>CM034151.1:323067883-323306820 GCA_019776745.2 Taxus chinensis | reverse complement strand
GAGCATGCCCAAATTTATTGGTTGAACTCTTTGAAGGATGAATCCCACCCCAGGAAGTTAAGCATTGATGAAGAATATTTTCACATTTTCATTGCAAGGAAAAGCTTCAAAGGGTTTCCTCTAAATTAACATATTATAGCAAGATACGAAGTCCCTCATAGTCTCATTGTACTCCTTTTTCATCTAAATCAAGTGAACTAGGAGGTCTTAAAAATCTTTAGTAGATTTAAAACTTGCTTCAAATATAGTTATGATTTCTTCCCAATCATTAATGGATCTTGATGGTAGGAGATAGAACCACTCTACTAACTTTTCTTACAAATAGTCTTATTGACACATCTTCATGTTCTAATCCTAACACTCCACATGTTGTGATGAATGTTTTTACGTATTCCTCTAGGAGATTCGTTTCATTTCCTCTAAATTTAGGGAAACTCGTATAAGATACCCTTGATAATTCATGTATGGGTGGAGGGAGGGAAATTAGATCTTTTTTCTGCCCCATGGGACAATTTGTGGAGGCCTTTCTCTTTCTTATGTCATTCTTACTTCTGTTTCTACTTCTACTTCTATAAATTCTTCTCCAAATTCTTCTTTTGGTTCCTTTTTTTCTTCTTCACTTGGGAATTCAATGTTTAAAGGTGGTTGAAATATGGGAGAATCAAGAGGATTTACAAGAAAGGTATTAATAGGATTTCTAGGTATACCACTTTAATAATCATATAGAGATGAGGCTTGAGAGAAGAAATATGGATTATTTCTTATTTGTTCTTGCTGATTTTTCAAAGCTTCAAAAGTGGGGTCAACAATTCCTCTCAACCTAGTCAATATGTTATATCTTATATTAGGAAATTTTGGGAAAGATTGGATTCAACTCAAGTTATATTTTGTTCACTCTTTTATGGGAATTTAGATTTTCAAATTTCTAATTTTTTAATTTTTTTTGGAATATTTTATTTTTACAATTTTTGGGTCCATATATTGGATGCAAAATATGCCCCATGGTGGACACTTAAAACTATTAGAGAAATAATTTTTTCGGTGGGAAAACTATAGGATTTCACAAATGCTTTGGGAATAGGTCCCTCTACTTAAATGGGGCAGCTCCATTTATTGAAAGTAAGGAAGATTATGTACCCTATTCAATCAAATGGGGGTGGTTTTTCAATAGGGGATCACACAAGGGTACCTCACTACATGTTTGGCAACGTGATTATAGGAACTACAAGGGAGGAAACTTTCTTAGAGATATATATGAAGAGAATAGAAAATAGGGGGTTTTAGTCAATAAATAGTATCAAATAGTTTATTATATCAAAAATAGAATATTTCATTTGCATTAATAAAAAAAAACCATTCACATAGAAATAGGAACAATCAACAATTAACACAAAGTTTTATTACATCATGTTGTACAATTTATAATTCTCATGGAGTAGAATATGAGATGGAGATAGAATAATAATAGACAAGAGAATAGAGGAAATGAAGGCACTTGTTCTTAGAAATAAAATGGGAGATAGTAAATAAGAATTAACCATCCCTTTATAATGAGGATATCATCTCCTTTTATGGATTTACAATTCAACTTTTCCTCTACCCCAACATGACTTTTCATGTTCCTATTCAACTTGTGACTTTTCATTATCCTAGGAAAGAAAAAATTAAGTAACCCTCTTATAATTTGAGGAAGTTTTTTTAGATCTTGCAAATATTTCAATATCACTTGAATGAATAGGAAAAAACACCATGATCATGTACAATTAGGAATTAGGATGGAAGAAGAGGAGAAATAATGAGATAGGAGAGAAATAAATGCTCCAAAGCATGGATGAAGATGTCTCCTCCTTTTGATGTAGATGAGAATCAGTTCTAGAATTGATAAAGATAAAAATATGACCCATTATAACCCTCCACAACACTGTGATGTATTGATGAGGATATTTGATGAAGACCTTTGAACACTCTGCATCCTTTGGAAAACTCACTAGAGTGATACACTTCTGGAACATTGCTTGAGTGCATTGATAAGAGGAGTGATGAGTACTTCCTCAACTCTGTAACATTACACATTGTAAGCTCATTACTTGACTAATTAGAAACTAGAATGGAAGGTGAATACTATTAAATATGATGAGGGAAACTTTATCTCACTTGAAAAATCCTTTAACCTTTGAAATATTGTAATGGAAACCAAAATTCCAAGTTCTTAATGCAACTTGAGACAATTTCCTAGACAAAACAACTTGATGATTTAGAGTCTTCCATGAGATGAGGTGAAGAGAAATATGATCATACGATGAGTTGGAAATTTTAGGTAACTTGAAATCCCCTTTGGATTCAGGACTGTTAGTAATGAGTTTTCATCTGCAGTGATTGTTCAGGAGGCAAGGTCATAGTGTTTGGCACAAGCTACGACCAATTCAGTGCTCTGGACTAAAAGTGGGTGGCTTCCTGCTCTAAAAATATTATTGGTAAATATATTTTCTTCCACTGATTCTCTAACTTCATTTTTTATTTGATTACTCATTTCTTCTAGATCTAGGTGGCCTACATCATTATATCACACAAGTGGATATTCAGTTGGCAATGTTAAATTGGCTCATAACCAGTGTATTTGATCTTCATGTTTGCATGTAAAAGATATGGACTGATGAGATGGGGGTATGTGAAAAAATTGAATGGGATCTAAGAACTTACTATTTTTAGTAAGTTACACCTCACCTTTACTTTCAAAATTTAACAAATTTTCTCCAATTTCACAATTTTTCAGTTTTGGAGTCCCAAAATTAAGGATTATGCACAGGGTTCAACATGCTTACTTATTCATTGTCATAATTAATATTCTTAATAATTATTGGATATAAAATTACTAAAAATATGAATATGCCTTCTGGTTGTCCGATTGGGATGAAAATTGCCTTGTTGGAATGGTAATTTCAATGTGATTTCTTTCTCATATTTTCAAGTCTTTAAATCCTCTAGATCTCTCTCAATATGAAAAGGAAACTTTTTCTTATTGAATTATTTAGGTAGGGGCCGTAAAAAATTATAAGATAAATGGTGATGGTGTTTGGATCATCTCAAAGGAATTCACCATGGGAGTGCACAGGAAAAATTTCAGAGTGATCGGGTCAAAAATGGGTGAGATATGAGCAATTTAGTGGTGTTTAGAGTAGGGTTTCTTAGTGAAATTTGTGCATGACCAGATAACAACAGAAATGGAGGGAGGATATTTTTAAAATTGTTGGTCTAAAATCTGTCGAGTGGGTAGATCTATGGATAGACAGGCCAACAATGTGCAGGGCATAACCCCTCTTTGAGACAGCAAAGTGAAATTGGTTTATTGCTATTCTACCAGTAGGAATCCATCCAAGTCTTATAGTATTCTACCTTCAAAAGGGGTTTGGGATCTCATCCTAGTAGAGTTAGTTCCGACGAAGAACAAAAAGGAATGAAGGAAGGAATGGAAGAAAGATGGATCTGAAGGGAGAAAAGAAATGTATTCCAAAGTAGAAAGGTCAGAGGGTACATGTTTTGGGTCGGTAGTAAACAAAGCCAAACTTACTCACATAAAAAAATAAAGTAATACTGATAAACAAAATGACAAAAGTAGATATGAATCTAACAAAATAAACACACAGATCTGACGTAAGAAAGATCTAATGCATAACACAAGAATTCAGCATAAAGTCTCAATTTTCTGTATTAATATTTGTTCTGTTACAAGAAAGCTCAAATTATTTCTCTCCTCACTTCTATTTTTCATAGAAATTTTCTCACACGGAATACAAAAAGCATTCCAATATTTATAGAAGGAGAAGGAGAAAGAAGACAAAAAGGAGCCAACAACTATTTACAAAATATCTACAAAATATTTAAAAAGTCAAATGTTGACTTTAGGGTAATTTTGTGGATGACAACATCCCATGGTGAAAAATGGATGATGTCATCATTTGTGCCAACATTCATTTAAATATTTTTATAAAAATGGGATCTATCCCATGAGGAAGGAGCCTATTCGTCGTCATCCCTCGGCTTGAAAGGAGTGTCCTTCTTCTGCTTAGGGGAGCTAATGTGAAATTGAGCTAGATACTCCATGAACTTGCTGACCATCGCTTGAATTTGATCCTAGGCGGGACCCTTGGTGTGATCCCCGATTACTTCACAAGTCTCCTGTTCATCTCTGAGTCTGTTCGGGAGTTTGAAATATTCATTTCCTGCCTCCATCAGGTATCCAACAAAGTCGTTGTAGGCTAGAAGATTGTTGATAGATTCTATATCAAAAGTGGCTTCTGACGCTAAACCCTACGATGTGATTTCCTTAAAAATCTAAATAGTATCATCTACCTTCCTCAAGGTGTAATATGCACCGAGTAACCCTAGAGACATTCTTAAGATGATCTGTTCCATTTGATGCATGGCATCCAGGGCTTCCTCCTTGATTTTTTCTATCTTCTCCAAGACAAACTCCATTTGGTCAACCTAATAGTCTAAAGCAGTAAGGACTTTGTTGGGTGCTCTCGGGTGATCAAAGATGGCAAATTTCAGTAAGTCATTGACCGGGTAGTCAAGTATCTTATAGAATGTCTCATGTTGCAACCTGGCATGGTCCAACTCTTCGGAGATAGGTCCTGCTATTGCCTAGAGATCTTTGTTAGCTTGATCTATATTCTTATGTAGCTCTGTGAACTTTGTAATCACTTCCTCACTATCTTTGAGGATCTACGCTCTCTAGGCGGACACTGCTACACCTTTCTCGCCAATCTTGGCGTACTCATTTAACTTCCCTTGACTAAGGGATTTAGGAGTTTTGGCGGAAGCTACAGGAGGTGCATTTAACATCTTTTGGAGGGCTTGGAGAAGATGCTTATTTTTCTCTTTTAATATTCTCTTCTCTTCCTTTGCTTCTTGAAGATTTTTGCAAAGGTCATCCACTGCGGATAAGGCCTCTCCTTGTAGGCTCTCTGATGATTTCCCCATTGTGACATGAGTCACTGTAAAATCTATAGGAGACAGATATTCTTTCTTATTTATGGGATTAGGGTACATGATCTCCATAACTCTTTCACCTGAAGTGCTTTGAGAGAAGCAGGTTATAGCCTTTTACTTCTTATCCCCTTTAGTTGGAATAACGAAGAATTCCATAGGTGCAATAGGGACTTTCCTCTTGTGCTGGCTCAGGTGTTCAGAGATCCATAATGGATTTAGGGGAGTGAGATAAGAGGAAGAAGAAGAAATGGGGGTGGAAGAAGGAGCAACTATAGTGGACACGGGGAAATGTGTCGAGACGCTTGGTGGTGGCATTGACAAAGAATCCAACCCTCCAATGCTCACAGGGGTAGGATTCACTGTAGGAGAGGAAACCGTGGGGGTGGAAGGGATCTGTGAGATGAGGGAAGAAATGCTAGGGGAAATATCTGCAAGGGAAGATAAGATGGAGGAAGAGGGAGGGGGAATGGTAGAAGATGGGGGATAAGAAACAACCAAAGGAGTGGTTGGTTGAGTGACATGAGGGGAAGGAGGAGTAGGAGATGGGACAGTGGGAACCTCACCAGTTGTAGTAGTGGTAACATCCTGAGTGGATGTTCCTGTTGGACCACTTACCACTTCTTCTTCTCCTGGGGATATTAGGCTTACTACCTGCTCCTCAGTGGTGGAAGGAGGGATCTCAAGAATTTCCTCCTGAGCAGTGCTTGTCTCTCCCTCTTTATCTTTTACTTTTTCTTTAGGAAAGTTCTTCGGCTTGGTGGGTGCATTACCCAAGGGAGACGTGGTAAATTCTACTCCAAGGTAGATGATACCATTTTTCTTGCACTAATGCTCGGTGCACTACAGATTGCCTTTCATCCTTTCCTTAATAGTCTTAGGGGCCTTGTTTCTATCAATTTCAGTAAATGGCCAATTGTCCCCATCCGTATCTAGATAAACCTGATCAACTTCTTGATCATTTTCTTGGAAACCCTTTGGGATGATGGCCACACCATATTGAATGATCTCTTCTAGGGCCAGGCGGGAGTGATCCTTTCATCTAAGCTCGACTTCATGATATAGATTGACGTAGATATCTTCGATCTTACGGATGTGAATTGGATCGAGCTTTTCCCTTGGAAGAAAATCACAAGGATCAAAGGTTGGCCTCACTGAGAAATTATGCTTTAAGTTGAGCAGTTCAAGCTCTGCAAACATCTCCTGAGATTTGTTCTATGAAGTACTGGTATACTTGCCCATGTAGATATCTTCGATTCTCATGGTATGTGATAAGCTATCTAGACAGCTCCAATAAGATCAGCTTGGGTCCCGCATACCTCAGAAATTTGGTGGGCTCTCCCAAGAAGTTAGCGGCTCTGAGATAGGTGAAAGTGGAGAATTGCGTGAATAACTCTCCCCACTTCTCTATGGTGGAAACCATGCTTTTAGTCATCCGACCATGAGTCATGTTGGGCCTCAAGAGGCAGATGACGCCGTAGAATAAGGCATCATTGATTTTACTGAATTGGGCTATGTTGTTTTCCAATTTTAACTTTGGATAGTACTCGTATATCCTGACTTGGGGCCATACCCCATACCAACTCAATGCTGAGCAGTCCCTCTCTAAGGTAGCAACATATACCACGTAGGAGTTCATATAAAACTTCCCAGTTGTTGAAAGTTGTTGAAGCTGTTATGAGATCGTGCTACTGATAATCTCTCCCCATTCAAAACGTGGATCAGAAAAATTTTTATTTATGGTTTCTAAATACCGGAGCATCCATTTTTGAAAGTAATGGGCATCGAGGAAGCCCAAATACCCTGACTTAGGAAGGTGATGGTGTTACTCAAATCCTTCTAAAAAGTCACTACGATGAATGACTTGTGGCCACCTGCTTACCACCTTCTTGTTTTTGAGGTACACCTCATTCATCAGCTGCATACATTTGTCTTCGTTTTCGTTCCATGTCTTTATGCAGTCCTCTTGGCTTACTGCTATAAAATGTCGGTGGTGAGGGATACCCAACATGATCTCAAAATGTCAGGCTGTGAGATTGATTATTACTTCACCCTTCTCATTTTCGACACATCTTGTATCTTTATTGAAACAACGACCCACCAACATCATGAACTCGTTGTTGATTGTGCTTGCGGGGATCCCTACGACAAAGTGCAAACCACTACTAACCAATTTATCCATCCATGGGCTACCTGTGACCTTCTTGGTTTTGGCCCAGAAGTCCTCCATGTCAATGTGACCGAGTTCTAAATCTTTGATATCCAAGTCACACTCTGCAAGGGATTCAGGCATCATGACCCTTTGGTATTTATATTTCATTTCTTCTTCTGTTAGCTTGGCTTTACCCTTGGACTTAGTTGGCTTCTTACTCGATGAAGACATGTGTGAATCTGAGTTCAGCTGTTGATCTGCAAGAAGAATCAGGGAAGTCCATTACAGAAGAGCCATGTTAGATGTTAAGTCATCCATCAAAGCTTACAGAATGAAAAGTTATCAATTTATGAGTCTCTGGGTGCAAGGCGCAGCTCTATTACAGGTTACAGGGTCTTAGAAAAGTAAGGCACACATTGGGAAAGTGTTGCATGGGAGAAAATAACGCCAAAAGGGGCGCAGGGCGAGGAAAGGCTACACACAACATTCAAATGTTAGTGTCAATGGATGTGCGCTTGCGCCATACGAAGGGTTTTAACTGGGCACAGATCTATTTGGTGTAGCAAGGTCTTAGGGTACGCCATTGGCATAGATGTGGTAGATGTAACATCAAGGTGAGGTGTGCCAAGGGGTTAAGATTACGCGGCACAAGAAAGGTTTACACAACATTCAGATGTTGTTGTAGTTGCTATAGGTACGCTTGCGCCTGCGCCTAAGGAATTTTTGTGTATTTAAAATGTGCGGGAAAGGTTTATGTTGCGAGTGGGGACAATGCACCTATGGCGCGACTGTGTTAGATGTAACAATAATGAAGTTTGTGCCGAAGGAAAAATCGTGGGTTGTATTGCAAAAACTTTATGATTTTCACTCTCTTTCCTTTGTGGTTTTTAACTCTTTCAACTCAAATTTTAATAGCAAGGGGAATGGAGGAGAAAAGGGACAGGGGTCCATTCTGAGGTAGAGCCTTCCGGATTAGAAGATCTGGAAGGAGAGTAAAAAACAGTTTGAAGGTGGGTTTTGCAATATGTGTTGGGAGTGAAGTTATCTTCTTAGGTTCTTTGTTATTTTTAACAATCCTAACCACCTAAACCATCATAAAAACCACAACAAATCCACAAGAAGGGCGAGGGCCACTTACCGAGAATACATAAGATAAAGGAGATGATGTGGGGTCCATGAACACAACAAATAGCAACACGCGGGGCTGACATGAACGTTGACAAGTACAGAGGAATAAATTTTTCACATTTTTTCAATTGTGAAAATGATAGGTCGGACGTGCCTATATATAGAAAAAGGTGCAATAAATGTGCCACCAAATTTTCCTATGACACACCTAAATAGATGTCGACACGAAGAGATTTATGCCCTAGGCGCAGCTTTGAGAGTTTCAACACTACTTTTTCAGCGCCCACTTCGCACTTTAGAGAGGCACAACATTTGTTGTGTTGACAAGTTGACACATGCGCCTTGGCGTAGCTATGAGAAGCGCAACATTGGGAGGCACAACATTTGCAAGCACAACATTTGGAGATTTGACACTCCCTAGAATGCGCCAAAGGAATAGAGGGGGTGAAGTTTTGGTTGATGTAACGTGAAAGAAAACTACGCCCAACCCAAAAAGGTTGAAAATGACCAAGTTCTAAAAACTAGATTTTCTAGAAAGGGATTGTACGCCACTCTGAATGTTAAGAGACCTCAACGGGGGACCAAAACGGAAACTTGGTATGGTTACCCATAAAATTTCCCTTGTCAATTTTACAGGATAACAGCTGGCTCTTTCTGGGGACTAACTATGAGCGAAGATTAAGGGTAGAGAATCCTAGTTCTATATGTGCCTATCCATTGGGTACAGAGTCAAAAACAAGGGCAACGAAAAAGAAAGAAAAACAAACACACAACTAAAGTAAATTGTACAAAGAAGAGAGAAAGCTCTACTTCATGAATATTTTTAGATATTTCCCACTATAGGGGAGCGGGAGCTCAGTTCCGTCTAGATATGAGAGATAGAAGTTATTCTCTCCGTTGAGCTGCTTGATCTTGAAAGGCCCTCTCCAAAGATGTCGAATTTCCCGTGCATGCCCTTTGGCTCTCTTCACTTGTCCCATAAAAATACGAGATCTCCCACCTGTAAATCCCTCTTCTTAGCCTTTTTATCGAACAATCTCTTGACTTGATTATGATGTTCGATGATCCTATCGACCACTCTTACTCTCTTTTTCTCAAGTTCTGTTAGATACATGATCCTCTTTTCTAGAGAATTCTGGAAAGTCTCATCCTCGACCGCTCATGCCAAGCGTAGAGCAGGGAGTTTCACGGAAATGGGGAGCTCAGCGTCAATTTCATATAACACTTGAAAAGGTGACATACCAAGAGACCTCTTCAGAGTAATACGATCTACCCACAAAGCATCATACAATGAATTGTGCCAAGATCGCTGATTCTCATTGACTAGCTTCCGTATGATGGTCACTAGGTTCTTATTACTAGATTCTTCCCGACCATTTCCCTGGGGGTAATAATTTGAGGCATGGGCCAAGGTTATCCCGTATTGATAGCAAAAACCGATAACTTCCCGTGAGGAGAAGTTGGAAGCATTATCAATAACTATCTTGTGTGGGATGCCAAATCTCATGATGATATTTTCTTTGATGAAGTTACAAACAACTTCAGAGGTGGCATTCTTAATAGGTATGGCCTCCACCCATTTGGTGAAGTAATCTGTTGTTGTTAGGACATAACTATGTCTGGCACTTGATTGGGGATGTAGTTCTCCGATAAAGTCAATTCCCCATTGCCTGAATGGTTTGTCGATAATGACGGGCCTGAGGGGAAAAGCAACCAATTTTGGTTTTCTGAAAAATTGCTGGCAGAGCTCACATTTTTCTACCTAGGTGGTTGTATCTTGAAATAGTGTTGGCTAGTAGTACCTAGCCCGAATGATCTTATGTGCTGTTACGGACGAGGAGAAGTGACCGCCACATGCCGAGTCATGAAAAATTTCAAGCAATTTGATCTGTTGTGGTTTATCAACGCATCATAAGAAGATCCCATCAATCCCGTGCTTGTATAGACTATCATCCCATATGACATATCTAGTTGCCATGAGCTTTACAGTCCGTTTTTCCTTTGAATTTAGATGAGCTCGGCACTCACCGTAAGTGAGAAAGAAAGCAATGTTTTAATACCATTCGTTGCTAGTCACAACAAATAGAACCATAGGTAGAGAATCATCTTTCTCCAGCTGACCCTGTGCTCCATTGATGTAATCAACTTCCTCTTTAGGGACCTCTGAATCTTTGTTTTCAGCCATAAAATGACATAGGCCCTTGCCTCTTACTAGCTTGGTTGGTTTTATGTCTAGATCATACTCTTGGACCTTTGCGATCCAATTCCCTCGTAAGCTTCCTAACTCTTGTTGAGTTAGGATAGACTTAACTGTCGTGTCAGGAACCATCACTACCATATGAGAGTTTAGGATGTAGTACAAGAAGTTTTTGACTGCTTTGACCACTGCGAAGGCATGTTTTTCTAACTGAGACATCTTCAATTCATGACGCTTGAGAGGGGAGCTCATGAAAGCAATTGGGGATTCAACATCCTCAGAGTTCTTTTGCATTAAGATAGCTGATACAATATGCGCAGATGCATACTTGTACATGATAAAATCCTTGGAGAAGTCGAGACATACCAGGATAGGTGCATGAGCAATGGAGGATTTTATATCCTTGAATGACATCTTTCCTTCTTCGCTCCACCGGAATGTTTGCGACCCTTTCATCATATTTGATATGTGACGAGTCTTTTCAGTGAAGTCGGGAACAAAGCGTCTGAGAAAATTTACCTTTCCAAAGAAGGAGTGAACACCGATTTTACTCTTGGGTAAGGTAAGGCTCTGAATAACCTTAACCCTTTCGACATCTATCTTTGTTCCTTCCTTGTTGACAACGTGTCCCAGCAACTTTCCTTCAGTGACCCCGAAAACAGACTTTTTTGGATTTAGGGAAATCCCGTGTTCTCAGCATCTAATCAATACTTGCTCCAAATGATCACAGTGATCACTTCACTTTTTAGAGAACACAGTTAAGTCATCTAGATAAACTACGATGACCTTTCCCATCATACCTTTGAATATGAAGTCCATTACTCGCTGAAAGGTGACACCAATGTTGGTCAAGCCAAAAGGCATCCTCCTATAGGGGAATGTGCCTCAGGGAGTAGTGAATGCTGTTTTGAATTGGTTTTCAAGTGAGACCTCAATCTGATTATAGCCCGAAAAACCATCAAGCATGGACAACATCTCTGAACTGGTTACTTCCTGTAGAACCTTATCCATTATGGGCAGCGGGTAGTTGTCCTTCAAGGACGCCTGATTCAGATTGTGAAAATCTACGCATATGTGTATCTTGCCATTCTTCTTTCGTACGGGCATGATGTTTGCGACCCAAGTACTGTGATGGATAGGAAAGATGATTCTCGCATCCAACATTTTCTGTATTCTACCTGGACAGTGCCCAAGATCTTGGGATTGTAATGTCTCTATTTTTGGAGAAAGGGTTTGACATCATCCTTTAACGGGATGTCATGTTGAATGTCCTTCACCTTGAAAGACTTTAGACCAGCATAAGACCATGCCAATACGTCCATATATTTCTTTAGCAATTTGACAAAATTCCACTTTTCTTTGGGTGTACAAAATTTCCTGATGTTCACAAACTGCGGATCTTCTACATTACCCAGGTTAACCGATTCAGTCTCTCGAGAGGAGTTAGGATCATCTTGTCACTTCTTCTTGACAAAACAATCATGTTTGTCAAAAAATTGTTCTAGAGAGACTAAATCCTTTGGAATTTTATTTCCCCTAAGCTGACATATTCCATTGCATTCTTTTGATTCATTCGCTTGACTAGTGACAGATACATGACATGCAGAAGTAGATCCTTAAAAATGAAGCTCATTAAAATTTTCTACTTTCTCTAGAAAGGCAATAAGCTGATTGTCATCGTTAAATACCTGCCAGTGCTGAGAATTGTCTGGCACGCTTGGTCGAAAGACTACCTCAATGGTATATGTGTTTGTTTTCAACCCTAGGTGAGGGAGCATAAGGGATGCTGAGATGGCCAATGAATCGGCCATGTCATTTTGAGCTCTTGGAACGAATTTTATCAAGAAAGCGTTAAATTCCTCAATGTTGTCCCATACTGCATTGCGGTAGTTCCTGAGTCTGTCATTTTTCACTTGGTACACCCCTTTTATCTGGTTGATGATTAGTTCAGCATCACCCTGTGCTCTTAGATTCTTGATTCCTCTTTCCTTTGCAGCTTGCATGCTGAGCAACAAAGATTCATACTCAGTGGTATTGTTTGTATTGAAAAACTACAATTTGAAAGAAAGAGGGAAAATCTCTTCTTCAGGGGATATTAGGACGGCTCTAGCGCCACATCCACTTGTTGCACAACTGTCATCAAACTATAGTGTCCATATCTTATTAAGGTCCTCCTCATGGATGAGAACATCCATTTTATCAGACTTAGTGGATAAGAAGTAATTCCCCATCCCTGATGATTCAAAGAGAATTTTGGCTTTGGGGTCGTCAGAATTGGTGACTAGGTACTTCTTTAGTGATTCAGGCTCCAATGTCTACATTACACCCTTGACGGGGATTCTAGCTTTGGACCAGTCCATGTGAATTTCTCCACCAACTTCTCTGCAAAAGCTTCTCCCTAATAGAATTCCATATGTTGTTGGGACATCAACAACGAGGATGGTCATCTTCACCCTTTTCTCTGGGAATGATGTAAATGCGAACTGTGCATCTTTGATCTGACCAATTAATGGAACCTATTTGGTTTCCATAGAGTAACATATGCCAAAAGGCTTAGTAAGAGTGAGGCACAAAGCATGAGCAACCTTCACCAGCATGACATTATCGGAAGCCCCAGAATCAATTATGCAGTTACTTAGTTTGTGACCATTGATTAGGAGGGAGAGATAAAAAGGTTTGATTTTTCCTAATGTGGAAGTCTAGGCAACATTTATGTGAGATGCAGGAGGAGTGGAAAGGATTCCTTTCGGGGAGACAGGAGAGGGGATGACAACTTGGCTTAGGATATATTCGGTTAATCTTACAAGCTTCTCGGGGTTAGACTGAAGATATTTAGCTTCAGACATTTGAATCTTTGTCTTTTTAGCGTGATCGACTATGTCGAATGCGACCAAGGGCTGTGTTGATGAAGGAATGAGTCCTTCATTTCGTGATGGTAGGGTAGGGTTACTGGTCTTTATGGAAACAAAAGAAGGCTGATTTGGAGGAGAGATGGGAGGAAAAGATTTCTTTGTAAAAGGCTTAATAGGAGGTTGAGCAAGAAGAGGATTACCTCTTTTAGCAATTGTTGGAGGCGTGTTCGACACAGTCCTCTCTTTTTGTATCATGGCAGCAAATTCTACTTCTTTTCCTTGTGAGCAGGTGAAAATAACATATGACTGTCTACTTGCATACCCTTGGGTACCCTCTTCTTCATTAGACTCTTCATATTCAAATTCCATATACCCAATTGTAGAGTCATCAGCCGGTTCACCGACATCTTGATCATCTCGACCTTGCGATGAAGGTTCTTCGTAACCTTGCTCCTCTTCTTCAATCTCAACTAGGGCATTCACTAGAGGGGCCTCAAGTGCTAACCTTGGAGCAGTAGCAGGCAAACGCGGCCTTTTTGGGGCATTGTTGGGAGTGAAGTTCCTCCGTGGAATATCCCGGTACGGGGTGGAGACGAAGCTTGAGCTAATTTCTTGTTTAATATGAGCAAGTCGTTTGCCATCTTTTGGAATGCTAAATGTGATGAAGTGGCTTGAGAAGGGGTCAAAGCCTTAGGCTTGGATGAATCTCGTTTTAACTCGCCAGATATAAGCAGGTTGTATTCTATCCGAATGGCCACAACTTGAGCGAGGACCAAGGTGGTGATTTGGTCTTGTAAGAGTAATAAACTTACTCTTGAGCTCATGGCATTCACAAAGAAACACTTTTGATTTTCTAGTGTTAGTAATATGGTAGGTGGCACACGGTTAATCAGCGAATTGAAATAGGTGATAAAATCGCACATGGTTTCATTGGCCTCCTTCTTCAAGTGAGTAATCTTTGACATGAATGTAAATGTGTCTTCTGAAGGCTTATACCTATCTTCAAACGTAGTTCGTAGTGTGGCCCAACTGGTGATAGATCTGGCCGATAAGTGTTGGAACCATTTTGCTACAGGTCCTTGCAAGGTCTCTAGAAAGAGGCGTACTGACACGTCTTCATGGGTCACATCTAGGATGCTGTATGACATAATACTTGTGAATCTGTACTTTGATTTCCACTCCCATCAAATCTTGGGAAATTCTTGCGGTTTCCATGAGGGAGTGTGTGAACTGGATGTGGTAATGCGAGAGGGCCCATAGCATTTCCCCATGGTACTGCCATTTGAAAATTTGGAAAGAGGATACAAGACAGAAGTGCAGTTTTGCTGAGTAACATAGCACTGCAAAGGGATGTGGAGGCTCCTTGTGAAAACCTTTTCTTTTGTGGGGGTGAGGCACTTCTGGCTGACCGATCAATTGAACTCAGCGATGAGAAGCGTGCTGGTGTAATACTGAAGTTGTGCCTTTGAAGTAGATCGAAAATAGGATCAACTTCTCCACAATCTCTCCTACTACGGGTAAATGGCTCACCCGCCAGTGTATCTTTTCAGATCTATAGTGATTTTTAGAGTAGATTTATGAAACTCTTTTTGTTTGTACTTGCTGATTTTTTTATTTTTCTGACAAAAATCAGCAGCATGTACTTTTCTAAATATTTAATTTTATCCCTCTTTTGAAAACCGATTGCAGTTTAATGATAAAGATTAGTGAGGATAAAATGATTGTAAACTTAGTAAACTAATTTTTGGATCTTAGATTTGATTTTTGCAAGGGTTTTGAGATCTCAGATCTATGGAAATATACGAGTTATTATAAAAACTCAGCGAACTAAATGTTTCTGACTAGTCTAGATCTATGGATCTCTTAAGAAAATTTTCAGTTTGGATCACTTTTTGCAAAAATTTTGGATTTTAAATAAAGAGTTATGATTTGTAAACAGGTAGTGATTTTTACAGTTTAATCTATTTTCTTAGTTTCCCCACCAACTTTAAAAACTTTTTGGTGTCTTTTAGTTGACATAACATTCACATAGATCTGGTTCTTTCCCCAGCGGAGTCGCCAAAAACAGCTAGTCCAAAAATCTGTCAGGTGGGCAGATCTATGGATAGACAGACCAACAGTGTGCAGGGCATTGCCCCTCTTTGAGACAACAAAGCGAAACTGGTTTATTACTATTCTCCCAGCAATAATCTGTGCAAGTCTTACAATATTCTTCCTTCAACGGGATTTGGGATCTTATCCTAGTAGAGTTAGTTCCGACGAAGAATAGAAAGGAATGAAGGAAGGAATGGAAGAAAGATGGATCTGAAGGGAGAAAAGAAATGGATTCCAAAGTAGAAAGGTCAAAGGGTTCATGTTTTGGGCCGGAAGTAAACAGAGCCAAACTTACTCACAAAAACAAATAAAACAATACTGATAAATAAAATGACAAAAGTAGATATGACTATAATAGAATAAACACACAGATCTGACGTAAGAAAGATCTAATGCATAACACAAGAATTCAGCACAAAGTCTAAATTTTCTGTATTAATATTTCTTCTATTACAAGAAAGCTCAAAGTCTTTCTCTCCTCACTTCTATTTTTCATACAAATTTGATCACACGAAATACAACAAGCATTCCAGTATTTATAGAAGGGGAAGGAGAAAGAAGATAAAAAGGAGCCAACAACTATTTACAAAATATTTAAAAGTCAAATGTTGACTTTGGGGCAATTTTGTGGATGAAAACATCCCTCATGGTGTAACATGGATGATGTCATCATTTATGCCAACATTCTTTCAAATATTTTTACAAAAATAGGATTTATCCCAGGAGGAAGGAACCTATTCGTCATCATCCCTCGGCTTGAAAGGAGTGTTCTGCTTCTTCTCAGGGGAGGTAATGTGAAATTGAGTTTGATACTCCATGAACTTGCTAACCATCACTTGAAGTTGATCCTGGGCGGAACCCTTGGTGTGATTCCCAATGACTTCATAAGTCTCCTGTTCATATCTCAGACTTTCTGGGAGTTTGAAATATTCATTTCCTTCCTCCATCAGGTATCCAACAAAGTCGCGGCAGGCCAGAAGGTTGTTGATAGATTCTATATCAAAAGTGGCTTCTAATGCTAAACCCTGTGACGTGATTTCCTTAAAAATCTGAATAGTATCATCTACCTTCCTCAAGGTGTAATCTACATAGAGTAACCCTAGAGACATTCTTAAGATGATTTGCTCCATTTGATGCATGGCATCCAGGGCTTCCTCCTTGATTTTGTCTATCTTCTCCAAGACAAACTCCATTTGGTCAACCCGATAGTCTAAAGCAGCAAGGACTTTGTTGGGTGCTCTTAGGTGATCGAAGATGCCGAATTTTAGTAAGTCATCGACTGGGCAGTCGAGCATCTTCTAGAATGTCTCGTGTTGTAACCTACCATGGTCCAACTCTTCAGAGATAGGTCCTGCTATTTCCTGGAGTTCTTTATTATCTTGATCGATATTTTGATGCAACTCTATGAACTTTGTAATCACTTCCTCACTATATTTGAGGATGTGCTCACTCCAGACGGACACTGCTACACCTTGCTTGCCAATCTTGGTGTACTCATTTATCTTCTCCTAACTAAGTGCTTCAGGAGTTTCGGTGGTAGCTATAGGAGGTGCATTGCCCATCTTTTGGAGGGCTTGGAGAAGATGTTTTTTTTTTCTCTTTTAATATTCTCTTCTCTTCCTTTAATTTTTGAAGCTTTTTGTAAAGGGCATCCACTGCAGATAAGGCCTCTCCTTACAGGCTCTCTGATGATTTTCCCATTATGACCTGGGTCACTGTAAAATCTATAGGAGACAGATCTTCTTTATTCTTTATGGGATCAGGGTACGTGATCTCCATAACTCTTTCACCTGAAGTGCTTTGAGAGAAGCAGGTTATAGCCTTTTGCTTCTTAGCCCCTTTAGTTGGAATAACAGAGAAGTCCATAGGTGCAATAGGGACTTTCCTCTTGTGCTGGCTCAGGTGTTTGGGGATCCATTCTGGACTTAGGGGAGTGGGACAAAAGGAAGAGGAAATGGGGGAGGAAGAAGGAGAAACTACAGTGGACATGGGGAAATGTGTTAAGATGCTTGGTGGTGGCATTGAGAAAGAATCCAACCCTCCAATGCTCACAGGGGTAGAAGTCACTGTAGGAGAGGAAACCATGGGGGTGGAAGGGATCTATGAGATGAGGGAAGAAATCCTGCAGGATAGATCTGCGAGGGAAGAGAAGATGGAGGAAGAGGGAGGGGGAACAATAGAAGACGGGGGAGAAGACACAACCAAAGGAGTGGTTGGTTGAGCAACATGAGGAGGGGAAGGAGAAGCAGGAGATGGGATGGTGGGAACCTCACCAATTGTAGTGGTGGGAATCTCACCAATTGTAGTAGTGGAAACATCCTGAGTGGATGTGCCCATTGGAGCACTTACCGCTTCTTCTTCTCCTGGGGATATTAGGCTTACTACCTACTCCTCGGCGGCAGAAGGAGGGCTCTCAGGAATTTCCTCCTAAGCAGTGCTTGTCTCTCCCTCTTTATCTTTTCCTTTTCCTTTAGGCAAGTGCTTCAGCTAGGTGGGTTCATTACCCAAGGGAGACGTAGTAAAGTCTACTTCAAGGTAGATGATACCATTTTTCTTACACCAATGTTTTATGCGCTACAGAGTGCCTTTCACCCTTTCCTCAATAGTCTGAGGGGCCTTGTTTCTATCAATTTCGGCAAATGTCTAATTTTCCCCATCTGTTTCTAGATAAACCTGATCAACTTCTTGATCAGTTGCTTGGAAACCCTTTAAGACGATGGCCATACCATATTGAATGATCTTTTCCAAGGCTAGGTGGGAGTGATCCTTTCATCTGAGCTCAACTTCATGATATAGATCGATGTATATATCTTTGATCTAAGGGACGTGAATTGGATCGAGATTTTCCCTTAGAAGGAAATCACAAGGATTAAAGGTTGGCCTCGCCGAGAAATTATGATTTAAGTTAAGCAGTTCAAGCTCTACAAATATCTCCCGAGCTTTGTTCTGTGAAGTGCAGGTATACTTGCCCACTGAGACGGGGAATGGAGTTCCACCCTTCTTCCTTTTCAAACACTTCTCATGGTATGTGATAATCTATCTAGACAGCTCCAATAGGATCAGCTTGGGTCCCGCATACCTTGGTAATTTGGTGGCTCTCCCAAGAAGTTAGCAGCTTTGAGATAGGTGAAAGTGGGAAATTGTGTGAATAACGCTCCCCACTTCTCTATGTTGGAGACCACTCTTTTGTTCATCCTACCATGAGTCATGTTGGGCCTCAAGAGGTAGGTGACATCATAGAAGAAAGCATCATTGATTTTACTGAATTGGGCTATGTTGTTTTCCAGTTTTAACTCTGGATAGTACTCGTATATCCTGACCTAGGATAATACCCCATACCAACTCAATCCTGGGTAGTCCCTCTCTGAGGAAGTAGCATATACCACGTAGGAGTTCATATAGAACTTCCCAGTTGTTGAAAGTTGTTGAAGTTGTTCTGATATTGTGTTGCTGAGAATCTCTCCTCATTTAAAACATTCATCAGGAACATTTTTATTCATGGTTTCTAAATACCAGAGCATCAATTTATGAAATTAATGGGCATCGGGGATCCCAAATACCCTTCTCATGAAGGTAATGGTGTCACTCAGCTCCTCTAAAAAGTCACTACGATGAATGACTTGTGGCCACCTACTTATTACATTCTTGTTCTTAAGGTACACCTCGTTCATCAACTGCATACATTTATCTTTGTTTTTTTTTCCATGTCTTCATGCAGTCCTCTTGGCTTACCACTACAAAATGTTGGTGGTGAGTGATACCCAACATGATCTTAAAATATTGGGCTGTGAGGTTTATTATTACCTGGCCCTTCTCATTTTCAACACATCTTGTGTCTTTATTGTAACAACAGCCCACCAACATCATGAACTCAATTTTTATTGCGCTTACGGGGATCCTTGCGGAAAAGTGCAGACCACTGCTAACCAATTTATCCATCCATGGGCTACCTGTGACCTTCTTGGTTCTGGCCTAGAAGTCCTCCATGTCAATGTGGCCGAGTTCTGAATCTCTGATATCTAGGTCACACTCTGCAAGGGATTCAAGCATCCTAACCCTTTGGTATTTATATTTCATTTCTTCTTCTATTAGCTTGGCTTTACCCTTGGACTTGGATGGCTTCTTACTCGGTGAAGACATGTGTGAATCTAAGTTCATCTTTTGATCTGCAAGAAGAATCAGGGAATTCAATCACAGAAGAGCCATGTTAGCTGTTAAGTCATCCATCAAAGCTTACAAAATGAAAATTTATAAATTTATGAGTCTCTAGGCATAAGGCGCAGCTCTATTTTAGGCTTCAGGGTCTTAGAAAAGTAAGGTGCACTTTGGGAAAGTGTTGCATGGGAGAAAACAATGCCAAAATGGGCATAAGGCATGGAAAGGCTACATAAAACATTCAAATGTTGGTGTCAATGGATGTGCACTTGCACCATATGAAGGGTTTTAACTGGGCATAGATCTATTTGGTGTAGAAAGGTCTCAGGGTGTGCCATTGGCACATATTTGGTAGATGCAACATCAAGGTGAGGTGTGCCAAGGGGTTAAGATTAAACGGTGTGAGAAAGGTTTGCACAACATTCAGATGTTGTTGTAGTTTCTGTAGGTGTGCTTGCGCCTGCGCCTAAGGAATTTTTGTTATTTAAAAGGCACGGGAAAGGTTTATGTTGCATGCAGGGATAGTGCACATGTGGTGTGACTGTGTTATATCTAGCAATAATGAAACTTGCTCCAAAGGAAAAACTGTGAGTGTTTGCAAAAATATATGATTTTCACTCTTTTGGCTCAAATGGATAGCAAGGGGTTAACCTTGGCAAAGCAGGGGATAGAGGAGAGAAGAGTTTGAGTTGTTCATTTTGAGGCAGAGCCTTCCAGATTAGTAGATTTGGAAGGAGAGTAAAAAATGGTTTGAAGGTGGGTTTGCAATATGTGTTGGGATTGTGTTATCTTCTTAGGATCTTTGTTATTTTTAACAATCCTAACAACCTAAACCATTATAAAAACCACAACAAATCCACAAGGAGGGCAACGGCCACTTACCAGGAATAATAAGATAAAGGAGATGATGTGGGGTCCATGAATGCGAAAAATAGCAACACACGGGGCTGACAGGAATGCTAACAAGTACAGAGGAATAACTTTTTCATGTTTTTTGAATTGTGAAAATGATAGGTCAGACACACCTATATATAGAAAAAGGTGTAATAAATGCACCACCAAATTTTCTATGGCACATTTAAGTGGATGTTGACACGAAGGGATTTACACCTTGGGTGTAGCTTTGAGAGTTTTAACACTACCTTTTCAGCACCCACTTCACACTCTAGAGATGCGCAACATTTGGAGTGTTGACAAGTTGGCACATGTGCCTTGGCGCACCTTTTTAGAGGTGCAACATTTGGAGGTGCAACATTTGGAGTGTTGACATTTGGAGGCACAAAATTTGGAGTGTTGACTCTCTGTATAATGTTCCAAAGGAATAGAGGGGCCACAGTTTTGGTTTATGTAACGTGAAAGAAAACTGTGCCCAACCCAAAAATTTTGAAAATGACCAAGTTCTAAAAACTAGATTTTTTGGAAAGGGATTGTACGCCACTCCGAACGTTAAGAGACCTTAACGGGGGACCAAAATGGAAACTCTAGTATGGTTACCTGTAAAATTGCCCTTGTCAATTTTACGTGATAACAAAAATTAGTATTCAAAAATATACAAGTAGGATTTAAATATTTTAAATTTAACTCTTGTTAAGAAAACTCGCCTCTTGACTTACTAGGAGCACATTTGCATTAATCGGGGTTGAGGGTGGGTTAGGACTTACTAAATGGATCTGGGATCCTTTCTTGTCCTTTAGCACATTTAGTAAGGGTAAATAAGGTAAAAATGAGCAATAGTATGGAGAAAATTTTCCATAGTGGGTATCCATCATGAAAGAGGGGATAATCTAGTTGAGTGGGGTGAGTTGAAAACAAGATCTAGGGAGTAATTTATTAATGAAAAGTGACAAAAGAGGGCATAATAGCATGGTGGCACACTTTTTTTAAACTAATGGGAATTTTCACCAAGTTCAAAGGTGCAACAGGTGTGAAACATTGTGTCGTGGGTGTGGTGTGTCATGGAGAGGGGGTGGTTGGAAGGTGTGAGTGCATAACACTCTCCTACACACAATATTGTCACTTAATTGACGAAATGGTTTATCTCCCTTAGTGGCACACTTTTTTATACCTCATGTAATTTTTCACTAGGTTAAAAGGTGTAACAAGGATTCCCATGTGTACCATGGGTCATGCTGATCATGAAATGGCAGCCAAAATTACATGTGAGTGCATAACACTCACCTAACCACAAAACAAGTCTCTTAAGTGATGAAACATTAAAACCATGCTCTCCTCACCTTGGTGTTGCATGTTTTTACACCAGATGCAACTTAGAACCAATTTAATAGGTGAAAAATTTCATACAAGGTATGAAAATGCATCATGGAAACATTTAGAAACCCTACATTCATGAACAGTTGCCAAAAATAGACACTGAAGAGTGAGTTTTGTCCCTGGGAGCTTCCTTGAGAGTTACTATAGACACCTAAAATATGCCTACACAATTTTATTTTTAAAATTACACTAATTCCCCTCTTTCCCCTCATTTCCATTATAATTAGTTATTTTCCACTGATTAACTAATGTTTCCCTCTATTTTGGTCAATTAACGACACTTCATTAATTAACTAGCCTTTATCACATTCTGGATGCCAATTAATGACACTTCATTAGTTATAATCCTCTTCAAATAAATTAATTAACTATTATTATTTTCTTAATATTTTTAACAATGTATTTAATCAATAAACCCTTTTTTGATTAAATACCTCTTTCAAATTCTTTAAATCATATCAAACTCCTCCTAAATCACCTCGAAATAGCCTAAAAATCTTATTCTAGCCTATTAATTAATCCTAGTTGATTAATTAAATCATATCCAAGTCCCATGATTTTTTTATCACTTGTTAATTCCTCTAATCAAGATTAACAAGTTTAAATATACTTTATCCTTTATCCCACATTCATTGCGATTCAAGCTTCTCCGAAATTGGAAAGCTATATAAAGGACCAAGCTCCTTCTTCTCAAAATTACACCATACTTTTGTTAGTATTCATATAAGCAATATGATTGATATCTTTCTCCATTATTTGGAATAGCTAATTCATCTTATGCATCCATTCTACCATTGTTGAGTACAAAGTAAGATCCAAGCTTAGCCTTGTAGCCATTGCTTGGTGAGATCCTTCCCTCTCTTTCAAGAATCATACATATAAATTTGATTACTAATAATCTAAAGAGGCTCATGTTGTAGGGTAATCATACATTTTAGTAGGAATGGTTAGCAATTAGATGATTTCCTTCATGTTCTTCCATTCATAATCTAGTTTCCATTAAGCTTTAATCATGATGTACTTAGTAAGTTAACTTTGTTTAGAGGCTACTTGGTGTTAGCTTTCAATTCATTAACTTAGTTAATTTAGTATGTTCACATTTGGCACACCCGATGAAACCTTACTCCATAGTCCTTCTGCATTAATTTTAGGATTTTGTAGATTAGTTTCAATTTTTGGTTTACTAACTCTCTTTTAGAAATTATAGATAAATATCATGTTGCTTAGCTAGTTTAGTTAATATTACTCTGTTTTAATGCTCTTTGTAGGAGTAAGGGAAGTGAGGTGCTACCAAATTTGGATCAAATTGACAAATTTTTGAGCTTTTTGAAGTTTTTTCTTGTTCAATCCCATGTTATGATGATCTATAGGTGTCTTGTATTAGTGTGAAGTGGGATTGCATTATTTTTCTTAGGCTTGCATTTTTGTGCTTAGGCTTATGTCAGGGTGCACAGGTTTGTGCTACCATTGCTAGGATTGCACTCCCATTGGCTTAAATTTGTTATTGCTCTATTTTGAAATTTACCTCTCTATGTTAGGCTTGTGCTACTGCGGCTAGGCTTATGTTATTGACTGTGTTTTCTAACTTAGACCTGTATTTTTGCCATAGGCTTGCATTTTAGTCAGTAGGCTTACACTAGTGTGCTTAGGCTTGCATTACATTTCATAGTCTTGTGCTACTTTGTTAAGGCTTACGCTACTGTGTTGAGGCTTGTTCTACCGTGTTGTGTCAGATTTTGGCTCTAATTTTGAGGTTTCCAGATTCTAATTTTTTATGTTTCTTCTGTTTTATAGTTTTGCCTAACTGTTTTATGTGGGTTTTAACATTTTTAATCAATTTTCTAACATGTTGATAATATTTAATGAGAATCATGTTTCCATGCTTTACTTAGGTTATACTAAAGTTGTATATGTTCTTATCTTACACCTTAGGGTGATATTAAGAACAAAAAGCAACTTTAGTTTCCATTTTTCTAACATTTGGTTAATTGAAAACTTAATCTTTCATTTTTTGCTTGGGAGGGTGAACAATTTATCAAGAAATTGTTTGGTTCATTGATTGCAAGTTTTCCTTTGCTTTATAATTGGGTTATTTATTGTGTATGCTCTTCTCTTGCATCCTTGGATGATCTGGAGAAGAAAAATCAACGCTTAATCCTCTTTCAAATATTGTGATTTTCTTGTAAAATTACTAACGTTTGAGTGTAGGACCATATCACTTGTTAAAGAAAAGGGATCTAAACAACTACTAATACATGTGTGTTGTAGGTTGTCGATGGTGCTCTAAACCTCATTAAGATACAAGATAAAAAAAAAACACACCACTTTATTCAACACACTGTATTTGTAGGTTTAGATAAGAGCTATGGCTCCTCCACTTTTAACTTTGGGAAGTATCTTGGCATAAGTCATAATACTCACTATAAGGATTACCACAGGAACCCCCAAGTAGTCCACACCTTGAGAGAATTGGTGGAAAAAATGAGAAGCGCCCCACAAACCCACTTGAATAGTTAAAACCCTTGTGATATAAGCTTCATGTTACATGTATGGGGCCCGAGTCATTAATTTGATTCTGGGTAATGGTCTATTGACTAGAAGCAATTCTAGAAACACATACCTCTTTTACGTAAGAATTGGCGAGTATTGCAGAAAAAATCCTCGGAAACCATTTGGCATTGGGGCCAACCTTGACTTTATCTATCATATTCCAAAGAGATCTCACAAAGAAATAACTTCATCAGAGTCAAAACCTTGTTTGTCGAACAAACAGAGAGTCCATTTAATTTTTAGCCTAGTATTATTCATCGTAAAACTTACAAAGTGTTACTTTGTCCTGGTTTTTCACTTGTCCTAAGATAAGGAAAAATACTACCAAATTTACGCCAAGTATTTTTTATCTCCACTTGGTCTACTCTTTTGTTTTCTCATTTCCCATTTGGGAAAAAACAAAGCATACATATTTAGTGCTATAAAATATTATTTCCACCACTTTTTTACCCACTTACATCCTTCTTTACTATGACTGCGATAATAAGAATTGAAAGTGTGTTTGTACATCTTTATATCTTGGTAGCCATTATCTTGATACCTATGTCAATATTATCATTGTAGTTAGTTTGTATCATCATTTAGTTCCTTTTATTTGTTACAATATTTGTATCATACCAATATAGTTTTGATACTTATGTTTTTTTTTTCATTTGTGAAAATTGATCTAAGTCTCTAAGTTGTATTGTTATGTTGCTACAATAAATAACAACTTCTTGATATACTTAGACTTTCTTTTGACCCCAACATTTCCTTGAGCTTTAAAAAGTGTTGTTTTTACACTGTTAGCATTGTGGTAACATCATTTTGATACTAAAATCTTTATTTTTATACAAATCTTGATTAACATGTCCAAATAGTGTTATTGACTGCAAGAATTTGTATCCTCCACTTTCAAGTCTTGGACTTTGTTTGTTTCTGAAACATTTTTTAGTATATCTCATTTGCATATCACGTCAACACCTTCTTAGTATGTAGGTCTTGTTTGTTTTAAATCTTGACCTAAATAGTGATATTGTGTGGTCATTATTTATACCAGACCTACATTTACAAAGTAAGGAGTATTCATTCTTATGATTAGATCATAGTCGTGTGTTTGGTTGTTTTGTCATAGATATTTCTTATACGGCACCTTTTTCAGTGTGGAATTTTTTATTCTTTGGTGTCTTTGGTTCATATTTCCTTGATCCTTTAGGGTTGTTACCATTCTTTCTGATAATTTGGCATCGTTACATTGCTTGGTTTGTCCTAGGGTCCATTTTAAATCAACCTTAATGAAACCTTTCCTATTATGCCTCCTATCACAAGGATGGGGCATCACAAACTCAGGTCAAATCCATTTGTAAATGACAAGATACACCCAATTTTTGAAGACAACAACATAGTTGATCATAGTGCTGGTGAGGAGAATTCTCCTCGAGTAGACTGTGAAATTCACTCCCACCCAAATTAACAACTTCTTGTTTCAAAATCGACATGAGGTTATTATGTGTTTTGTAGAGTTCAGGGAAAAGTTTCTTCCCAATTTTGATCACACTTTCCTAGCCAACATGGTTCAAGGAGAGGAAAAAGTAGAACACCCTATTCATAACATTAATGACATATTAAACTCAAGCCATGCTTCTACTTTTGTTCTACATAATGATGAAGAAGTGAATTCTTGAAATGATGGTGGATATTATATCCCTATTTTTAAGATTCATTTAAAGGATCATGAAGAACATGCTCATCGTAAACAAAATCCTCCTTGTGAGAATCATGAAGATATACCAAACCAATAGGTTACCTTAGAAAAAAAAATTCAAGCTCTTACTTTCTAATTGGCAAGTTTGGCTTCACATGTTAACAAGGAACCAATGATGTCTCCTAGAACAGGAAAACCTAGAGCTTCATATCATGAGTTCTATACCAAACCTCTGCATCTAGAAAAATGTAAATATTTGTGTGAGGATTTATACATAGATAATAAAGGTGGTGAAATAGCTAGACTTAATCACTTCTACATGCCATCCCCACCTACATGTCGGAAAGTATTTGACCAAGAATGGTTACCCATAAATAAATCCATCACTACTTTATAAGAAGACAATGTAGGACATAGCAAGAAATATCAATTTGAGGAGCCATTCCCATATCCCTTTGATAGGGCTATGTTGTAAGTAACTTTCCCTTGTCACTTTGACTATCCCAAGTTTGATAAATACAAGGGAAAATTTTATCCAAGAGACCATATCAAAGAATTCTACATGGCATGTCAAGAGTTCACTTTCAGTGATAATTATCTCAATTGCATCTTCCCACAAAGTTTAGGTGGTCAAATGCTGTAATGGTTTTTACATATACCTAAAGGGTCCATTTCTACATGGCCAAAATTAGCATAACACTTTATGTGCCAATTCTTCTTTAACATGGAAAATGATGCTACCATGATAGATTTGTGTAATGCAAAACAATGGAACAATGAAAGCTTTTCTAGTTTCCTATAACAATGGCGAGGGTTAGCTAGTCAATTCCCTTACTCCATACATGAGAAATAGATAGTTAGCATATTTATACCTAACTTACACCCACATATTTCTTTCCACTTACAAATGCATTGTGGTAATACCTACAAAGAGGTCATAGAAAAGGGGAGTCAAATTGAAATAAATTCCTAGAAAATGGGTCCTTAAAACCCTTCTCACGAGATAATCACGAGTCAAAGCCTAGCTAAAAATCAGATTTCTTTACAAAAAAGAATAATAACATCATAGGTGAAGGTATAATGGATTCTAAATGAGTACAAGATGTTCAAAACCATGCTCATTGAAACTTGATAAGGGACCTCCATCCCCTGAGAATAAACATCATGCTTTCACCCCTCTATCTAATTCCATGTTGTCAATATTAAAATAGTTAGAGGTGGTCAAAATGGTTTAGTACCCTACCACTATACCATTTGCAGATAATAAAACTAATCAATTTTGGTATAGATAAAATGAATATTGTGGCTTTAATCATGTTAGGGGTCCTAATACAGAAAAATGTTTGAAGTTGAAACACTTCATATATAACTTAATCGATAGTGGTGATATGGAAATGGATTCCTTTGCCCCTAGTAAATCTACTAATGAAAACTTGGGAATCTAAAAGGAACCTTTCCCCAAGCATAATAAAGGGAAAAACTTTAAATAGAGGACAACCATCCCAAACTAAAAATACCATGTTTCTAAAATGAATAATGCTTTTGATGCCCTAATTTGTTGTGTTAATCCACCATTTGAGCATATCAACACCATAAATATTAAATTAAAGGAGTGCATTGTGGAAACATGACATGCTCACCTTGTTATTTTTATCTAAATATATATAGACAAGAAGATTTTGGCATTTTTAAAGCCTATTCGGAGACAGGACTTTTCCAAAACAAACAACATGAAGCAGGCTCATGGACAATGCTAAGTTTCCAACCATCGCAACTTCAAGAGTCAAAATAAGGGGAAAAGGTCTCAGAACTACATAGGGTTTCCATGTGTAACTAATGAAAGGGGTCCCACCCTAAAATGGGTTGTGACGTTACACATGGTGGAGTCTTTTAACTCCGCAAAGGAACAAAAAGTGTACCCATGGTTGGTGCCAAGTGTCAGCACTGTGCATTCCCAAAACCAAGGGTAGAAGAAAGCTTAAATATGTGAGGTATTTCCATGTGGGTCTCATAATAATTAGGCTCTAGTTTCAAGCATGACCCAAAAATGGGTGACAAGCCATGTATCACATATGAGTGATTACAAGACTCATCTAAAATATTTAATGCTCAAGTTATTTCAAAAGATTGGAGGTAAAGATTCATATGGACGTCATTTCAGTAACAAGTTAATGCATAGTCCCTTGTGAAGAATGTCAATCTGCAAACACTCAAGTTATTCATCTACATTCAAAGGGTCATTTCAGTATAGCAAAAAAAATGCGTCATTTGGCTCATGAGGCTAGAAACCAATGCACAAAAGATCAGAATATCTGGTCATGTAATAAAGAGTCAAAGGGATTTTCCTCAAAAGGTAAGTCCATTTTAAAGGATTCGATTGTAGGATAGTGAAGATGCATTAAATAGGCATGGCTCTCCCCTTTTAGAAGGGGAAGATAATGAAAGTGTGAGAGAGATCTTAAAAATATTTTCCTGTCACTTCGCTCCATTGGTCATAATTAAAAGTAGTTTAAAGGAGTGTAAGAAGGTTTCGTATCTTCTCTTCCCCTTCCTATATATAGATATGGTTGAAGATGTAAAATATAAATATAGGATTAGTTAGAGATAATTTGAGGAATCATTCAATGGTCTTCTCTGTCTCAAGTCCCTCTTTTGTAAAAAAAATGAGATCTTGAAGCTATAGCTTTCTTCTTGGGTTTTGTAACAACAAGCTTTCCTCTTTTCTAAATGTAATACTGTGCACAATTGTTGGAGTAATATATATGTTCTACGGTGTTTTCTGTTCATCATTTTTGTATCTTTATTGTCTCTGATCACCTTTATCCTCACGTAGAAACTTTTTATCTTCTAATGTTGTTACTATATTTGAATTTATGCTTAATTGGTTTGAAGTAGTGCTCTGTGTGAGTCTTTTCTAACCTATGGTGCATTTCAACCACCCTTTTCAGTTGTTCATTATTTCCCTTTTTTAGACAGTTGTGGTCTTGATTGATCTCCTGAAAGGATCATTTGGCACATCGCCCCCTTTTAAATTAAGGTTTTGTTTTGTTTTTCTAACCCTCATCCCACACTATAGAGAAGAGAAAACTTCTTTATAATATAGACGTCTCCTTAGGGTGCATGTCCCACTAACCTAAGAATTCCCATGACTTTGATGGTCCGATCTGTCAACCGTGATTGTCAACAGTTTTCCTGGCACGCCTGGTGGGACAACTCAGAGTGATATTTTATCATGTTATCAGCTCGGTCTATTATTGGTAAAATTTAAGCTTCAATGAAGATAGTTGTGGACCATATCCAGCAACTCCATATGGTTTGAAAAAATCATTACAAAGGCTCGCAGACCTCCCTCTCATTCATTTACCTTCATATTTCTTTCCACATCATCCATTTCTCTTCATCCTATGGATTCATGTAATCATGACTTCATTACCACCAAGGGATCGTCGCTTTTTCCATTTCCAAACCACCCATTCCACTCTCTCCCTCTCTTCAAGTGGCTATACCCCCCGCACTAGAAAGCAATGGCTCTAAATCCAAAACATGAGGAACATATGGTGAGAATTGATATGGGCTCAAGAGGTTCATATCACCAACTAAACATAAGAAAGGTTGTAGAGGTTTCTTCTATTTATCCTCCTCATAAAGTAGCTCCGCTAGAAAAAATTTCATCAATGGGATTCATACTGCAAGATGAATCCACATATGATGGAAAATTTCTAGACTAAAAAACCATCATACAAGATCATAAATATTTGAAAAAGGAGGAAGAAACTAAGCTCAAGTGCTTATCATATTTGGAGGGATGGCTCAATAAAGAAGGGCCTAAAGAAATAAAAAACTTTTCCACTTCATCACCCCCACAACAAAGGTAACCTTCCACTCATAACATCCCCCCTGAGATTGATCATAGGAGTCTAAAAGAAAGAATTATTGAGAGCTTATTGCTTTCAATCAAAGAGGTTAGATTCACTGACGAAGTTGTTAGGGATGACACCCACTAGAGAATCCTGTAAGGAAGCCTCATTCTAAAAGATATGATCCAGAGCCACAGGAAAAATCAAAGAATTAGACTAACTCCCACCAAAGAAAGGTCCTCCTGAAGACCAAGGGAAGACTCAGTACCAGTCATGCTCACTTCATTACATGAGGATGATTTGCAAGACCCCAAGGGTCAGCAAATACTCCTCCGACCAAGGAGCATATAAAGGAGGGGTTCATTTTGTTCGTTGACACCGTGGGTGAAAGAGTGAAAGGTAAATTTTCACTCTCATTATAGGCCATATTAATAGCTAAATTAATCAAATGGCCTCATTTCATAAGAAAAGGAAGGTATTTTTCCTTGCATGTTTTAGGTTTTATTTAGCTTATGTCAAACCAATTACATTACGAGTAGGTTTATATTGCTTTCAGCACTATAAGTGTTTTCACACAATCTGCATGAATTGATTGAGGCATGTATGTTTTGTATTTTGTATAAGCTCATGCTTATATTAATCCTTTAAGAAGCACCAGATTATAGGAAGACTCTGGGTGGATAAAGTATTCACAATTGGCTGAGGAGGTTACAAGCTTCACTTCAAGAAAATGCAGAGCAACTAAACTTCATTGTTAACTGTATTTTCAATTTTCTACTCTCACAAAAAATAAATTACATAAGTCTTGTTATTGGGGTAGGACGAAGTAAAATTTAGTCAACAGTCATGAAGGCTCTACAAAAAGATAAAAAGTGCCAGCCACCGGCTTGGATTCATAGTGACTTCAAAGCACAGTTCGAGACATAATTAATAGTGGAAGATCATGGGTTTTTTCATTTAGCATGCTAATGTTCCAAGTGAGTCACCAAACTGTTATCCAAAAATATATAGACAAGAAGATTCTATTGTTTTTAAAGCTTATTCAAAGATGGGACTTCGCTAAAACAAAGGACGTGAAGCAGGCTCGCGAACGATGCCAAGTGTCCAATCATTGCAATTTCATGAGTCAAAAGAAGGTTGCAATGTCTCAGAAGCCCATAGGGTTTTTACATGTAATTAATGAAATGTGTCCCACCCCAAAAGGATTTGTGATGTTACACATGGTGGGGTATTTTCACTTCCCAAAGGAACAAACAGTGTACCCATGGTTGGTACCATGTGTCGGTATTTTGCATTCCCATAACCAAGAAGGGCAGCAAAAATCTTAAAGATGTGAGGGCTTCCCATGTGGGTCTCACAATAAGTAGCCTCCAGTTTTCCCATATGGGTCTCACAATAAGTAGCCTCCAGTTTCAAGTAGGACCCAAAAAGGGGTGACAAGCCATGTATCACATATGAGTGATTACAAGACTCATCTGAAATATTTAATGCTCAAGATCTTTCAAAATATTGGAGGTAAAGAGTCATATGGCCATCATTTCAGTAGCGAGTTAATGCATAGTCCCATGTGAAGAATGCCAACCTACAAAGACTCAAGTTATTCATCTACATTCAAAGGGTCATTTCAGTATAGCAATAAAATATGCGCCATTTGGCTCATGAGGCTGGAAACCAATACATAAAAGATCAAAATATTTGGTCATGTAATAAAGAGCCAAAGGGATGTTCCTTAAAAGGTGAGTCCATTTTAAAGAAGTCAGTTGTAGGACAGTAAAGATGCATTAAATAGGCATGGCTCTCACCTTTTAGAAGGGGTAGCTAATGAAAGTGTGAGAGAGATCTTAAAAAAAATTCTTGTCACTTCACTCCATTGGTAAAAATTAAAAATAGTTGAAAGGAGTGTAGGAAGGTTTCTTATCTTCTCTTCCCCTTCCTATATAGATATATGGTTGAAGATGTAAAATATATAGATAGGAGAAGTTAGAGATAATTTGAGGAATCATTCAATGGTCTTCTTTGTCTCAAGTCTCTCTTTTGTAAAAAACAAAGATCTTGAAGCTCTAGCTTTCTTCTTTGGTTTTGTAACAGCAAGCTTGCCTCTTTTCTAAATGTAATACTATGCACAATTGTTGGAGTAATATATATGTCATGTGGTATTTTTGTTCATCATTTGCATATCTTTATTGTCTTTGATCACCTTTATCCTCACGTAGAAACTATGCATCTTCAATGTTGTTACTATCTTTGAAGTTATGCTTAAGTAGTGCTCTGTGTGATTCTTGTCTGACATGTGGTGCATTTCAAACAACCTTTTCAATTGTTCACCATTTGCCTTTTCAAACAGTTGTGGTCTTGATTGATCTCGTAGAAGGCTCGTTTGGCACATCACCACTTTTTAAATTAAGTTTTTGTTTTGTTTTTCTAACCCTCATCCCACGCTGTAGAGAAGAGCTAGCTTCTATATAATATAGAGGTCTCTTTAGGGTGCATGTCCTCCTAACCTAAGGATTCATATGAATTTGACGGCTTGATCTGTCAACCATGATCGTATGTATTTATCTCATAACTTCCTCTTTCTACCCCTCAGGATAGTCATTATGATTCTTAGAGCAACTTGATAAAACTACTACTAAGATTTTGATCTTAGATCTACTTAAAATATCTAATGTTCATAAAGACATTCTTTGTAAAACATTATAGGGGTCATGAGTTTTAGTTTATGTTGATCCTACATGCTTTTAAGCCATGTTTATGCAAATTTCTCTAATAGAGCACATAACATTTAGTCAAGAGGAGATTCTTGAAGAAGTATCCTATGCATAACCTATCCTTACACATTGAGGTCATTATCAATCGTAATAAGATAAAAAGGTTGCTTGTGGACAATGGATCAGATCTGAACATTTTTACTTTGAAACTGGTTTGAAAACTAGGTTGCAGTGAGGGTGATCTAGAAACTAATGGCACTACCATAAAAGAATATGACAATTAATAATGATAATCAACCAGCATGATCACTTTCTCATTGGGATTAGGGTCAAATACTCATGGTATTAAGTTCTATTTTTTAGACTTGGAGCTTCCTTACAACATACTTATCGGTCACTCATGGATTCACGCCATATAGGTCGTTCCTTCTACGTATCACTAGTGTTTAAATTTATATCATGAAGGAAAAAAAATCACTATCCAGGGGGATCCTCAACCCTTTGCTTAATGCAAGGCATTATCGGGTTAATTTCCCAGTACTGTTGATTGTCCTTCTACATAAATGGTTGTTCCAGTTCAATCAAAGTCACTTGCCTCATGTGTTTATGTGAATACCTTAGGCTCTAATGATGATGGTGATTCTACATCAATGTCTCCCTTTGATACATGGGAGATGAAGACCCTTTCAACTGGTTGCAAAGAGTATGACCTCCAACATGCCCTTTCAGTTTCAAACCTTCCCTTGACACCCAGATCACGTGGTAGGCCTTGTTACCAGTATCAACGGTCTAGAGAAAATTACAACATCAGTGCTTTTACTCCTGATGACCTATTATAAGATGAAAATCCACTTGGAAACTCTATGATAACATCTCCCACTAATGAGATGGCTTCATGTTAGCAAGCAACCAAGTATGTTATTCATAATAAGTTGATGTATGTTATGGGATACCAAGAGTATAGTTGTGGCACCAAGAAACAGGGAGTTTGCATACCTCTTTTGGCACCTCATTCAAAGGTTTGTAGCTATGATATTGGTATTTGACCATATGGGTCCAATCCTCCAAAGGTTGATGTTTTCTCTTCTGAATGTGATGATAGTTTTTTTGGTTATGAAAGTGAAACATATTCCCAGTATAGTCTCTACAAAGAATTTACCTCCACGAACTTGTTTTCTGACATGGCTATCTTGACTATAACCCCTACCATATCCCCTACCATTCATGATTTATACCTTATCCATCCTTCACTTATTAACTGCGACCAACAACAACATATGCCAATCAATTTCTTTGAAAATGATGAAGCTATTGGTGAGTTTATGGGTCTTTGCGACAACATTCAAGTGGGTGATCATAAGAAAGGATTCTCCATCAATCTTGATGCATATGCATATTTTGGGGAGGAATCTTAGTTTTTTGGTCATTAAAGTAAAAGAATAATCAAGGGAAATATTTCCACAGAGAGTCCTTGTAAGAATAATAGGTCTAAGTCTTATAGTGAAAACCTTTTTAAGGCACTTGCAAACAAATAAAAAGAAAAATCAATGGATAAAGAAGATGACCAGCCTAAGGGTGAAAATCTCATTGAGACACCTTTATAAGAATATATCAATCTCCCCCCAATCCTACATGTATGGAGGAAGCATCCAATATGCTAGTGGAGGAGACCATTGATGTGAAAACTGGAATAGAGTAACTGCCTAGAATGGTCAAGTTAGGAGCTTGACTCTTAGCCCAAGAATAGAAGACCTTTGTGCTGCTTTTGCATGAATTTTCATATATATTTGTTTGATCCTACACGGAAATTCTAGGATTAGATCCAGAATTAGTAGTGGATAAATTAGTTGTGCACAAAGAAGAAAATCCTATAAAACAAAAGCTCAAAAAATATGCATGTTCCAAAAACCTGATTCGTAAGAATCCAAAGCTGGAGAAATCTATTTTTAGTTAACCAAATTAATCTAGGATCTTAATTGTATTTATTTATGAATACATTTTAAACCAAGATCTTAACTGTACCACTGAAGATTTCAAGGGCTATCAAGATTTGTACAAATAATGAAAGATATCAATGAATCATGTCCTCAAAGATGAATTTATTCTTCCTTATACCAATATGATTCCTCGATTAACTATTTGGGAAATTCAAATGGGTATCACTCATGGATGAGATTGTGAGGGTACAATCAGATTAATATTGTTGAGGAAAATAAAATTAAGATCTATCGGTTTACAACCCCTTTGGGGACATTCTATTATGCTAAGTAATGCCCTTTGGCATCAAGAATCCATAGGTGAGATTATATAAAAAGGCTAATGACTGAACACTGTTGGCACTGATATGTTCAATAGACATAATGGAAAAAAAATTGTAACATTAGGTGGGTTTACTTAGTTGTAGAGAAAATATCTAGGACTAGATAAGATCACCCTTCTCCATGGCACATCTTTGGCAAAGTATCCATACGATTATAAGGTTAGAAGTCAACCTATTTAAGTGTGTATAGGTTGGGTGTTATGCTAGGAAAATTTGTACTAGGATTCAAGTCAAAAATCTCTAGGGAGTATTTTAAGTGAACCCCGTTAATGTTTTGTAAGGCTATGACCATGTGGTTTGTAAGTTACAAATAATGTCAAACACATAATTTAGTTTACAAGGGAATATGCATAGTCCAAATACCCTAAGATCTCATATACACATAATCGTAGACAATTCTTATTCAAAATACATCATCGGCATTGTGAACAAGGGTTTTCATAATTTCATTAGAGTAGGCCTATAGCGAGCAATAATCTAGTACTTTCTCTTCTGATTAGGATATTATGAATATAAGCTCCCATTTTTTACTGCAACATCTAATTACAGGAAAACCATTTCTATTGTACAATTCTACTACTCAATTTATAATTGGTGCACTTTTGGCCAAATATGATATAGATAAGAAAGAGAAATATGTATACTATCTTATTCACACATTGATAGCTTATGAGGTCAACTATCCACATATTAAGAAGGTTTGTTTGGCCATCATTTTTCTTTTCAGTAAGGGAACTTCATCATGAGGTACCCATATGACCAAGATTCTAACATGCTTGTATCTTCCAAGTGTGGACCCATTGAAATACTTATTAGTGGGATACATTTCCTTACAGAGTGAAGCCATGGTTAATTGGAGTGTTGCATCTTACTTACGTGAATTTGATACTAAGTACCTCCATCAAACAATAGTTAAATCTGCGTATGGAATGAAGCTAATTCAACGAGTTGAATCCTTCTCAAATGAATAATCAAGTGTTGAACCACTGTAGTCGTAGAAAAAATTAGCTCCCACTGTAGTGAATGTAAATCGATGGCGCACCTTACATTGCTGAATAGTGAAGTTGCTAAATCCTATAGTATAACCATAGTTCAAAAGAGGATCGTGCTTCATGGGGATTTGAAACCTTCAGGTGATCTAACTCCACATAACCGTGTAGACTTGACTGCACCACTCGCACCCATCAAGATTTAAATTCATTGTATATGAGTGTATTAAAAATTCTTCATTGAAAGAAAAGGTTACCAAAATTCATGACTTATAAATCAACAAATCAGTGAACATCTATGTTAATTGGTGATTTCATGTTAATCATGAAACAAGTCAATGAGGAATACAAATTTAGGGTTGAGAAGCCCATTCCTTATAACAAACTGGTAAATGCATTGAAGTAATTCTTTGTATAGATAACATTCGAGAAGATCCCTAGAGGAAAAAATAAAGAAGTAGATGTTATAGCTATAGTGGGATCTTAATCTTGCAAATTCCACCTGGGAATTTCAATGATTTATGTATATTGTTTGTCAAGCACTTAACTGAGAAAAATGTCTGAGGTTTGAGAATCAAAGAAATTGATATCTAAAAGTTTTGGTCCTCAATTCCCCATGGTACCTTAATGACATTTACATTTGGGAAAGTTCATAAATGTTAACCTTTCCGATACAAGCATTGCTAATATCTAACACAATGTTATGCTTAGATCCTTGTTAAACTAGACCACTTCACAAGAACTTCCTTGCTAATATTGAACCCTAAAGTCTAAGACAAAACTTATGGGAATCAATTGCACTTTTCTTAATACATGGGAATGCCCTTTTAGCATGTCAGATAAGTGTTGCATTCAGACATATTATTGTGGAATGCTATCTCGAGAAGTGAAAACATGTGAGATAGTACTTGGCTGGAAATATTCCTTCTAAGAGTAGGCTATTACTGTGATACCATGAAAGGTAAGAGCATGCTCCTTATTCATAATTTTTATTTGGAGGATTGTGTTCCTAATACTCCTATTAGGGTTCCTGTGGTGCCATAAAAAATGGAAATCCTCAGCAAAGCAAAAACGGAAAATGTACCTCCTACATCTCCTACAAATGATAATTCTATTTTTTCTAATCAAAATATTTTTATTTTCCTCTCCTTTTTAGGATCGCATGAAGGAATGGCATGTGGTTCATAAAAAAGAGAAAATTGCATAAAATTGGTTGTTCCTATACAATCGTTTTCTTTTTCCTTACGCTACAAGAAAATTGTTTTTATTTTGTTTATTTTAGTGCTTATGGTTATATCTTTTCTCCCAGGCATCTTTGTACCTAATTAAATAAAAATGGGGAAATATGTGTAGTTAATGTAATCTAGAATGACATGTAAATATTTTCAATAAATGTAGTAAATAACTATGAAGAATGACCCAAGCAACTAATATAATAAAAGTAGACACCCTAATGTACAAGAGAAGTATGGAGATGACTTAAATGATTTTAGGAGCTTGTGGAACTATGTCGCAGAATAAACAAAATAATATGGTTGTAGGACTGAATGTGCAAAGGTCTAAAAAAGGACATATTTGGAGTGATTCTTTATACTGTGGATCCTATGGGAACTCTACTATGAGGAATGGGCACCCTAGTATGTGAAAAATATTTGGAACTGAATTTCACAGGTTTGAAAAATGGTCTGAAGCCCGTATTGTATGTCACATCAGATTCGCTCCGCTGTATAAGGTGTTGCAATTAATCTAAGATGCATAGAAGACCTGTAAAAGACCAAAAGGAGTATCAAAACCCTAAAAAAGAGAGAATGTAAATGAATGGGTCATAATGACCTCAATTTCCATAAAAGTGGGATTAGTAACTAAGTGCCACACTACATTTTAGACCCAAATGTAGTTTTGGTGCATTTTTGAATCATGTGCCCTAGGTGCTCTTGTGCATCTTGAAGCACTACTTAAATAGCTCCTAGGTAATTGTCTCTGAGTCAACATGGAGTTTCTACTCCTTAGTCCTCCACCAGACACCTACTCCATCCATCAAAATATGGATCGTAAGATGATATTTTATGTTTCTAGTACAAGGGAAAAGCTTGCAAAAGCATCCACTCAAGCTCACTAGCCTCTATCTGAAAACCACCTATATCACCAAAATAGTGAGATGGTTGTAGCTTCAAGATATCCCTGATATGGTTTGCAGCTGATGACTAAAGACCCCTAGGTATTTTTACATAATGGTCCCTCTGCTTAGGGATCCGAGATCTATCCCTATATCCTAAAATATTGTCTCCATGTCCCCTCTATGGTGAATCTTCCCTAGCCAACTCCATGTGGGAGTTCTCTTCCATATCCTCCTTTCTATGTCAAGGACATGCACGAACCTCCACTGATGTCTCCCTATCCTATCTATCAAGTCATCCTCCTAAGGACCCTTCATAGAAAGTGACATTGATGTCTTGAAGCATCTCAAAAATTTGAGGTAGAATGGCCACTAAAGCTTGATCTTGCGGGGTTAAATCTAGATCCACCTGCAAAAACCCCTCCTCTTGTCTGTTGGTATCAAAACTTGTTCTCCCTTTCAAGTTGAGCAGCATCACAGATTCAACACAGAGCTTAGAGATAGATAGATCATGATGTGTGTCATTTTGTATCCGGGGATGAAATCTAACTAGCCCTTTGTCACTCAGATTTGTGGAGAGATGGATAACACCTTCAAGACGATTTGGCCTATCCTCACTACTTTAGGCCGTGCCTTTTGACCAAGGTGATAGGACCTATTTTGTAACCTCTGTTTGATGAAGGAGATGGATATATCCTTCTTTTGCACAAATTTTATGAAGAAAACCTTGGGAAAATATGGTCAATACTCCATAATTTAACTCTTAAGAGTTATCACTTCTAAAATATGGAGATACTTTCAAAACAAGGCTAAGGTTACTGAAGACATTATGAGATCCTGATTGTTCTACATATTTTGATTTTTTTCCTTTGTTGATATACAGGGAAAACAGGGGTAGTTCAGGATGGATTCCTGGTTTTTGAATAATTTTGGTGGGAGATTGAGCAGAATAAATTTGATTACACCCGATCTTTGAGAAAATTCATAACAATGGAAGTCATGCCCAACCGATGGTTGACAAAAGAATAATAGAAAAGCACTTCTATCCTTTTCTCTTTCTTTGAGTCTTACCAAACCACACAAAAATTCAAAATACATACATTCTTAAACAAAAACCTACCTGGAAGAAGCTGTAGGTGATCACATGATCATGGCACAGTGGGCACCCAGCTCACTGCTCTGTCGAGTCATACTTTAGAGCGAAGCCCGCCCCCACCATGACATACCTGAAACCTCACCTTTTAGATCTCCTTCTTTGTAGGAAGCCATCCTCACCAAAAACCCTATTTCAAAATTCATGTGTCAGTCCCTAAATAGCATAAGCTAAAAAAATATAATAGAAAAGGCACCCCTAGGATCACATTTTCTTAGTGTTTTTGTCTTGGCTTGCGTTTCGAGGTGATAGATCACATTCGTCACTTTTTTTGTTCATCCTTGCACGCTCCTCATCACAGCTGGTGTATTCCGGCTTCAATTGAGTGTGCTTACAGCCATGTCATCATCATTCCTCAGAATTCTAGGTCTAATTCTACATCAAATTTTAATTCACAACCACTTTCTTTCATCACTATAGCAATTTCATATTGAACCGTCATCGGTTACCTCTGACTTCAACATCGGTTATACCCCAACCGACGTCAGTTCTAGGTCCTTTTGCTAACCTACTCAGAAGGACATTTTTCTTCACTTTATTCCACTTTTCATATTCCATGTCACTGTCATTATTCCCATTGAAATTTTAAACATCTTTATATTTGGCATACCTATCATATTTTACCTTCTTGCCTCATTGTTTACTCACTGTCCATTTTCTACAGTAACCAGACAATAGTTACCCCTGACCGGTGTCAGATTTTCCCTAACCAGCATCGGTTATCCTGTTTCACATTCCAGCCACCATTTGGTACTTAATCCACTTTTTATGACCAGATTCGTACCTGTTCATGTTGTTATTTTTGTCAATTACAGAGAAGCAGTGGTACCTGATCAGTACTGGTTCACATGGTGCTGACCCGAAGACAAGACAAGTGCACTCGTCATGTTCCACGTGAGTTGTCCAACCACTCCCACCTAGTCCTTCTCCACCTTCTATGTTATCACCAGCCATGGATCCCATCCATCCTACTACTATCACTACCGAAGATGAGGAGTTTGAACGAATCCTTGACTAGAACCCTACCACCTTGCAGTTTTACCTTTCTCACTCGTCCACTTGAGACGCCTCGGGTTAGTTGATATAGGACATGCCTGTATCTCTCCCCTCGACTCTCACACCCACTTCCGCATCGGCCCCATCTAGCTTCGTGCTACCCACATCCAATTTACCCCCATTTGTTTCATAGTTAGGTTCTATACGTGTTATGACTGCCGCGTCTGTTACCTCTGTGGTACCCATCACATCCACCATACCCCTGACAACTATCCCAAACACAACCTCATCCACCCCTAATGTCTCATACATACCTGTAGGTACATTCCCACCTCCGATTTCAGTGACCCCTACCCCATTTCAGAATGTAGTTCTTTCCATTCCACAATCATTATCCCCTATTGCCACTAGAGTTACCACGACCCTTCCACCCCCATATACATACTACCAACAACCACCTGTTTCATCTATTATTCATTATAGGTATGTACCCCCTATTTCACTGCCTTCTTCTCCACCACCTTACATGGTAGCCCCATACACTAGAATGCCACCCCCATTATATGCCCAAAACCAACCTCCTCACATTATAGGAGGCATCCAATCATCACAACCCACCAATGACCTAGTTAAATTGATGTTGGACAAGATGTAGACATTGGAGGCATCGGTTTCCTGCACCCACAACACTCTCACCTATGATGAGATTTACAACGAGCCTATTCACCCATCCATTCCTATCCGTTGATACCCTGTGCATTAGGAAATGCCTAAATTCAACCGCTTCAATAGCAAGGAAGACCCATAACAACATTTGTGCTCGTTCAAACATGGGTGTTATCTGATTGCTCATGATGATGCCTTTCTTTTGAGAACTTTTCCCATGTCCCTCACTAGACCTGTAATAGATTGGTATAGTGGGTTACCCATAAACTCTATATTCTCATTCAATCAGGTATCCCAAGCCTTCTTGGATCATTTCTCTATCAATATTGTCAAGAAGGTTACCATGACCGATCTATATTTCACAAGTCAGTATGAGGACGAATCCATCACAGATTTTGTCGCTCGCTAGCGTAGCTTGATCAATCAACTTATCTTCCAACTGCCACAAACTGAACTCGTCGAGCTCTTCACACAAGCTTGCGCTAGACATATCTCCTTGACCTTGCAGGTCCAAACCTTTTGAACATTTGATGAGGCATTCACTATGGCACGAAAGTTATAGATTCGGGCCATCGAAGAGAAGAAAATCCAATTACGAAATAAGAATTCGACATTCAAGTCAAATGAAACCTCTTCTTCTTCCAAACCACAAACCAATTATTCTAAAACTAAGGGCACCGCTAAAGCAGTGGTAATCAAGGCCGGCCCAGCTCATTCATCAAATTAGGCTACACCCTCATCTAATCTATCACCTATCTAGGATTTTTGATTCAAACAAGAGCAACAAAAATATACCCCAATTGGGGAACCTTACTCTTCTGTTTTAGAAAATCTTATCAAAGCTGGAGCCATCACCCTTCCACCCATAAAACCCCACACTGGTTTTGACCCTACTCGCCCCATGCCTGTATGGTATAAAGAGCATGATTTTTGTAACTATCACCGAGTAAAGGGTCATAGTGATGGAAACTACATCACTTTCAAGAATATTGTCTAAGAAATTCTCGAGAAAGTTGAGTTAACTGTGGATAATCCCAATGCCACCCCCAACCAAAATCTACAAATCTTCAAAAAATTGTTTCCCAACCATGTCCCTTCATCCAATAAAATTGGTGAGACATCCACTCTTGATACCCATACTCGTTAGGTTCACGCTATATTTAACGAGGTATCTGTCACCTCTCAATTACCTCACATCCCTTCCATAGAAAAAATCCTAGCCTGAAATCCTCCTTCCACATTGGAACCAACCTTCACTATTCCTTCACCAACAGAGAAGCATCTTTCATCTCTTTCATCACCTATGGAGGGGTCTTCCACTAACAGTGAGACCATCTCACCCCTAGCTTCTCCACTTAGAGAACCTTTACCTATCGTACCTCCTCCACCCATAGACAAGCTCCCATTACCTCCTCCACCCGCAGAGGAGCACCCATTACCTCCTCCACCCAAAAAGGAACATCTATTACCTCCTCCACCTGGAGAGGAGCACCCATTACCTCCTCAACCCACAAAGGAGCACCTATCCATTCCTCCACTTATAGAGGAACTTTTATCATCTCCTCCACCCATTAGCATATCTTGGCGAGCATTCTCCATTAGCTACCCAAAATCCAACAGACCTACTTTCGGCTCTCTTACCCACGGAAGCTGAAGCTGACCAATTCCTTGTCTCTAAGATGCATTTTACTAGAATTCCTATTAGTTCCTCACCAACTCCACCCACAAACGTGTCATTCTCACGTTTGGCCGATCACTTAGATTATGTGGATATGAATTTATTATAGGGGCGCCTCTTACTCCCTGTCTCAACACAGATGCAAATATCCCTCACTGATACCTCTACTATCTACCTAAACGCATTTCCACCCATCTAGCCAAATACAACCACTATTGTTGCAACCCCTTCCACAATACCCGTTAGCACTCACACCATACCCTTATCTAAACCCACACCCACAACATTTGCCTCAACTAAACCTATTACCACTTTAGGGGTCACCCTGACCACCAACCTTACTCATCCACCAATTAAACTGGATTTAGCTACATCCTCCAATGTCAAAACCACACCTACTCCGACACCCAAACCAAAGAAAAAAAATCCTTGACCTCATCCCCCTACCACACCAATCACGCCCGCACTTGTCCCGTCTTCCTTAAAAACTCATTTGTCCAACATGGTCAAGCACCCTTCACCCATCCATAAACCAATGACACAACAATCTATTCCTTCCTCACAAACCTCTAACCTACTCAGGCACACATGACTTATACCCGCACCTAGAGTCTCCTTACCACCAATACCACCAATACCTTCAGCTATTTCTTCACTAACCACTACACTTCAGTATTTTTCCCTCACACCCCAAGCTCAACCCACATCATCTACCTTCACAACACCCCCGTTATCCCCATAAGTAACTCAGCCTCTTCCTTCATCTAATTTTCCTTCTAGACCTCATAAACCCACATCACCTTTACCCAAGAAGGTGCAACCCAAAAATAAAACCCTACTAACGTACAACAAGGTAGTCAAAACAACCCCACACCCTCCTACCCATCCATTTACTGTACCCCTACCCAAACTAACCCGACTGATACCTCAAACCACACCAGAACCTAAACCCAGAGCTTGACCCATTCCTACTATTCAAAAAACAATCCCTCGACAATAAACCATACCTACACCCAAACCTACGTTCACTTCCCATTGTGATCCACTAGTAGGGTCCTATGCCAAAATTTTAACCAACCTTCTTGAGACTTTTGTTATAACATTACCACCACTCTGACCTTATGATCCCCTCAAACCCAAGCCAAAAGAGTTTGATGATACTAAAATTTATGCATACCATTGTGTGCCAGGGCATGATGTGGAGAACTGCAAGGCCTTAAAAACTGTCATCATCCAGTTGTGTCAACCAGAAACCAACTTTGACGACGACGACCTTCTCGATGAGGATCCTGCTTCACCAACACCCATTCCCACACTACCCACTCAACAACCACAACCTCTACCCTTGCAGCTCCTAGAGCCACACCCAAAATTTGAAATTAACATGGTTCACATCAAATAAATTTCCACACCACCACCTAAATGTCGTTGCGCCCAACTGAACTCACAAGGATTTTCTCCTCCAGTAGGTTTTTGCCCTTCATGTCATTATACCACTCACCCTACACCTTCTCCATTTGCCAACTTCCCTCAAATCAGCATGGTACATGTAACTACACATGCATAGAAGGGAAAATAAAACGCAATTGACCCACCAACCAATCCTATACCCAACATACCATCTACACCCATACCTAAAATAACTATTCGCGGCCCTGCATACCCCAGGTCTAATGGCATCACACATCGCACCATGCTAAAAAAACTACACCAACCTCCCCTCAAAATTTTCTTATATGACCTGATCCAAACCTCATAATCCCATCGTCAAGCTCTCATAGAGGTTCTTCAATCTATTGAGGTTTTACCCAATGACCCTACACCTATAGCTTCCATTATCTCACCCCATCATGTAGCCTCTCTCACCAAATTACCACATTCATCCTCACCTCACCTTGTTCACCAAGTGGCCTCCGTTAGCTTCTCAGAGGAGGAGATCCTGCCACACCAAAACAATGACCCAAACCTAGCCCTCTTCATCTCTATCCACATTGATGACATACGGGTACACCGTGTGATGATTGATGGAGGTGCTAACATTAACATCATTTCATCCCATGTATTTTATCAAATGAGCATACTTGAAAATTACATGCATAAACATCTGGTCATGTTGCGTTCATTCAACGATGCTATCACCTCCACACTAGGCACTGTCATCCTTAACATTTACGTGGGTCCCCACACTATTCCAGAATTGTTTTATGTTTTAGAGGAGGAATTCCAATATAACTTATTACATGGTAGACCCTGGATCCATGTCATGGGTTACATTCCTTCCACTTTACATCATTGTGTAAAGTTTGAACATGAAGGACACACTTATACCTATCCAGCTAACCCATCACCTTTCACAACATGCAACATGCTTTACCAACCTAATGATGAGCTCATACCTGTCAAGCCATCTACTTCCGCAACCAATTCCACCTCACCTACACCTCCACCTACCAGTACAGTCGCTACTTTCAATGCACATACCTCCTATATTCCTACCGCTACTATAACCTCCACAGCTGACCCATTAGCATCCCAATCCATTAACTCCACCTCCGCATCAACCTCTGACACATCATCCATACCAGCAACCCACATACCAACCATTAATTCCTTGGAAGGTGTTTTTCAATGCCTCACTCTAGGGGAGTACCGCCTGTATAGTGTCAACACATTCCTTACTCCGCATGAGTATGGAAGCCTTCACTAACACCCTCGCTATGATCACCATATAGGAGAACACATCCTTTATGGTCCTCCTCATCTCCATACTAGTCTCACCTATGGGGGACTTGATACCACCACTTAAACACCTGAACCACCATCACAACCCCACCCATTTTCTACTGACTTCCCATCACTTACCAATCGTCATTTTTCCCACACCTTCCTGCACAAATGTGCATGGAAGGGTTTTGTTTTTTGATTTTACGAGCAAGGTATCCATACCATTATTCCATGTACCACCCTCAAACATAATGACCATAGTGGTATTGACTTCCCAGAACCTCCTACCAAACAGGTTTGCATTGAGCTCCTTGAGGACCCTAGCCCTTCTCCACCTTCATCAACATCCTCACCGATGGAGTCGATGGATCCTGAATCTATCCCTCCTAAAAAAAAAATTTCATAAAATCCATTTCCTTGGGGCCTTTGACTTATCAACGCGAAGGCAAGGCCCTTCCACTCTCCCATTCCTATATCCTGAAATGATCGATGATGACACACCTACAATTAACATCATTCAATGTAAGGATGATGAATCCATACTCACCTACCTTGGTGCAGAAGACTCATATATTCATCAGTGATTACCATCTAAGACATAAACCATGTTGAATGAATTGACTATCGAGATCAACATTCACATTCAGGATGGCCCGCACATCCTAAAGATGACAATCTTTAGATGCTGCTGAACAGGAAGCCATCACTTCTTTTCTTAGAGATCATAACCACACTTTCGCTTGGTCTTACGTAGAAATGCCCAGTATTTACCCCACCATAGTGGTCCAAAATATCATAACCATTCCCGATGCCAAAAATATTAAACAAAAGCTAAGGAAAATGTACCCTCGCATTGCTCTTCTCGTCAAAGAAGAACTTCAGCATCTTCTTTCCATTTCCTTCATCTTACCCATTGATTATCCTTGTTGGATCTCTAACATTGTCCCTATTACTAAAGCAATAGGGGGACTCCACATTTACACGAACTTCCATGACCTCAACCTAGCATGCCTGAAAGATGACTTTCCCTTACCTGGTATTGATCAACTAGTTGATCTTACCACTGGTCAAGAGATGCTATCACTCATAGATAGCTTCTCAGGTTATAACCAAATCTTGCTTGCCCTAAAAGATCAACACAAGACTGCATTCATTACCCCTTGGGGAACCTTTTGCTATCGAGTCATGCCTTTTGGCCTTAAAAACACTGGTGCTACATATCAGCGTGCTATGACTTACATCTTCCATGATATCATGCATCGCATATTGGAAGATTACATAGATGATCTCTTGGACGAATCTAAATGTCACTCCGAGCACCTCACCATCCTCGAAACCATCCTTGACCGCCTCATTAAATATTGCATCTTCCTTCAACCTAAAAAGTGTGTCTTCACGGTTCTCTCAAGAAAATTTTTGGGATTTATTGTTTCCTTCCGTGGTATAGAAGTTGACCTTGCTAAAGTCAAGGCCATTCTTGAAATGCCTCTGCCCACTAACCTTAAACAACTCTGTAGCCTGCAAGGTAAATTGCAGTCCATTTTCCGTTTCATTTCACAACTATCTGATCAGTGTCAACCATTTCATCATCTACTTAGGAAGGATGTCTCCTTTAAATGGGACGATGAATGTCACAAATATTTTGAGGACCTTAAACAATACCTTCTCCAACAACCCGTACTCATTCCACCTAAAGACGATCAACCCTTTTACCTATACATATCAGCTATTGATCATTCCTTGGGAGCCATGCTCACTCATCGCGATGAACAACACAAGGAGTAGGCGGTTTATTACATAAGTTATACTCTTTTGGACTATGAAACCTGATACAACCATCCAGAAAAGCTTTTCTTAGCCTTAGTTTTCATTGCCACCAAAATCTTCCATTACCTACTCAACCACAAAACCTATGTCATGACCAACACTGATCCCTTACACTTCATGTATGCCAAACCTTATCAAAATTAGTGTGCCACGTGATGGCTTATGCTTTTAGTTTATCTTGACCTTAAATTCATTCACCAAAAGTCCATCAAATTCCAGGCTATCACCGACCAACTAGTTGACGCACCTATTTCCGGCGACAAACCCTCTAATTTTGACTTTCCCGATGATTCCATTGCTACTCTTTCCCTAGAAGAACCCCCTTACCAAATGAAACTGTTCTTCAATGGTTCCAGGTGTCAACATGGGGGCGGGGCTAGTGTTATCCTCATTCCTGTAGATGGAGAACCCATGCCTTTGTCTTTCAAACTAGACTTTGCATGCACCAAGAATATTGTTGAGTATGAAGCACTCATACTAGATCTCCAGGCTACCTATGACCTAGATGTCAAATCAATCCACATATTTGGTGATTCATAATTGGTCGTAAACCAAGTCAATGGTATGTAACAATATCGTAACTAGATACTTCAAAAGTATAAACATCATGTAGACATACTTTTGACCACCTTTGATCGTTACAGCCTTCAAACCATCCCACGTTCAACCAAAAAATTTACAGATACCATAGCCTGCTTAGCTTCCCAAATACCCACTTCCCCTATTGATTCCAAAATATTTGTCACCGTACAATGCCTCCATTCGCCTTCTTATTTACCTCAAGATGTTTACTCAATCGGAAATGACACCCCTGACCCAAGTGACCTTTAGTATAAACAATACTCTAAATACCTTTCCCTCTCCATCATATCACCTGATCTCACCCATAATTGACAACGCACCTGCCTTAAAAAGGTATCTCATTTTGTCATTCTAGGGGGACTCCTCTATAAACACAAATTTGATGGTATTCTCTTATGATGCCTCACATAATCTGAAATTCATTATACCATTAAGGAGGTTCATGATGACATATGTGGAGGTCACTTTAGTGGCCTTGCTATTGCTAAGCATATTCTTCGCCTAGGCTATTACTGGCCAACCCTTAACCATGATTTTTGCGACTATGTCAAACATTGTGTGAAATGCCAACAACATTCCAATATTCATCATACACCCAGTCATGCCTTACAGGTCGTTTGTGATCTTTGGCCCTTCTCTCAATGGTGCTTAGATCTTGTCGGAGAAATCAATCTCCATTCTTCCCAATGCCATCAATGGATCATAACTGCTACCGAATATTACACAAAATGGGTGGAAGCCATACCACTCATCTCCATGAAAGCTGAGAAAATATTGCAATTCATTAACCATCACATCATTTGTCACTTTGGTGTTCCTCATCGCCTCATCACTGACAATGGAGAACAATTCAAAAACAAAACATTACAAAAACTTTGTGACGCCTTAGGCATTCAACTTAGTTTCTCAACACCTTATTACCCACAAACCAACAGCCAAGCTGAATCCACTAACAAAACCCTCAACAAAATCCTCATGAAAGTGGTTGACGATACTAAGAAGGATTGAAATACACACATTCCTTTTTCCCTATGGGCATACCACACTAGTATTTGCACTTCCATTGCAGCCACACCCTTTTCCCTGGTCTACAGTACATAGGTTGTTCTACCTCTCGAAGTCCAGATCCCCTCACTCCACATTTCTCTCCATGACATGCTTACTGCTGATGATTTTTGTCAGGACCGCTTAACACAACTAGAGTTATTAGATGAACGTCATCTTAATGATCTAGACCACCTTCAAGTTTACCAACAATGTATCAAATGTGCTTATGGCAAATGTGTTCATGAATGAACCTTCCAAGTCGGTGACCTTGTCTTGAAAGAAAATCAACACGTAACCAAAGCAGAAAAAAGTAAATGGGGAAAATTCACTCATAATTGGCTTGGACCATATATCGTAACTCATACCTATGGATCGGGTGCATATCGTTTGTCCTCACTTGAGGGTAAACCTGAACCTAAGCCCCTTAATGCATTGCATCTTCAACCATTTTGTTGTAGACTCATTGTCCTACCTCACCCTTTGTCTCTTTATAGGCTCGTCCCTTGCGCATTATCCACTTCATACACCTCCCTAACGATTAAACAAGAATCATGTGAGTACCTTTCACTGGTTATCTTCTCTTGAATATGTGTATCACGGCACTACACATAGCATGATTCTCATGGATACTTTTCATCTATCTTTAGATGATATCCCATGGTAATTCCACCTTTCCTATTGAACAAGAGTCCTATCCTTCACCTTGGTTTTGTCCATGATTTCAAATACCTCCCATCGGACCAAACTACTTGATTCAAACTTATAATAAAAAAGATGACTCCCTCAAAAGGACATCTTCCTCTCAACAAAATTGATACTACAAATAGACTGCTCCCTCAAAGGACAGTTATGTGAAGCTTTAAAAAAAATGAGAGAAACCGAAGCTTCCCACATTGATCAGCTTCACGAAGACCTCAAGGAGTACCATATTATTTATCCCATATAGACTTCCCGCATTGATCATTCTATCACAACAAAAAAAAAATTAGTCATGGACTTACCCATTGTGATCTCGGACCTCTTGCCCAAAATACCTATCACTCAGAACATATAAAATTAACTACCTTTCACCCACCTTACCATTTCCACTCTCATTTCCTAATTCACCTCAAGGGACATCTTGGAATTTTGATGTTTGGTGATTTGTGACCAATTTCACCATAGAACCGTTAATCGTGCAATTCCTTTCGGGTCTTGTTCTCATCACCCCCTCCAAGATATGATCTACTGAGTATGATCCTACCCAATCAGGTGGCTTTATTTCCCCCCGCTTATCTTTTAACCATCTTTGTTTACATTTTGATTACCTTATACATAACTTGGTACTCAATGCTTACCTTTGGGGTAGTCCTCCCCTTTCGCCATACTCACCTTCACCTACATCATTTTACCTATAATATACCCACACCTATTAAACCTAAACCCACTACATGCCCACAAACCTACCAACTCATTCTCATATTCTTCCCTAGCTCATGGGAGAACTACATCGGCCTGAGGTCCCTTTTTTCTGGGACTATATAGGCAGCACTCCAAAGGCATGGGGCCCTTGGAAGTTAGCTTGGTCATTCTCTACCCTAAACAATTCATCAACCATGCCAAACTCACCATTTACCCCACATTTCACTTAGTTCCCCTTTTCTAACAAAATTGGAAATTAAGTGACATACATAACAAGTTGCTTCCCATTTTATAAATTTATTACACCTACCATCTCTCTATCATCATTATGCATAGATTGTACAACATTTCACATATGACCCATAGTATCATTCATTGCAAACAATAATGAATCATAAACCAACCTAACTGCAACCTGACCTCAACTCCATGCCTATAACCTGACTCAATCCATGCTTATAACCTAACTCAACCATGCCTATAACCTGACTTGATCCATGCCTATAACCTGACTCAACCCATGCCCAACCTAACTCGATCCATGCCTATAACTTGAGTCGATCCATGCTTATAAACTGACTCGATCCATGCCTAGAACCTGACTTGATCCATACCTACACTCACCTGACTCCATCATGCCTAACTCACCTACTTCCAAACCACATTAAAATAACAAATCCATATCTCATCTAACACATGCCATAAAACCAATATCTCATAAACACATCAATGCATCACAAAATCTCATGAATCTCATCATATAAATCAATAAATGTGTATCTCAAAATAAATGCCTATCTCATCATGGCCATCATCTCAAAACTATCGGCACGCAAGCCAATATACAATACAAAATGTCATCGGCATGCAGTCTAGTCTCATATATACAAAAAGAATGAATGAATCAATACCAAAAATCTTCAGCACATAGGCCGGTATCTGCTCAAAATATACAACAAAATCACTCGTACACCCTCACTATCTTCGGCACGGCATATGTGATCAAATAAACATATACAACTATCTTCGGCATGTAGGCCAGCATATATATTACACTAGTATACATCAAAAATCAGGAGGCTGCATATCAGACATCTCGTCAGATGTCCTCCATCTCTGTGTCACCTGCACACTCAGCCTCTTGTGCCCCTACTGGCACATCACCTTTCTCTGGTTTTCGTGCACTTGTGGCCTCTCCCTAATCAAGCCTCGGAGCTCGCTACCCTCCTATGCTCTCCACACTATTGTGTAGGATCTCGTCCTCTCACTGGATGCCTACTATGCCATGTACTCTCTGTAAGAGAGGAAGTCTATCTCAGCTGCCATGAGCTGGTCCTAATAGTATTGCACCTCACCTAGGGCATAACATAGCCTAGATATAGGCACAGTCTGTGGTGGTCCCATAGGTCTCAGCCCCTGTACCTAGCCTACGTGCCAGCCTGTGAACTAGGACCCCGCTCCCTGCGCCTATGGTGGTGCCCCTTGTCCATGTCCCTATGATGGTACCCCCCCTGTCCCTATGCCTGTACATAGGCCTGTAAGGCCTTAATCTATGTCTGGCATGTGGCCAAATGGCCCTGTAAACCTACCACCTAAGCCTGTAGGGCTGTACCTGACCATCTACTCCATCTCCTTCTATCTCCTCCACCCTCTCACTCACCATCTAGGCCTGCAGACTGGCCACTTGTACTCGTAGCTGTGCCACCTCTGCCTCTGACCCCTCCAGCCGTGTCTGTAGTATACCTATCTACATGATCAACATCACTACCTACCCCTATAGGGCATCTCTCTACATTGTCATGAGTAGCTAAGTCTGGCTACCCCAGTCTAGGTGGTATGGCTCATAACTGAGCCGCCCACCACTGCCTATACCTATCTGTGCATCTAGCGTCATCAATTCGCCAATCCACTGGTTTCTCCTCCTCTCCTGTAGGCACTGTAGGTTGTGGTAGAGGTAGAGGCCTCTCCACATCATCTCTCTGATACTGTGGGAAGGACAGAGGAATATCCTGTATGAGCCCGAACTGCCATCAGACCCTGTCTACCAGGATCATCTCATCCTCCCTGGCACGGTGATCCTATATCCACCTCTCTAGCTGGAGCTTAGCAAGCTCCTCATGCATGTGCCTATATGAGGGGAATCCCACATATGGTATCTAGATAATGTCCACTCCGGAAAACCCCTCCAACAACTTCCAAAAATGGGCCACATCATATGTCAGCCTATCTGATCTCCGCTCTCCTATCACCCGACACCCATCTCCTGTATCCCACCCACACAGATCTCACTAGGAATGCATCTGCTCAGGGCATCCCTATAGGTTTAACACAGACTATGTGCTCGTAGGCCCAATAGTGCAGTATAAATGTACAGCACAGGCTAAACCTGCGCATCTGTCCATATGCCCACAACTCTCTATATAGCTCCACCAAGAATGTTGGTGCCCAAGTGAAGCGTGTCTCATGCACCATCATATCATGGAGCACCCCCATCAGTGATCGGGGAAAGTGTCCACCCTCTGCATCAGGCAGTGCATAGCAGCACACTACCTCCATCAATAAAACTACTAGCCTCATCTCATCTGGATGGGCTAGGTACATCTTGCCATAGCTCAAACTGGGACTATGGAATCTCAGCTCCGCCACCCCCCCTCACCAAATACTGTCCCGATCAACTCCTCTGAGGCCTCAGATGAGATAGAGTACACCTGGGCCCCCAATATGGGTAACCTCAGAATCCAGAACACGTCCTCCAGGGTGATAGTCATCTCACCCATCGGAAGGTGGAACATGTTGGTCGTGGAGTCCCATCTATCGATGAGTGCGACCATCAAACTGGGCTACCGAATAGCATGTCAGTAGCGTTGAATACCACTCAAGCCCACTGCCTCCACGTGCTGCAGCTCCACAGGGCTCGCTAAGCTGCGCAATGTCACTAGCAGCAGTGGAACCCTATCCTGCATATGTAACTGTGATCTCCCCTACATCCAATTCAAAGCACAACATTAATCTACCTTTACCATAACCATATTCATCACTTATCATTACCCTCCACCCTATTTTTTTTTAACCTACCCATCTCAACCACCTAACCTACATCATTTTTTGGACCCTTGTGCCTAAAATCCTGACCGGTACCGGTTCATCCTAACCAACTCTGGTCACCCTTAAACCGGCATCAGTCACCTATTTGGTGACCGATATTGGTTCAACTGTACTGACCACGGTTACCACGTAACTGGCATCGGTCACCTGTTAGGTGACCGATCCCGGTTCTACCCGATCGACACCAGCCAAGCTTGACTGATGCCGGTCACTGTCGTGGAAAAATCCATGACTTCCCAAACCCCCCTTTTTTCTAAACCCTCCCACCTGTCCCTTTTACCCCACCTACAATGACCTATACTACCCCAAAACCCCTACCCACCCCACCTATCCAATTTCCTACCCTCCACCCCTCTTTTTTGCCCATTATTCCCCTCCATACCTGATTTCACTTTTTCCCACCCACAAAATACAAAACACCAATAAAAACCTACAAATAATAAATATTACACCCTCTACTCTATCTAATTAACACTATAGAGTTAGGTGCTTACCTCATCGTGATGCCACCATCTCGATGGCACATTTGGCTGTTGTGTTGGTGGTCTACCCAATCCCTCTCCAACCTCTGCCATCATAGAATAACTACTCACAACCTTGACCAATCCAATCTCTCACCCTGATCCCATGGACCCACTACTCACTAACCCAACCACCATCAAATAACACTGCCAACTCACTGTCCTGTTTCCTCCAGACACTTTTCTCACTTTTCTCTCTTTTTTGTCATTTCTTCACTTCACAAATCACAAATGAATAATAAAAGTGTGTATTTTTTGTTTGTATACAAACCCCGACCTAACCGATGTCGATTCCCCTTAGACCGACATTGGTCTCATGCCCTACCTCACCGTCATCAGTTTTTCCTATACTGACGTCAGTTATCCATGACCGCCATCGGTCACCCTAACCTCCATTTTTCCTACTTTAGGGACTCATTATTTTTCCTGACCCTCTACCTTGTTCTCTTTACCCCATCCACCCTTTACCCAACCCATTACCTTACCTTTCCTGACCTCATCCTTTACTACCTCCATTTTTCCTCCTTTGGGGACTCATTATTTTACCCCTACCTTGGCCTTACCCATGCCACGACCTAGATATTTGGACCTGGACCATCGCTAGTGACCCTTGACCTCATGTGTTCGCTATACCTTACGGCACTATTACCTGTGTTGATTGACCTAATGACCTTACCTAGCCTATTGTCATGACCATTTATCCTGACCCTACCTTTGGTGTACCAAAACATACCTAAACGTTCCTACACCTAACCTACATTGTGTTTCCTGACCATATCCTATACCTTGGATACCAGATTCACTTCAACCTTGTTTGGATAAACCTATCGACCTTAGATGATGTAGAGTTTTCCTACTCTTCAACCCGGTAGTGTGCTGTAGTTTATACGTGTGTGTGTGCATTCGACTGTTGCTACCTGTGACCCTAACCCATTACCTAGATCACCCGAGTAGACCTTTCACCCCTTTTCCCTTATACCCACTTTCCTTTTCTTCACATTTACCTTTTATCAAACCACTCACCACTTCAGCCTACTGCCTCGTCAGTTCTTGGTTTGAGGGGGATCACCTTCACCCTCACATGGGGCAACCACACCTTATTTTTGTTTGCATCACTTACCAATACAAGCTATGTAACAAAAAGGGGCAAAATGTAGACACTAAAATTAGGTCACACTCCCCTTTTGTCCCTCGACATATAAGCACCCTTTATTACATTTACCTAGCCATGACCCCCTTCACCCCACTAATATTAATTTAATTAATTTAATTTAATTAATGCATTATCCTCACTATATTTATTATTTAAATATCTTATTTAAATAATATCTACACATATAGTTCACTTAGACACCTCACCAAGCCAACTCAACCTAAGACCTATTCTTAGACAAGTTCCCATAACTAACTAAGACTTACCCAAACCCTAAAAATCAATGCCTACATTCCCTCTAACCACATTCCCACATGCTCACAAGAGGCTCTGAGTCTAATCCATGGGATAATGACATGAGATCCAAGGAAATCAAGAGGATCTCCCTAGTTTAGTAAACCTAGGAAATCCCACCTTGACCGATGTTGGTTACCCCTAACCATCACCGGTTAAGCCGGACCGCCGTCGGTTACCCCTTTTAACCCAAAAAAACCTTATTCTCAAGGTTGGAACTTGGAACTTGGAACTTGAAACCGGGAAGTTGAAAATTGGAAGCAAGAAATTTGACGAGTAAGACCACATCTCAGGGAGATAATGCATCTTCAGAGAGAAAATTCCATTGAAAACTCACATCTAAGGAAGGAGATTGAGAATCTTCTCATGCACAACCTTCCTAGCCATGATTTGATCTAACAAAGCAAAGAGGAGTGTACATGCATCCCATGCAGAATATTTTCCCTAGTTGGTGATAACTTGCAACCTTCAAACCCATCATCTGCACCTCCATCCCTCACACAGAGGCCTTCAGGAATGGAATCCAAGTAATGGTCATTTCATTTCATCATCATTTTATCATCCATTGTTTATCTTGCTCCCTATTGACATCCTCCATATTTTCACCTCCATAGACCTATTAAAACCTTGCAAAATCCTACTCCAATCACCCAATACCTCACCCCAACCAACCAAAGTCCTTTGTGCAATCACAAAGGAGACCCCAGCTTGTTTTGTGACATTTTCAGATCTCACAGTAATCGGCACTGGTTATACCTAACTACTGTCGGTCACCCTTGACCAACAACAGTCTCTGTGTTTGCCCACACATCCCTAAACAGAGACCTACCCACCTAATTTTATCTCACCCTCATCCACATGTGACTTACATGAGACCTTTATCAGACTTGCAGAGACCCAAAACCAATTATTTGATCTTTGGATTCTATTCTAGCTTAGCCTGTTAGATTAAATTTGTTTTTTATTGTGTTTTTAAGTGATATACCTAAATCATTTCAAAATAACAATAGGATTTACTTTGTTTATAGCATTGATTTGTTTAAAATAGTGGACTGATAGCCATCTAGGAAGTGTCATACTTTTTGGATCTAGCTTACGCTAGGTAGTTCACTGCCCATATTGTTTAATTCCTTCTGGTGGTCTTGTTTTCATTACAGGTAGTTCCTCCTAGCCAAAAGAAAGCTCTCACGATCAGCTGTGGATTCGGGAGTCATTCGCATGCAAAAAACCATCAACCGACATTTGAATAGATATTCATCCTACACTTGTTACCCTATCTATTTCGTCAACACTTCTAAGAAACAATATAAGAAAAAGGTGAAACAACTGTCACTGAGTACCTCACAAAGTGGGTAGAGGTTGTTCCTCCTACCTATGTCATTAGTGAACATATATAAAAAATGAACCATATCAATTGCTGGTACTGAATTATTTGACCTTTGGATTCTATTCTAGCTTAGTTGTTAGATTAGATTTGTTTCTTATTATGTTTTTAAGTGAGATACCTAAATCTTTTCAAAATAACAATAGGATTTACTTTGTTTACAACATTGAATTGTTTTAAAAAGTGGACTAATAGCCATCTAGGAAGTGTCATACTTCCCGGATCTAGCTTACGCTAGGAAGTTCACTACCCATATTGTTTAATTCCTTCTGGTGGTCTTATTTTCATTACAGGTAGTTCCTCCTAGCCAAAAGGAAGCTCTCACGATCAGCTATGGATTCAGGAGTCATACACGCGCAACAACCCATCAATTGACATTTGAACAACTATTCCTCCTACGCCTGTTAGCCTATCTGTTTCATCAACAATTCTAAGAAACAATCTAAGAAAAAGATGAAACAACTGCCACTGAGTACCTCACAAAGTGGGTAGAGGTTGTTCTTCCTACCTATGTCATTAGTGAACAGATATCAAAAATGAACCATATCATTTGCTAGTACTGAATCCTTTTTGCCATTATATGTAACAATGGTAAGTCATTCAAAAGCAAAATTGTGAAAGAAATGTGTCAACACTTTCGAATCAATCTCAAGTACTCAACCTCCTATTACCCTCAATGTAATAGATAGGCTAAGGCTTCTAATAAAACCCTTGTTCATATTATTGAGAAGATGGTGAAAAAAATTGGCTGCAATTTTAATTTATAGATTCACCAATCCCTCTGGGATTACATAACATCCATCCATACCCATACTAGTGTTACTCCATATTCCCTAGTTTTAAGCACTAAACTCGTATTACCCCTTGAAATCGAGTGCACCTCTTTACATATAGAGCTAAGAGATTACTTGGATAAAGAGGAGGGCTACAGAGTGGCTCAGCTAGTATAGCTAAAGGTATTTGATGAGAAGTTCCTTCAAACCCTTGATCACCTTAAAGTGTATCAAAATCAAGTGCATCAAGGGTATAACAAAAGAATCATACCTCACCAATTTGAAGTTAGATACCTTTTTCTAAACTAAAATCAGTTCAATACCACCAAGGATCATGAAAATAAAGGTAAGTTTGATCCTAACTGGTTAGGACCATATGTTGTGGTGGCTAAATTTTGTTCAGGTGCATACAATCTTGCTGACTTTGATGGTGATGAACTTCAGGAACCCATGAATTCCATGCATCTCAATCATTTTTATGTTTGAGTATGGGGTACCTATATATATATATATATATATATATATATATATATATATATATATATATATATATATATATATATATATATATAATCTGAAAAGTAAAGAGCAATCAAATCTTCCAAGTGTGAAAAACACACAATTATGGAACTTTAGACAATTCCTTTTGTGAAAACCGATTTCTAGCATCATTGGAGGGTCTATTTTTCACAAGCATATCATATCTTGGAATATGATGGTCTTATCTTAATCCATTCCTCTCCTATGTCTGAGATACTTTTAAGCCTATCCCTCTCGGCCTTGATCTGGTTGATCCTACTTTTGTATGTGAATAATTTTCTTTTTTATATTCCCATCTCATGTTGGGGGAAACTTCACATCTTCACCTTCTTACAAATACATGTGGCATTCTTCCCTTGTATATCCCATTTATTGTTGGGGACATCCACATTTTCTTGTTTTCTTGTACATAGTTTCAGAAAACTCGTAGAAAATCATAAAAACATTCGTATAAAGTCTGAAAATCCCAAAACATTAAAAATATGTTTCATCAAAAAAACAAAAACATTAAAATATGTTTCATTAAAAACTCTAAAACAATATATCATTATCTTGAGATAATACCAAAAACACTGCAAAACATTTCAAAATTTTCCCGCAAAAACAAAGTAGTGTTTGTTAACTTGGTTGTTTATTTGTATATAGTTTTTTTGATTTTCCATTTCATGTTATGTTATTTGATTGGATTTATTTTCTAATTTAATATGTTTTTTGAGTTCATTATCTTTCATACTTGTACATAGTTGTGTTGGTTTGATTAGATTTTATTATCTTTTGCTTGTACAGTTTGTTATCATTTCATCATCAGTATCATTTATCATCACATCTAAACATCATCACTTATCAATAAACACTAATCTGCATCATCATAGATTTGAAAATTAAACATGTATGCTAAGATACCATCATATAATATCACTAATTAGGGCAAGAGGGATTATCTTTATCCCCCCTCCTCATACACCATTATAAAAAAATGGGCTAAACATTTTATACCATAAACACAAAATGTGATAAAATAAACAAGTCCATCATCATATATCCATATAAAAAATCAATTTCGATGTACAAAATATATCTCGATATACATCAGATACAATATAGGCCACCATGGACATGGATCAAAAATGTTCCTTCATCACGAGGCATAATAAAAAAATTACATATACATATGATCAAAATTGTTCCTTCATCATGAGGCATACATCAAAAAGAGCACATCAGTATAATAATCAAAATTAACCACGAATGTGACCCACACCCGGACTTCCTAGCCTAGAGCTAGGTGGAGGCATCTACTGAGATGGGCCTTGTGGCAGTAGTATCTATTTTTTAGAAACTCCCTGGTGAGGTGATGGTTGATGCACTAAACTCGTTAACTGAGATGGCCTATATGATCTCGATCTAGACTAGATTTTGGCTGATTAAATAAATTTTATGGCCCTTTGTTCCTATAGAATAGCCCCATGATATAATGTCATGTAATATGAAACCTCACTAGTGGCCGTGGAAAAATTAAAAACCAAGTTCTGATATTTTTGTCAAGGTTCCTATGTTATAGAGCATCAAGCTCTCCTGTCAATCTAGTAACATATACCCGTAATCTAGTCTTCTTAGTTATCAATTGATATCTCTCAGTTGTAACTTGTTGTAGTTGCTGCCTCAAGGAAACTTGATCCCCTACACCCAAATCGACCTATCTTAGGGGTGATCTATATGGTAATATCCATCCTCCACCTATTAGACTATGTGGTGGAGACTCTTATCCATCCCATCCATATTCTCCATACCTTTTGTCCCCACCTACTACCCTATGCGGAATCACTACATGAGTTAGTGATCTTGGTTCTTGTATAATCACCTGTTGTATAACTTGTTGTACCATAGGTATCTGAACTTGTTCCTATTGTTGCGACTACGGTTGTGGCTATCGTGGTATATGTTGTTGAAGAGGATCCTATGGTTTTACTAGTTGTAGTGGAACTTTTACCTTAGTAACCTACTGCTGGGCTGGTCCCTATGCCCCAATCCCTACCTCAGCCTCAATTAATCCTAATCTGGCTCTATCTCTCATATCATGTCTTTGTAACCCATGTGTTGTTGCAACTATGCCCACATCTATGGATGTTTGTGGAATGGTAATCCATGACAAAAGAACTATGGTATACCAAGGACCATAATCTATAGTGGTCCCATGGTCTAAAATATGTGGTCATGCTACCCATGGCTATGGGATAACACCATTAAAACTATATAGGGCTCGATGATTTCTGATCTAAGGCCCGAAATCAAAGCTCTCTCGCACTCTACACACATACCACATCTCATCAACCATAATGCCATGTACATGGCTAAACTATCATTATACTATGTCCACCATGTACCACTTGGTGATATGACTACAGCTACCGATAATGAAATGATCTACCTCCATAATGGGTTAAGTGCACCAATCTACGGGGCCAAAAGGGGGTCTTAAGTGGACACTTTTTTTTGAAATATAAAAAAATTCAACTTGTATGAGCTATTTGAAATAGTTACACTCAAAATTGGAACATGTTGTAAAAATATGAATCGTAGTATTTTGAGTCTAGTTTCTAAGATACTATTTTTTTTAAAAAATTGTTAATTTTAAGTGGGTTAAAGAACTAAAGTAGCAACAGCTACTCTTGTTTTTGTTAAAAAAACAAAGTAGATAGTTCATCATGACCCCCACCATTGTTTGAGAACTATTTAGTGTTTTTGAAAACCCTTTGGTAGAAAGATAGATAGGAGCATCTAGTTTGTGCTAGATTTTTTTATATATTTTTAGCAAGTATTTTTTAATGATTTTTCTAGTACAAAAATTTTAAATTTTGAAAAATAACGGAGCTCCGACCGTGCTCCCCTTTAACTACCTCAAAAATTATCAATTTTTTTTAATATGTATAGAATTAGTCCTAGTTTGTGCCTAAAAAATATACACAATGAAAGATAGACATGTATAAACTCCAAAAAATAGCTTCAAAAAGTCATACTTAAAAAATAATTAGTATGGAAACCTTATATTAGTTAGAAATTTTGAAAAATTATATTTTTAGAAAGAAGAAAATTTTCTTGATGTCGTAGTCATATTTTTATTAAATGTATTGATCATTTTAGTTTGATTTATTATGGCAGAATAGGTATTTCACCTTTTTTCTACAAACACACGCTATTTTTTGTGTTTGTGCAGGTCCATACCTCAGGCATGGGGATCCAAATTAGGTCCAATCCTAGACGCATGCCTTGGAAAAAGGAAAAACACAAAATGTGTATGCGCTATAACATGTATGTGTTATAACGTGTACTTATTCCACGTAGTATAAACATTATATGTGCTTTTGGCATACTTCTATGTATTAAAAAAATGTCGTAAACTGTGACTCATGGAGTTGTGAAACTAACTACATAAGGTGCATAGTGACCCTAATTTCTTAGATTTACTAAATTAAATTTAAAGTATAAGAATACTTTAAATTTATTTTAGTAAATATAAGAAATTAGGGTCACTATGCACCTTATGGAATTAGTTTCATGACTCCATGAGTCGCGATTTAGTAGATAGCTTTTTATACTATAATTTGGTTAGTACATAGGTAATTTTGAGGATTTTAGCATTCAGCATAAAGATTTTAACATTTAAATTCTAAAATAGATGTCTATTTTAGCAATGAATATAGTCATTGTTTAGGTTTTGGGGCCTTTTGGATTTTTTACTGACATTTTTAGAAGTGTCAGATGTGTCAAAATTAGATTTTACAAACCTCACAAATCTCAAAGGAAACAACACCTGCTCACATATATGCACTCATGAAATGCCCTATAATACATAACAAATCAAACAACATGTTTTGGACATTGTTTCATTGGTGTTTTCATTGATGTCAAGTTACATTAATCGAAAAGGGTGTCTAGGTAGCATATGATTCAGCATTTAAGGTTTCAATCATCAAGAAGTATGAATGTTGAATGGTAGTGCCATGTTTTTGTGTCATGAAGTGTTGCATGGTGAAGTTTTGATTTAGAACCAAAATGGGTATCTTCACCATTTTTAAATTCTTCATGACACCTTTAATCCTTAGAGAAAAATGGGTGTCTCCAACATATAGAGGACTTGTGTATCTTTTCCATGCCTATTTGTTTTCCTTCTAAATCCTTATAGAGCTCCTAAAATATTCTAGAGAAGTTAGGTTTCACCATTAAAGTGTTTGTTCCCTGCACCTAGAAAACTTGATGTTGAGTAGATAGTTCTTGAATGATCAAAACTTTCCTAAATATTCCCAAATTATCTTCAACACTTCTAAGATTCCCTGACATCACCTATGGATGCTTAAGGTCTTTCCTAAACTCTCCCTAAGGGTGTTTTAATATCTCTAGACTGGACAAAATAACTACCATGTAAATTAAAAAATTTGAAACATGAAAAATAAGCCCTTAATTGAAAATAAGGTTTCTTAGTCACTATGAATCCTTCTTTTAGTGATGCAGGAACATCTTATTAATAATCAATTTTGGATTTATTAGGTTACTAGGGGTATCTTGGGTCCATTTGAGATGGGCATAGCTTATACTAGAGTCCATTTGGACTCCATATGAAATAATAGGGAGTTACCCTCAAAATTTATAATTTGAATATTTAAACTAGCTCTAGGTATGTTATAGGCTTACGTGTTAAGTGACATAATCCTCTCAAACCGAGATATCATATTTTGAGGTTAGATACTATTTTACAAAGTATTTTCACGTATAAATATCTTGTTTTTGATTGTCCTTTTATCTATAATGTTGTTCAAGGATTCATGGAACCCTCACAGTGTCCATGGAATGGAAAATAGATAGAAAGACATACTCACACCATATTATACCCTATTTTAAAATTTTAGTACTACGTAACATGAACATAATGATTCAATGGAATCCTTTATTATATTTCAGGGAATTGATCACAAAGACTTAGTAATGCAAAATTTAAGAAAATGTAATAAGCCATCTAAAGGAGGATTTCTTAAATTAAATTTGTGTGAACACAATACTAACTATGTGTGCCCAGTCTTAAGGGCCCGGAGTATAAAATTCATTGTAAAAGTTAATGATTATGCCTTTTATAGTCCTTGATAAGTGTGGAGGAAGGTAATAAGAAGACAAAGAGTTCCAAAATATCTAGTACCTGTTGGAATAAGAATAAAATCAAAGGAATGTGCAAATACAATCTAGCAATGTTAATGCCCACTTTTAGGGCTAGGAAAGATGTACTTTTAGAAAAATAGTCTTTATTAAATTTGTTTGAAGTTTTTGGAGCCTATGAAAAGTTTTAGGAAGTACTTAAGAATCATAAAATTAGGGAAAAAAGATAGAGTATTGAGTGGTTAGTAGGAAAAGGGAGCAATGTACAATCATGCTTATTTCTTATGATTGTCAAGACAAACCTTTAGAAATAGTTGTCTTGGGAAATAAAATCATAAGGAATTTGTATCTATCATTGAGGGAGTGATGTTAGAATGTTTTGAATCCTTTAGTAACATGGGAAAATCCTTATATGAATCTAATCAAGAAGACCTATTGACTTTGTTGCACAATTCCATAAAGAATCCTCAAGAGAGTAAGGGTTTAGATGAAAGCCTTAAATGAAAGAGGAAGAGTTGAGTGATTTGCATTAGTTATTAGGAGAGGGGTAAGAAAAATGAGATGATTGAAAAGAAGGTTGATTAAAATACAATGTGAAGGTGAAATTTTTTTTTGAGAAGATTGGTAGAGCTTGAGTAAGCAAGGAGTATTAAAAAGCCAAAAGTTGAAAATCTAGCAAGATGATGAATAAATGAGTAATGGAGCATTGAGGTGTGTTTGAGTAAGGTCTATGGGTGTGTTGAAAGGTGGATGTAAGGATGAAACATGTGGTAATCCATTAAACCCTTATTTTTTCTTTGAAACCCTAACTATACCTACTTAAAACAAGGGAAAAGGAGAAAGTTGAATTGGGGAAGTTGTATTTTGAGTTGAAGTTATATAAAGAGGATTGCAGGGTACTCTATATCATTTGGCCCCCTTGTCATAAGTTAGACCTTTACCTTATCTCAAAGTAATGTTCTAATCAGATCATTCAGTTTGTTTTAGTGTGTAGATAATAGTTTCTAGAAGGTGATTGATCAACTCATTTATTTTTGATGACAGACTACTTCCTCTGAAGGCCTAAAAAGGCCCTTTTTGGCCATTATGTAGCTAATTGAACACCCATAGGAAGTTTTTAGAGAAAATATAAAGCATCTGAGGGTGATTTTAGATAGAATTGAATATTTCTAAGTAAATTTAGAAAAGTTTAGGAAATAAAATCTCATTCATGAGTATTTTATTTAAAACTAGGTTTTTCAAACCTACAAGGAATGAAAGATAAAATCATGAAATATGACTTCTTTGGTTGATTCCAAGAGTTATGGAAAGATTTACGATTAAAAAATAGGCATTGGAAGGCTATTAGAATACTCTAAAGGTGGAATAATCAACATTGATTCAATGCTTGATTGTTTCTTTAGGTACTGCAAAACTTTGTAGCTGCCCATCCCAGTTCAAAATGAAATAGGACCTAAATTTTGAGTTGCAAATAGAATTATATTTTTAGAGTAATTTCATTGATCCAAAAATCTGATTTCTATTGTTTTAGTGAAGTATGGAGGTCAAGAACATGTAACTCATCCTTAAATTTCATTCAAGTATTCATCCCCTATATGGAGGAGGAAACCCATTTCCATGAGGAGCATCTTGAGAAAAAAGGTGTCCATGTACAATAAGCATGTTTACACCCAAGTTTCATCTTGGTCAATAAATTTAATTATGAAGGAGTCATCATGTTCAAAGGTGAAATGTGGATCTTAAGGAGTGACATAATGATCATCATATCTCTCCAAAGAACAAGCTAAAATGAGCTAGTCATGCCACTAAGGTATCAAGAACCATCATGTGTTAAGTATTAATTCATCGTTTTTCTCCATGAAAGAAATATGAGTAAAAAGCAATGTATGAGAATTATGAATTTTATTCCATGAAAGGATGCTTTTAGAGCTAGGAAAGGTGAGGGGATGATCTTTATATGGAGCACCATGTTTCTAAGAATGAGAAATCATTTGAGTTCACTTGATGCAATTCACTTGGTACTATTCATAACAACTCATTCAACACCTAGTAGTGTTATCGCACCTTAAGGAGGAGGTACATTACAATCACCTCATTTTGGTCATAGGACAGGAATCCCATTCAGGGAGACAATCCTCTATCTACAAAGTGAGGATCTCTTTTTAGTAAGAAGTAGACAAAGCATCATAGAGTTAATTCATGGTCACTAATAGTAAATTATTGACCAAATTTAAAAATTAGTACCAATTCAAGCAGTGGTAGGGCCAAAATCCATTTTAGAAGGTCAAAAAACCTAAAAAAATGACTATATGCTTTCCCAAAACAAAGACTAACTACAATATATATATGCCCTGAAAGTTTTAGGTCATTTGCTGAAATCCTAAAAATGAGTAAGTATCTAACTAGATTAGATTTTGAAAAACTATCTTCTAGATTATAACTATTGGAGCTACGAGACCACTTCCATAAGGTGCAAAGTGACCCTAATTTCTTATATTTACTAAAATAAATTTAAAGGATAAGAAATAATAAAAGAAATCTTTACACTTTTATTATGTACACGTTCGACTTTTCTTACTATAATGCGTACGTGTTACATAACACGTATGCATAATCCATGACTATGCTTAAAACGTGTACGCGTCTCATGGTAAACGGTGATTCCCACATGCCATACAATGTGTAAAACGTTTTAGGTTCACAAAATATTGAGCAAAGACGCGTAAAACACGTGCACATTATTAGTTTTCAGATTCTTGTCCACTTTTTGGCCCCCCAACTTTATGCACTTACCCTATCGGTATATATCAAATTATGAAGGAGATGTGTTCACATGCATCATTGGCATAATGTAGGTTTCTAGAAAAGCTTATAAAAATCTCTCAAAAAGATATCTATAGGACTGTGATGCTACATGATTGAACCTAAAGGGTATGTATCTCAGTGGAGCCTTTTGGATCATGTCATGAAGCCACATTCTATGAATGAGATTGAAGAAGACACATGCAAGGTGCAAGAAAACGTGGTTTATGTTAAATTTCTAGGTTTTAGCAGTCTCTTAGGACTCGTATATACTCCAAATGTTATCTCGTAAGTCTAAGAAGTAAAATCATCTTTGTAAGAAGTTGATAATTGGGTCATACTCCCCTTGGTCCCTTGATGAACATGAGCATTCATCTCAAGAGTAGTATTCTAACCATGTGCCCATTCCACCCCCATTGCGAAGACATTTTTTTCTAGTTATTGGTGGTCTTTACTGCAGGTGCGTATCATCTTCACAATATTTATTATTTGAATATCATAATTGGGGATAATGCCCACATATCAACCTCACCTGGACACCCCATCTAACCAGCCACCTCAGGGTACCTTGAATACCTATTCATAGGTTTGTTGTCATAACTAACTAAGACCTACCCAAAGACCTAAAAATCAAAGCCTACATTCCCTCTAACCACATTCTTGCATGTTATGAAGGAAGCTTCCATTCTAATCCATGGATGCAAACAATGTGAGATCCATATGAAAATCAAAGGGATCTGCCTATGTTTAGTCAAACCTAGGAAATCCCACCCTAACCAACACTGGGTTACTCTAAACCATCCACAGGTTAACCTGGAACCACCATTGGTTACCATTTAAGCCCCGATGAACAACCTATTTTGAGGTTGGGACATTGAACTGAGAGACTTGGTAACCTTAGGTCTTTTTTGAGAGTCAAGTAAATGAAACCATTAGTCTACATAGAAGTAGCAAAACCAGTTCCAGTACATGCATTGGAGCACTCATAGCCAACACCAAAAGCAACCACAAAGCGATCTGCCTTCACGGGAGCATCCAAGGAAGTGCCAACACTACATCAAGTTCCTTCCATCTGATCACCCTCCATTGCCAACCAGACATCAAGTTCATATAAACAATAAGTTTTGTTAACCAACATTGGTTCTTTAGCATTATAAATAGATTCTTTTACTTTTGTTATTAGTTTCCACTCCCATTTCCATTCCCCCACCATTTACCTCCACACAAACTTGAACATCCTTTTACCCACACCCTTGAACTCCCCATACCTATATTTTAAGCATTTGTGTGCATACCTGAGACCCATACGAACCTGGTCATTTCCCTTCCATTTCAATCTAATCTCAGATTTGTCACCTCACCAAGTTTTTATTGAATTTCCTGTACCCAACCATACCTAACGTCGATTACCCACAACCTCCATCGTTGGTCAACCTAAAAATTCCGACATTGGTCATACTAGACTGACATTGGTCTCTGTGTTTTGACTTCAAACCAAGAACAAAGCTTAAAACCTCCACTTCAATACCAAAAACCTCCCAGAACCTCACCCTTTGATACTAGTACAAGTACCCTCACCAAGACTTTGACCTCCACTCATTTAATCATAGCTTACCCTGTTGTGAGCTGAATATTACTTATTGTAGACAGTTAATGAGATACCTAAATTGTTTTAAATACAGTAGGATTTCCTTTATTATTAGCATTAAGTTAATATTGTAAACAGTGGATTGACATCCTTCTAGGAATTATCACACTCTTCCTAGATCTAGCCTACATCTAGGTAATCCACTCCATATATTGTTTAACTTTCATTTGGTGGTAAGTTGTTTTCCATTTCAAAGTAGTTCCTCCAAGCAAAAAGGAAGCTCTCACAATCAGCAATGTGGATCCAAAATTCATACGAGGTGCACAAGGAAAACTACAAGACCAGGTATCTTAATAGGTATTCCTCTTAGCCCTTTACCCTTATTTGTTTTCCTAGTCAACATTTTGAAGAAATGCTCTACAATCAGGTGACTTACATTTTGGCACGCCCGGTGGGACCCATTTGGGGTTCTTTCCATTCTTTCATTTACTAGGTGAAAATTTACATGTTTTTTCCTTTCTAAAAGGTTATTACATTAAAATTTCTCCCTATGGGAACCTTCTCTTCTTCTATTTTCTAAAAGCAATCATATTTTGGTGCTTTAAAAAGATCGTCACTTCTTCCCTTTAATGTAGTGTCGCATTAGTGAAAGACCATCCTTCTCCTGTTCATATTTTTGTGTCATCGAGTTCAACATTTCAATTTGGGTTTAAAACTCATTTCATTTCATTCTGCTTCTCTGCATTAGCTCACCATTAATTTCAGGGCTAACCTAATACGCTGGAAGTCATTTCTCCAACTGATGGTTAACAAACGAATTGTAGAAAAAATACTTCCTTTCTCTCTCTCTCTTAGTCTTACCAAACTTCACAAAATTAAAAATATATGCACATTCTTAAACAACATCTCACCTGAAAGAAGCTGTAGGTGATCACACGATCATGGCACAGTGGGCACCCCACTAGTTATCTCTATCCAGTACCCCATCAGAGGATGGCCCACCCCCACCATAACATACCTAAAACCTCTCCTTGTAGATCTCCTTCTTCGTAGGAAGCCATCCTCACCAAAAAATTCTATTCTAAAGTTCATGAGTCAGTCCTTAAATAGCATAAGCTAAACGAACATAATAGAAAAATCACTCTTAAGATCGTATTTTTCTTAGTGTTTCTTCTTGGCTTGCTTTTTAAGGTGAGAAGTAACGTTCTTAATTTTCTTATTTTCCCTTGCATGCTCCTCATCACATTTGGTGTATTACAACTTCATCTGAGTGTGCTTAGACAATATTCTCATCATTCTCAAAATTTTGGGTTTGAATCCACATCTAATTTTAAATCACAACCACATTTTATTCATCGTTGTTTCAATTTCATAGTAACCGGTGTCGGTCCAGAGACCATTGTCAGTTACCTTTTGACCGTCATCAATTTTTCCTAACCGGCGTCAGTTTATTGTTCTTTTGGTCAACCTACCCAAAAGGACACCTGTTTCACCTATTGTGTTATTCAGAGTCTCTATTATTCTTATCATATTCACTGACCTAGTAATTCCATCAGCATCTTGCATACTTGGAAAATTATTGGCCTTTTTCCTTGTTTTGACCAAATATCCACATTCCACAGTGACCAACCGCGGTTACCTGTGACCAGTGTTGGTTTAACCTAACCGACATCAGTTAGCCTATGTAATTTTCCAGTTGACATTTTAACCCCAATTCACCTACCACCGCCTATTTATCATGTCTCTGCTATATTTCTGTATCATTTACAGAAAGCAGTCCTACCACATTAGTGCTTGTTCACATGGTGCTGACCCGAAGCCAAGAAAACGCCTTCATATTCCATGCCAGTAGTCAACCACTCCCACCTAGTCCTTCACCACCTTAAATGTTATCACCCATGGATCTTACCCAACCTATCACTATCACCACAGGAGATGAGAAGTTCACATGAATCCTTGACCAGAACCTTACTACCTCGCAGTTTTATCTTTCCCACTCATCCACTTGAGATGCCTTAAGTCAATTTATATATGGAATTCCCATATCTATTCCCCCAACACTCACTCCTACTTCTACTCTAACCTCCTCTAGTTCCACGCTACCCTCCCATGCCTTTTCCCCATTAGTTTCACATCTAGGCCCCATACTTGTTTGGCAGCCACATCTGCCACATTTTTTGCACCCACCACATCCACTATACCTTTGCCAACCACCCAACATAACCTCATCCACACCTATTGTTTCATATATACCGGTAGCTACACAACCACCCCCAGTGTCAGTGACCCCTACCCCTTTTCAAAACATTGTTCTTTCTATTCACAATCCTCTGCCCCCATTACCACTAGGGTCACCACGACCCTTCCACCTCCATATACCTACTATCAGCATCCTCTCATTTCATTTATCATTCATTTTGGGTACGTACCCCCTATTTCACTTCCTCCTTCTCAATCTACCTATACGGCATCACCATATACAAGAATGCCACCTCCATCATATGTCCAACACCACCATCCTTACACTATAGGAGGTACACAGCAATCACAACCTACCAATGACCTAATCAATTTAATGATGGATAAGATGCAGACATTGGAGGCATCAGTTTCTAGCACACACAACTCTCTTAGCTATAATGAGATTTGTAATGAGCCCATCCACCCATCCATTCCTATCAGCCCATATCCCGTACATGGGGAAATTCCTAAATTTAACCACTTCAATAGCAAAGAGGACCTGCAACAACATTTTTGGTCTTTTAAACATGGGTGTTATCTGATCACCCATGATGATGCTTTTCTTCTGAGGACCTTTCCCATGTCTCTGACTAGGCCTACATTAGACTGGTATAGTGGGTTACCTAGACATTCTATCTTCTCATTCACTCAGGTAGCCCAAGCCTTCTTGGATCACTTCTCCATCAATGTCACTAAGAAAGTTACAATGATTGACCTCTACTCTACACGTCAGTATGATGACAAATCTATTGCATGTTTTGTTTCTCGTTGGCATAGCCTGATCAATCAACTCACATTCCAACTACCACAAACCAAACTCATTGAAATCTTCACGTGGGCTTGTGCTAGACATATCTCACTAACCCTGTAGGTCCAGACTTTCCAAACCTTCGATGAGGTATTCACCATGGCACGAAAGCTAGAGATTCAGGCCATCAAAGAGAAGAAAATCCGATTACGCAATAAAAACTCAACATTCAAGTCGAATTATACCTCTTCTTCTTTGAAACCATAGAACAATTATTCAAAAGCCAAGGTAACTGCTAATGCAATGATACTAAAATCCATCCCATATCATCCATAAAATCACACTAGCCCCTCATCTAATCTCTCACCCATTCAAACTTTTCAATTCAGACGAGAACAATGGAAATACACCCCAATTGGGGAACCTTATTATTCTGTCTTAGAGAAGCTCATTAAAGCTGGGGCCATCACCCTTCCTCTCGTAAAACCACACACTAGTTTTGACCCTAATCGCCCCACACCCACATGGTATAAAGAGCACAACTTCTACAACTATCATTGAGTAAAGGGTCATAGTGATAACAATTACATCACTTTCTAAAACATTGTCCAAGAAATGCTTGAGAAATGGGAGTTAACCTTGGATAATCCTAACGCACCTGCCAATCAAAACCTACACATCTTCAAGAAACCCTTTCCTAATCATGCCCCTTCTTCTGATCAAACTAGAGAGACCTCAATTCATGATATCCATACCCACGAGGTCCATGCTATTTTTAGTGATACACCTATTGCTGCATAATTACTTCATATTCCTTCCATCAAGGAAATCCTAGCCGGAAGTCCTCCACCTGCACTTGAACCCACCTCACCTATTCTTCCACCTGCACTTGAGCCCACCTCACTTATTGCTCCACCCACAAAGGAATACCCTTATTCTCCTCTCTCACCCATGAAGGAGACTGCTATTAACATTGAAACCATTTCACCTTTGACTTCACCTAGAGATCTATCACCCACGGTACATCTGAAGCCCAGGGAAGATGATCATTCATCTCCTCCACCCATAGAGGAGCACCCATCTACTCCTCCACGCATAGAGGAACACCAATTATCTCCTCTACCCATAGAGGAGCACCCATTTTCTCCTCCACCTATCGAGGATCCAGTAGAAATACCTTTTCCTATAGGTGACCATTCTCCATCAGCTACCCAAGATCTTGCGGACTTACTTTTGGCTCTCTTACCCACGAAAGCCAAAGCTAGAAAATTCTCTGTCTCTAAGACACATTTTATGGATCATCAACCTCACCTACAACAGTGCTTTTTTCATGCCTGGATGATCACCTAGATTATGTGGATAGAGCCTTACTTTAGGGGCATCTTCTACTTCTTGTTTCAACACAAATGTAGATGTCACATGTTGACACTTCCACTATCTACCCAAAAATCTTTCAGCCAATCTAACCAAACACAACTACAACTATTACTCCATCTGTTGTAACCCTGCAATTTTTGCTAAGGATATTGGGTCCTTGATTGGTATTCCCAACATTAGGATAGGTCATAGTGTTTTGATTGGGAGTGATTAACTTCCTGTTTGTTTCATATGTTTTACGACCGCTGTCTATTACGGCTTGATCGATTTGGAGAGCACTCTCAAGTACTTCATCATAAATCCTTAGTGGGAAATTTTGTACTTCTTCCTTTATCTCTCTATTGAGAGAACGAAGGAATAAGTCACATAGTTCCATTTGATCCATGTTTGGAGCACTTGCTGATGACTAGAGGACTATATGCTATATTTGAATAAAATGGGCAGCGGATTCATTGTGCTCTTGTTTAATATGTAAGAATTCCCTAATTCTTGTTCTTAACAATTTTTTCATGTCAAAAGCTTTGATAAATTCTAACATAAGTTGTTTGAACAAGTGTATCGAAGCTTTAGGTATTCTATAATACCAATCAAGGGCAACATCGTATAAGGTTTTAGGGAATATCTTTGCAACAACCGCATCCCAAGGGAGAAGTTCTTGAATGGCCGTGGCATAGGCCTTGATATGTGCATTTGGATCTCCCTCCCCTTTGTATTTAGGAAAATTGGGAAGAGTTCTTGGTAGCATGACACTTAATATGGTGAAATCTAGAGGCTCTTTTAAATATTTTGAGTAAGTCCCTACTACATAAGTTTCGACCATCGATGGTGCCTGCTAGTCTCGACTTTTTCTTAATTGGCTTTACATCTGGTTTGGTGACCAGATTGTGTACCATGATATGTGGTGCAATTCCCATCATTTCTTTATAATTAAATGTGAAATCCTTTTGAATTTCCTTGAGAATATGGATATGTATTTCTATCTCCTATGAAGTTAATGAAGATCCTAACTTCAAAATCTTTAGTTCTTCATCCATTCCAATATTTATGTTAATTGTTTCTATTCAATTAAAGAAGCGTTGCCTTCTTCAAACTCATGGTGGGTGGGGCCATAGGAAGTTCCAAACTTTCTCTATTCTCTACCTCATAGATATCGAGATCCTTTTATGGAGGAGACTCTATCATGGGATTTCCAAAATAGGAAGAGGAATGTGGTATTAGGGAAAGATGCACTATGAGGCGAGCAAGATGTAGCTCTGTATAAGAATTTAGATATTCAGAGAGTGACTCTATCAATGTCAAAGTGATCCAGGATAGCAAAATTCATTTTCATCTTCTCTATGAGTCCTAGGAGTCAGGGTTTGTTGGTACTTTACACACTAATGGTTCAGTACAAAGTGATACCATGAAACTTGTATCTTCCAACTCATTGTTTGGAGTGAAACAAGAAGCTGAGGTTGCTATTGAATCGGTGAGGAGGTTCTATTCTCGTGGGATTTCTTTAATTGATATGAAGTTGAATCCTTTGCTTAGATCTAATACCACTTTTTTGTATAGTTGTAAATGTTCAGATCTAGTTTCATATACCTCAGACTTGGTTTACAACCAATTCTGAGTCTTCTAGTACTCTAATGTTATCGACACCCATTATTTTGGCTAGGATGAGGCCAATGAGGAGGGCTTCATACTTAGCCCCGTTGTTTGTACACTCAAAGTTTAATTTAAAGGAGAAAGGTAGGATCTTTCCCTCAGGATAAGTAAAGATCACTCCTACCCCATCTCCAAAATGCAACATCTAGCTCCATCGAAGTGGATAGTCCAATATTTTCTTGGAAAAATGGATGTTAGGATATTCGTTCATATCTGTTTCTTCTACCTCGGTTACTTCTACCGTACAAAAATTTCGTCTGACTGGAACGAGAAGCTGATTCCTAGGGTGTATCCAATACCAAAAGAATCAAATGGTAGGAGAATAGGTAGATCCTTTCTCTAGCAACTCAATAATTTTTGTCGGTAGTCCCTAATGACATCGTTTCTATGATGTTAGTCTCATTTTTGAGTGCTGGAATGCCCTCGAACTAGATTTGTAATTTCCAATTCTATGTGGTAGGTATCAACTTCTCTTCTGGTTTTGGATTAATTGGTTTGCTAAGTTTATTCGTTGGGAGTTCAAATTCGGAGTGAACGCCTAGTATTTTCTTCAAGTCAACTAAGTTTATATTGAAGGGTTTTGGGTAACCTTGTGCCACAAATATTTTCCCTAAGTGCAAAAATCTTATTTCTTGGAATAATGTGGAAGGGATTGCTTTCATGTGGTGTAGCCATGGTTGACCGAGGATCATATTACAGTTGGTTTCTTGATCTATAATATAAAATTCGGTGAGGACCGTCTTGGGTCCTAAGGTGACTGGTAAAACTATGGTTCCAATTAAAGTGGCCTTAAGGCTATCATAACCTCTTAGCATATTTCGTGTTGTGGAACAATTTATTTCTCCATATCCTAACTTTTGAAGAAAAGTGAAGGGGACTATGTTAATTGCTGCCCCATCATCAATCATTGTGTGTTTAACATAATTATTGTAAATCCTATAATTGTAAATGTACAAGGTTGGGTTGCCTCTTCATGCACAATTTCAGCGTCTATTGGCATTTTACTTATATCAAATATAAAATCAGTATCCCTATCCGGCTGCCCTGGAGAGTAGATGTCAAAGTATACATGGTTTACTTGTGCTTCTAGAGGAGGAGTGATGTTAATTAGATGACCAAGGCCTAATTATTCTAAGAGAGTCAGCCCTATGGGTGGGAGAGTTCTTTAACAAATCCATAGAAGGAGATGTGAGAGAAGGTCTTTGTTAAGTCATTAATTAAATCATAAGCACCTATGGGCTTTACCAACATTTGTTGAATGTTTTCTGAGTTCTAATGGATAAATTGGAACTAGGTTGAGAAGAATAATCTCATGTTCTTTGTTATTGTATGTATGGGTAGCTCGGTGTCTAACTCTACCAGATGAACTATCCTTGTTTGCAGTTGAGTTCCTAATTGGGGTGTGACTGGTGGATTTAATGAAATTGAAGCTTCATGATCGTTATTTCCTATTATAACACCCGTGTTTCATTCCAATTAGGATCTAACATGTTATTGTTACAGTATGATTTGGGAGTGGATTGTTAAAGATCTTGAGGGGTGCATTTTGAAGGGAAACTGCACTTGTGTAAGTGTTTGGCGTGGGTACTACAGAATTTGCTAAGAACATATCTATAAAGAGTTGTCTTGTGGTCTTCTGGAAAACACTACATGAATTTATTGTAGTCACGGAAAAGTCCTAGTATCATGGTCTTAAATCTTGTGGAAACCACAATACAAATTGGGATTATAATTTCAAGGTTGTTGATTTGAAAATTGCTGTGGCATCCAAAATTTTGATAAGGTTGCTGGTTGTTAGAGTTAAAATTTTGAGGCTGTTGCCTTTGGTTTTGACTCTCATATCTAGTTGGGTTTTGACTTTGGATCCTTGTGTTTGGATTTTTCATTGTTGTTTATGTTTTTTTTGTTGTTGTGGTTGTGGTGGATGATTAAAATCCACCGCGTTGATTGTTGGAGTAAAATTTTTATTTCACTGATTGTTAATGGGTGGCAAAATGTTTACAACAGTTTTCTATTTTAACCTTGGTCTGTTACTCCATCTGTTGTAACCATAGTGGTTTTTGTTAAGGATTTTAAGTCCTTGATTCGTGTTCCCGGTATTATGATAGGCCGTAGTGTTTTGATTGGGAGTGATTAATTTCCCATTTATTCCATATGTCTTACAACAACTATCTATTGTCGGGTTGGTCGATTCGGAGAGCACTCTCGAGTACTTCATCATAAGTCCTTAGTGGGTACTTCTGGACTTCTTCCTTTATCTCTCTATTGAGAGAATGAAGGAATAAGTCACATAGTTCCATTTGATCCATGTTTGGAGCACTTACTAATGACTAGAGGATTATACGCCATCTTTGAATAAAATGGGCGGCGGATTCATTGTGCTCTTGTTTAATATGTAAGAATTCACTTATTCCTGTTCTTAATAATTTTTTCATGTCAAAAGATTTGATATATTATAACACAAGTTGTTTGAACGAGTGTAACGAAGCTTCAAGTATTCTATAATACCAATCAAGGGCAATACCCTCTAAGGTTTTATGGAATATCTTAGCAACAAATGCATCCCAAGGGAGAAGTTCTCGAACGACCATGGCATAGGCCTTGATATGTGCATTTTTATCTCCCTCTCCTTTGTATTTAGGGAAATTGGGAAGAGCTCTTGGTAGCATGACACTTCATATGGTGAAATCTAGAGGCTCTTTTAAATATTCTGAGTAAGTCCCTACCGCATAGGTTTCGACCATCGATGGTGCCTACTGAGGTGGTGGAGGTGGAATGGGTTTTTGATATGGCATAGCATATGTATTTGCAAGGACATAAGAAAATCCATGTGGTTGAGTGAACATCCTGGGAGAGGAGAACATGTCTCCCTGTGGTGATTTTGAATGAATGTTTAAGTAGGGAGGAGCATTGTTCTGATATGGGTTGTTTGGTGCTAAGCCGGGAGGTATCATACCTTCAACTAGAGAAGCATTTGAAAATGTGTTTCTAGTTAGTGTTTGTTGTAGATAGTTATACAAATTTTGAGGAGGCATGCCTAACATTTCCGTTCCTATAAGGAGGTCAACTTGGCTGGGATGATGTAGAGGGTTGGAAGCTCCTGCTTGCCCAAAATGTGAATTTTTATTTGCTTGAGCAATTTCTAGCACTCTAACCTTCTCTACTAAGGCTGAGATGACCTCAATTAGTGAAGACACAATGTTCTGCCTTAATGGCGGTTTTTGTACACCTTGAGGTTGTATAGGTGTATGGTACCTTGCTATGAATTGATCATTACTTTTCCAAGATTTGTCTTTTGTGTGCAGACAACATGTTGCTCCCCTCGGAAAGTACTCAAGCCAAGTTTACTGAGGACGTTAGAGAGCCCTCAGTAGCTGGCTAACATACTGATGTGTTTGCCCTTGTCTAGAAGGTAGCAAAGTTAGTGACCTCCCTTCATGCTGAGGTAGCTGGATATAGGACTGCTAAGCGTATGATGAGGTGGAGTCACTCTCGTAGTGAGACCACAGCCAGTGGCCGTGATCATGAGCACTCAGTTCATTCAGAGCATCATTGTAGTAGGAGTCCTAGGCTCGATTGTGCACCCTCTGAGGGATCCCACAAGGATTGAGAGGCCATTTGGTCTTTTGTAGTGATTCTACTAGATGTTTATATGGGTTGTTTTTGTATTTTTCGGGCTCATTGAGCATTTTGACCATGCCTAGTGCATGAAGGCATTGTATGTAAAACATGATTCCTACACGCACACGCACACACACACACACACACACACACACACACACACACACACACACACACACACACACACACACACACACACACACACACATATATCTTTGGATCTATATCTTCTTTGTAAATAGAGTTTTTGTGATTAGTTTCACATGTGTACACTAGATGTTTTTTAGAATCTTTGTTTTTATATGCTTTTCAAAATGTATGCAATGGATGAAAAATGATAACAAATGTTGAACATAATGTTTCTCTTTCATTTTTTTTTGTAATGTTGATATGTGATGATGCAAACATACTGTAGTACTGAACTTTTGGATTCTTTGGGAAATGTTTGTTGTTTCTTCTTATTTTGGCAAAATGTGATGAACATGTAGTGATAATGAGATGAACTTGCCCCACTCCTAACTCCACGTAACTAGTAAGATGCGAGGGTTCACCACCAAGAGTTGGGAAGGGTGTAAATTGTATGAGTTTGAATGAATGAAAATGATAAGAGAAAGATAAGGTTTTGATAGAAATCAAATTTTAGACCTTCGTACTTATTCTTACTCAAAACTACTACATAGTTTAGAATGTAATTTATTTTCCAGTTTATCTAGAATTAGATTCATGGATAGCAACTTAGTCGACAAAATCTAGTTTTAAGGATTTGATCTCTTTGGAATTTGGATACTTAATTTCACTTAATATATTTGCTTTGCATTTAAAATATTAAGATTCACTAATTTGTGTGAATGGACCCTCTACACCCTGTCTCCATGCTACTGGTAGGAAGCATGGGCTCATCACCAAAAGTAGGACATAGGCGACTAAGGGAACTTCTTTCCTTTCTCAACATTGCATCGCTAGTAAGAGATGCGAGCTCATCACCAAAGGTTGATGGGGCAAAGAAGTGTGTAAAATAAAATATTCTATTTTGTTTAGTATTTTGTTTTAATTTAACATTTCTGATTTGTGATTTTGGAGTATCCTTAATTCAAAGAGATGTAATAAGGATAGATGTGACACTAAGAATCTTCAAGAACATACCGTAGGTGAGAAAAACTTTACATAGTAGAAAAGAATGAGTATGATCAAGTATGTAGGACTTGGTATGGTTTTTGTCAATACTTTGTCTGTTGAATTTATGAAATGATTTTGGAACCATTTGATGATATTATGAAGATTGAAGAGATAGGATTTGAATGCTTTTTCCAATGTTTTCAGAAGCCTATAATAAATTTCTTAAGAATAAGTTCCTTAACCACAAAATTTACAAAATGAGTGAACAAAATGAAACAACTAAGTGACTAATGTAATGTAGGTAGATATAATAGACAAATGGTGACGTTGATGACCTATGCATAAAACCGTTTAAGATGCAAGGAATTGATAGTTTTATTGAATTCCTCACCTTCTAGTGTACATAAGAGATACGCACCATTTCTGTAGTCTTTCATGACTCGGTATGGGCCCAACCACTTGGGCCGGAATTTCCTTCCTTCACTGGTTTTCTTATCAATCTGGTTGTCTAGTCTTAGAACTAGATCTCCCTCGTATATTTCTCATTCGTAGACCTTCTTGTTAAATTGCTAGCACATCCAGTCAGCATAGGCTCTGTGCCATTGTTCGGCATTTATCCTGGCCTCATCAAGGCTTTCTAGTTGAGAGAGGTGTGCCTCTCTATAGGCTTCTTCTCCAAAAATCCCTTGCAATGAGATGCGGATACTAGGTATTTTGACCTCAAGCGGGAGAACTGCTTCTACCCCAAACACTAATGAGAAAGGGGTTGCCCCTATTGGTGTTCTTATTGAGGTTCGATGGGCCCAAAAGGTTGGGTATAATTTTAAATGCCAATCCCATTTGTTCTCCTTGAATTGTTTTGAGGAGAATATATTTTAACGTTTTGTTTGTGGCTTTAGCTTTTCCATTAGCTTGAGGGTAATAAAGAGAGTCCGTATGATGGTTTATCTTGAATTTACTACATAACTCACAGACCTCATCATTCTTAAAGGATGTTCCATTATCTGAGATAATGACTTACGGGACACCGTACCTACAAATGATTTGATTCAAAATAAACTTAGTGATTACGGAACCTAGTATGGTGGTGAGAGGCATGGCCTCTACCCATTTGGTAAAATATTTGGTGGCCATGATTATAAAGTTATGGCCATCTGTTGATGAGGGAGATAATTTCCCTATCAAATCTAGGCCCCACATGGAAAAGGGCCATGGGATTGTGATTGGTTGCAGAGCTTGTACTAGCATGTGAATCTCATGAGAGAATTCTTGGCATTTATGACACTTGTGCACAAATTCTACTGTGTCATGTTCCAAAGTAGGCTAGAAATAGCCCATTCGATGTATTTTGTGAGCAGTGGTGTGGACACCAAAGTGGCCTCCACATATCCCACTGTGGGATTCGTAAAGAATCTTTTTGGATTCTTCAGTGTCAATGCATCTTAAAAGCATTCCATCGAAGGCTTTATGATAGAGAACTTGTTCTAAAATAACATATTTAGTAGTGATAATGCATAGCCACCTTCTTTGTTGTGATGTGGCACCTTCTGGGTATGTATGGTCCATGATAAAATTGACAATGTCAGTGTACCAAGGACATATAGAGATGGGGGGCCTGGTTTTGACAAAGTATATGCACTCATTAGGGAAAGTCCAGATTTACCAGATCACCTCCATCTAATGGATTTTCAGCTAACTAGTCTGCAATGATTTGTCCCTTAACGGATTTTTGGTTTACAAATGTTAATTCAAATTCACCCATTAAGGTTATGAATCGTCCAACCTTTTTAGATAAAGACCCTTGCATGAGGAATGTTTGTAAGTGATATGTCTTTACGATGACCCTTGTTTCTTGATTTAACATGTAATGTCTTAAACATTTCATTGAGAAGACTATGGCAAGGCATTCTCTTTCTGCCTGTGTGTAACATGTTTCATAATCAAGCAATGTCTGGCTAATGAAATAGACTGCACGTTCCTATTTATCATTATCTTCCTGAGCCAACATGCAGGCTAGCAAGACATCAGTAGCCCATGAATACAGGATCAAAGGATGATCTGGTCTAGGAGGCATTATCGTGGGAGGAGACAATAAGAAGCATTTAACTACTTCGAAGGCCTCGTTGCATTCTTCTGTCCAATCAATGCTATAATCTTTCTTTAATAAATTGTTGATTGGATGAATAGCAAAACTTAAGTCCGGAATGAACCTTTGAATTGCACTGAGTTTCCCAAGAAATGATCTAATGCCAGACTCGTCTGATGGTGGAATCATTTCAAGAATAGCCTAGATTTTGGCTGGATCAACATCAATCCCTCGTGATGATATAATGTAACCCAGAATTTTGCCTCCTGTCACAGCAAATACGCATTTTTCTAGGTTCAATGTGATGCCATAGTCGATCAATCGTGAGAGAATGATACGGAGTAATTCTGGGTGATCACGATGCTTCTTAGCTTTGGCCAACAATTCATCTACGTAGGACTCCACAATCTTATGAATAAGGTCGTGAAATATGTATGTCATTGCCCGTTGGTATGTAGCGCCAATGTTCTTAAGATTGAATGGCATGAAAACGTAACAATAAGTTCCCCAAGGAGTTATAAATGTGGTCTTGGCTTGATCTTGTTTAGATATTTTAATCTGATTATACCCTAAGAACCCATCCATGAGGGACAACAAGCTCAAATCTAGCTGTTGCATCAACAATAACGTCGATGGATGGTAATGGGAAGTCATCTTTGGGACAAGCTTTGTTAATGTCCCGAAATTCTATGAAAATGTGTATCTTCCCATTCTTTTTGAGAACAGGGACGATATTAGATACCCATTGTGAATAGTCAACGGGTTTGATGAATCCCACATGGAGAAGTTTCATTACTTCTTCTTTTCACCATGAGAGCCACTTTTGGTTTCATTGGTCTTGACTTTTGTTTAATTGGCTTTGCATCTGGTTTGGTGACCAGATTATGTACCACGATATGTGGTGTAATTCCCGTCATTTCTTTATAATTAAATACGAAAGCCTTTTGATGTTCCTTAAGGATCTGGGTATGTATTTCTATCTCCTCTAGAGTTAATGAGAATCCTAACTTCAAAATATTTGGTTCTTCCTCCATTCCAATATTTATATCAATTGTATCTTCGATTAAGGAAGTGTTTCCTTCTTCAAATTTAGGCGGGGTCAGAGGTAGTTCCAAAATTTCCCCATTCTCTACCTTGTATATATTGAGATCCTTTTGCGAGGGAGATTCTATCATGGGATTTCCAAAATAGGAAGAGGAATGTGGGATTAGGGAAAAATCTACTATGTGATGAGTGAAATGTACTTCTATGTAGGCATTTAGATATCCAAGAGTGACTCTATCATTATCAAATTGATCCAGGATAGAAAACTCATTCTCAACTTTTATACGTGTCACGAGTGGGTTTGTTGGTATTTTACGCACCAATGGTTCAGTACGAAGTGATACCATGAAAATTATATTTTCTAACTCACTACTTGGAGTGAAATGGGAATTTGAGGTTGTTATTGAATCCGCGAGAAAGTTTTGTTCTCGTGGGATTGCTTCGATTGATATAAAGTCAAATCCTTTAGTTAGATCTAATATTACTGTTTTATAGAGTTGTAAGTGTTCAGCTCTAGTCTCATATACCTCAGAGACTTGGTTTGCAACTAACTACGAGTCTCCTAGCACTCTAATGTTATCAACACCCATCCTTTCGGCTATGATGAGGCCAAGGAGGAGGGCTTCATACTCATCCCCATTGTTTGTTTATTCAAAGTTTAACTTAAAGGAAAAAGGTAGGATCTTTCCCTCGGGAGAAGTAAAGATCACACCTTCCCCATCTCCAAAATGACATCTAGCTCCATCAAAGTGGAGAGTCCAATATTTTCTTGGAAAAATGGATGTTAGGAAATTCTTCGTGTCTGTTTCTTCTACCTCGGTTACTTCTACCATAAAAACTTCGTCTACTAGAAGGGAGCCAATTCATAGGGTACATCCTATACCCATAGAATCAAATGGTAGGAGAATAGGTAAATCCTTTTCTAGAAACTCGAAATTTTTTGTAGTGGTCCCTAATGATACCATCTCTATGACGTTAGTCTCATTCTTGAGTGCTAGAACGCCTTCGACTAGATTCATAATCTCTAATTTTTTTATAGGTATCAGTTTTTCTTCTGGTTTTGAATTTAGTGGTTTGTTAAGTTGATTCGTTAGGAGTTCAAAATTAGAGTGAATTCCTGGTCTTTTCTTCAAATCTGCTAGGTGTATATCGAATGGTTTTGGGTCACCTTGTGCCACAAATATTTTCCCTAGGTGCAAAAATCTTATTTCCTAGAATAACATGGAAGGGATTTCCTTCATACGATGTATCCATGGTTGACCGAGAATCATATTATAGTTGGTTTCTCTATCTATAATATAAAATTCGGTGAGGACTATCTTGGGACCTAAGGTGATTAGTAAAACTATAGTCCCAATTGAAGTGGCCTTGAGGCTATCATAACCTCTTAGCGTATTTCGTGTTGTGGAACAATTTTTTTCTACATATCCTAGTTTTTGAAGAAAAGTGAAGGGTAATACATTAACTACTGCCCCTTCATCAATCATTGTGCGTTTAGCATAATTATTATAAATCCATACCTATAAATGCAAGGTTTGGTTGCCTCTATGTGCAATTTCAGCATCTGTTGGCATTTTTCTTATATCAAATATAAACTTAGTATCTCTATCTGGCTGCCCTGGAGGGTAGAAATCAAAGTCTACATGGTTTATTTGCATTTTAGGTGGAGAAGTTATGTTAATTAGATGACCAAGACCTAACAATTTTAAGAGAGCAACCCTATGGGTGGGAGAGTTCTTCAATAAATCCAAGAAGGAAATGTGAGAGAAGGTTTTTGTTAGGTCATTAATTAGATCGTAAGCACCTATGGGTATGTACCAATGTTTGTTGAATGTTGTCTGGTTCTAATGGATAGTTTAGAATTGGTTGAGAAGAATAATCTTGTGTTCTTGTTATGGTTTCTACTTGTAGATCGGTATCTAACTCTACCAGGCCAACTATCTTGGTTTGTGGTCAAGTTCCTAATTAGGGTGATACCGATGGATTTAATGAAGTTGAGGCTTCATGATTGTTATTTACTGTCATAACACCCTTGTTCATCCTGTTTGGATATAAGCTATTGTTGTTATATTGGTTTGGGAGTAGATCATTAAAAATCTTGAGAGGTGCATTTTGAGGGGAAACTGCACCTGTGTAAGTTTTTGGTGTGGGCAATGCAAAATTTTCTAAGAACATATCTATAAAGAGTTTTCTTTGGTCCTCTCGAAAATGTTGCATGAATTTATCGTAGTCATGGCAAGTCCTAGTATCATGGCCTTGAATCTTGTGGAAACCACAATATAATTTGGGATTTATAGTTTCGAGGTTGTTGGTTTGAAACCTATTGTGGTCCAAAACTCTAATTATGTTGCTAGTTGTTAGAGTTGAAATTTTGATGTTGTTGCCTCTGGTTTTGATTTTGATATCCATTCAGGTTTCAATTTGGACCTTGTGTCTAGATTTTCCGTTGTTGTTGTTGTTGTTTTTTTCATGGTGGACGATTAAAATCCTCTGCATTGATTGTTGGAGTAAATTTGTTATTTCACTAATTGTTAACGGTTGGTGAAATGTTTACGATGTTTTCCCTTTTAACTTGGTCTATTACTCCATCTGTTGTAACCCCATGGTTTTGCTTAAGGATCTTGGGTCCTTGATTGGTATTCCCATCATTAGGATAGGTCGTAGTGTTTTCATTGGGAGTGATTAACTTCCTGTTTGTTCTATATTTCTTATGACCGTTGTCTATTGCGGCTTGATCGATTTGGAGAGCACTCTTCAGTACTTCATCATAAGTCCTTAGTGGGAACTTCTAGACTTCTTCCTTTATCTCTATATTGAGAGAATGAAGGAATAAGTAGCATAGTTCCATCTGATCCATGTTTGGAGCGCTTGCTGATGAGTAGAGGACTGTATGCCATATTTGAATAAAATGGGCAGTGGATTCATTATGCTCTTGTTTAATATGTAGGAATTCCCTAATTCTTGTTCTTAATAATTTGTTTATGTCAAAAGCTTTGATAAATTCTAACACAAGTTTTTTGAATGAGTGTATCGAAACTTTAAGTATTTTATAATACCAATCAAGGGAAATACCCTCTAAGGTTTTAGGTAATATCTTAGCAACAACCGCATCCCAAGGTAGCAGTTCTTGAATGACCATGGCATAGGCCTTGATATGTGCATTTGGATCTCCCTCCCCTTTGTATTTAGGCAAATTGGGAAGAGTTCTTGGTAGCATGAAACTTCATATGGTGAAATCTAGACGCTCTTTTAAATATTTTAAGGAAGTCCCTACCACATATGTTTCGACCATCGATGGTGTCTGCTGAGGGGGTGGAGGTGGAATGGGTTGTTGATATGGAATAGCATATGTATTTGCAGGGACATAAGGGAATCCCTATGATCGAGTGAACACCCTGAGAGAGGAGAAAATGTCTCCTTGTGGTGATTTTAAATAAATTTTTAAGTAGGGAGGAGCATTGCTCTGATATGTGTTATTTGGTGCTAAATCGGGACGTATCATACCTTTAACTGGAGCATTGTTTGAAAATGTGTTTCTAGTTGGTGTTTGTTGTAGATAGTCATACGAATGTTGAGGAGGCTTTCCTAACGTGCCCGTTCCTGTAAGGAGGTCAACTTGGCTGGGATGATGTAGAGGGTTAGAAGTTCTTGCTTGCCCAAAATGTGAATTTTGATTTGTTTGAGATAGTTCTAGTCCTCTAACCTTCTCTACTAAGGCTGAGATGACCTTGATTGGTGAAGACACAGTGTTTTTCGTTAATGGCATTTGTTGTATACCTTGAGGTTGCAGAGGTATATGGTACCCTGCTATGAATTGATAATTACCATGTCAAGCTTCACCGAGAATATTTTCCATAGGTGGAGGAATGGGGATGTTTTCTTGGAGCAGGGTATCGGGTTGCGTTTGCAAACTTCCTATAGGTGGGTACATGTTTTGGAAGCATTGTTCACTTCTAGCATAACACGCTAAGTAATCCTTATCCAAAAATGGGAGTGGATTTGACTGCCTACTTATTTGTAGTTTTAAAAAAACCTGAGGAGATGAAATGGATTCTTCAGTAAACATCATATTGTTAGAGCCTAGGGCTCTGGTTGTTGTCTTTGTGTGAACTGATCTAGCTCCTCAATTTAGAAAGAAGAAATAGAGCTTGTTATTTGAGGAGGATTTTCTGATGATAAGTAGTTTCTTGAATAGTTGTTAGCCCATGTAGAAAGTGAGGGTGATGATTGTCTATTTGTTTGACCATAATGTGCTTTGAGACCTGAGAGAGGTCTGACATATGCATCATATCCTGACATATTCAGGGGGTGTAGAAATACCCGCAGAATAATGGGAAAGAGTGAAGATGGATGAAATAAATGAAAATAAAAGGGGAATGGTTGTTTGTTTCACTTCGGGTTCACCAATTCTATACGATAGAAAAGTGTCATGCGAGCATGAGAATCTACAAGTAGCCCTTCTTCGTACCTGACTTCCCAAGGTTGTGCTGAGATAGCTGGTGGAAATAAAATGTATGTGGATATAGACAAACTAGTTGGGCAATATTATATCCTCAACACCCAATAATGGGATCTACAAGTCTAAGGTAAAGAAATCTCTCCTAACCTGAATTGGTGTAATGGGTCATTCAGATATAATAGCTGCTTGGAGGCTCCAATCAATGTCGAGCTCTACTGAGATCCTATCTATTGGTTGTTGGATAAGTGGAAAGTGACATGTAGGTACTTCGTGTATATTTCCAGACAAGGTCATGGAAAATGGTATTGAGAGGTTTAGTGTATTAATAAGAAACTATGGGTGGTTTTCTGGTCTAGCCCAGAAAATATTAGCTTGATTGGCTTCTATGTTTAATGCGGAAAATTACGTTATGATATCTGGTGGGAGTGATGAGGATCTAAATACCAGTGTACGTAAACTGGTGTCAATATTTAACTGACTTGCAAGCCCATTGGTTTGTGGGACCTGGGGATCACAACCATGATTTTGTGGTTGCTATGGACCTGTTATGGTCATGTGAAGAATTAATCTCTTCTTCCAACTATCCAATAGTCATAAGCCTTTTCAGCTTCTATGTTTAATATCAAGAGTTGTGTGATCTTCTCAAAATACCTTATGATTGTTATGGAAACTTATATATGTACACTTGTGTCTATGTTGATGAGAAGGTCTCCATCATTTGGCTACAGAACTAATGGATCACAACCAAATATTTGTTCTCTTTTGGGTTCTTGTATGGTCATGCGGATATCCTATCAAGGCAATCTATAGTTGGGTTGACTTGACCAGAATGTGTATGCTTTGTTGTCTTCAATATTCAATTGTCTCAATTGTTCACTAACTTCTTGTGGGTTTATTGTCATTTGAAAGACCTAAATCCTAAGCCCTTGATCTATATCCATTAGTGTTGTGAAGAGATTTGGTTGTGATCCTACTAGCTCTAATACGCAATCCTTGGGCTCTCTGGGTCTCGTAATTATCATGAAAAATATGATTCAACTTTAACTAAAATGAGTAAACTAACTATGAAAGATGTATCTACACTATACTTATATTCCTTTTATTTTTGTATTTTCGATGATGTATATTTGAACAAAATTTAATGAACACCTATTCTAATATGTTTAGATAATGAAAATTTGATTTAAAACAAGCAAGTTAGCCTGATGTAGTTATTTTCCTATGCACTTGTGAATTTATCCTAAATATTTAAATAACTAACTAATTTAATCGAAAGACTTTCAATATTACCTCAGAAATAAGGAATAAATCATAGCTTATATGAAGCTATCATTCCCCACAGCTTCCCTGGTAACACTAAAAGTAAGATTAACTAAAATAAAATAATTTTCTACTCTATTTGATATATTGTAACTACAACTTTGATAGTTCAAACCTAGAGTTTTACAGAATAGTGGTAAATCTAGTTGTGTCATGACTGCTTCATGTTCTTGTGAATCCAGAAAAGTGGGAATGCGATAGTGGCAACAGAAGGAGATACTTGAGTAGTGGAAACTTGGATGTAAACTAAATAGAATGCAAGTAAGAGAGGGATAGTGCAAGTGAACAGATATTTTTTTTTATTAAGGGCAAATAGTTTTGAAGGGACTATACCCTGTATACAAAAGGGCTCAAAAGCCAGATGCCGGAAGTGAAAGAAACAGCCTAGAGAAGGGAAAAACAACCAACCGCAAAGGGCTCATCAGCCAGATAAAACAACATATTAATAGAAAGAATCTAGTCATTCAATGATCCAAAAAATAGCATAAGAGATCAAAAAACAAACAATAGATATCTATCATAGAATATCTCCACCAAAAAACAGCTCCAGATCAGCTAATCATCAGCAACTTCGCAGCCAGTAAACAACAACACAGCTCCATGTTACTTGATAGCCTTGTCAATCTTGGTTTTGATCACTTGCAGTGAGACAAAGAAAGAAATGGTTGTGGCCTAAGAAGAGTCTTTCAGATCCGCCTGAGCAATTGCCATATCCCTTTTCTCTTTGGGGCCCCAAATGTCTTCAGTAATCCCGCTTAGGCTGTATACACTATGAACATGTTGTTCGATGAAATTGTAAATACTTTTAAGTGCAGATAGGATGCAGTCATTATGATTTTTTACATTTCCCATTCTATCATCTAAAGACTGTAACTTCTTGAACACTTCAGCAATAACACCCTCCTCATCATCATTTTGAAGTATTCATTTTCCCTTAGCTTTTTCCATATTTTTGATAACCCTTTTGAGCTCTTGAATTTCCTTTTCCATCCTACCCACTCTTACCATCAAATCCTCCTCCTTAGGATCTTCCACTAGTTGGCTAATGTGCAGGAGTTCCTCAGAAATCTCGAGGTATTTATGGCTTCTAAGAACCCTCTGAGAAGTAGGGATCTTAGTTTTTATGCCCTTTCTTTTCTTGCTAGACGAAGCAGTTTTAATCTTCCTTTCGAGCAAGGGGGAATGGAGGTAGTGTGATTAGGGGGGGGAATGGAGGAAGAGGGTGGAGTAGGATTCATGCAGGGATAGTTTGAGCAGTGATGATGGATAAGAAGAATTAGCCCTTGATGTAGAGGAACTACCTTAGAATCACTCTGCACTTCCCGAATGGATTTCTCCAGCGATTTTAACAAGTAATGAGGGAAGCTGATGGTTATATTTCAACAAAAGTGGTTAAGAAATATCAAATGCTTTTGAGGAATAGTAATAAATCTCCCCTCAAGAGTTGCATACCTAACAACCATCCTGGCGAGCTTAGCAAAAGGCTCAAGAATTGAAGCCAACTTGATGCTGGCTGTCACAAACTCAAGATTTTCCCCTTCATCCAGAAATTTCTTTATCTCCACCTCTCTGCCTACCTTCTTATTAAATAATTTGGTGCCATCAAGACTAAGTCTCGTGATCTAGGTGATGAGCTCCTCTGTGATCTCAACCTCTATGTTGTTGTATTTAATAACCTGATTCTTCCATCCCTGTGTGACTGTAATAGAAATATCCTGATCAAAACCTTGAATTCTTTCTATCAAATTCACAAGACCCCCAATTTGAAGATAGTTCCAGAGCACAGCATCCTCTTTCCATGTTGGATTGTGGATGGGCTTAGTTTTGCATGGTGGACCCCCCATTTTTTTAGTGACTCTGCTCTCAACGGTAAATATTTTAGCACTATGCGTATCGGACTTAGCTTTTTTTTTTAATCTTTCCCTTCCGTGATAAAAGGTGTAATTATTAGACCATACTTTGTAATTAGTGACCTGCTCCTTGATGTTCTCCCTATGATAAGAAATGATGGCTGTTCCAGTCGCATAAATCTCATAAATCACACAAATCTTATATGATGTCATCATTTTGTACTTAAGAATCCACTCTTTAGCATCAACATTACAGCCATTGGTGATGATTTTCCAAGTCATGTAAATCATTGATGATGTCTTTATTAACTTGAATGGGAAAAATTTCCCCCCTTAGCAAAGTTTGAAAAGTATTGTTAACTCCAAAGTTTGCCAAACCATCTGCGACCCTATTTCCTTCCTGATAGGTTTGAGTGATTTTAATATTTTCAAAACTCTTGCATATATCTTTAGCTTCAACGATAAAATCTCTAATTGACCAGCTGGGGTGTTGCTTTTTGTTTAAGAGATTTATAATGTTCAAAGAATCACCCTCAATTATACTATTCAGAATATTACAATCCCTGGCTAGCCTTATTCCCCATAGAGCAGCAAGATCTTGACTATGTGATTCCTAGCAGGATTTATCGCAGGGATACAATGTAAATATACCGAGAATTCTAGGATCTATTTCTTGTGACAAAATAACAACCTACAATTCTAAGATTACCAAATGAACTTTAATCTAGAACTAAAACTATCTTATACTAAGCTGACTACGTTGAGGATAACAATGGAGAAAAATTAAAGCGTGAATATTGATGATTTCTAAATCATAAAAGAAGAAAGGAGCCTTGAACTGAGAGGCTAAGAATTCATGAAAAATCTAAACCTATTGAAACTTATGGAGGAACTTTAAAACATAGTGAATAATAATTCATAGAGGGAGAGGTGCCATTTGCTTGTAAACAAGCTTGGTATTTATAGCATTTGGATTTGCCAGAGGGTAAGTTTGAATTGAACTCTTTTATAATAAACAAAGAGAAATCACTATTTACCATGCGGCTAAAACATAAATGCAAGCAAGAGTGGTTGAAGAATGCGAGTGCCACTTGAATTTTTCACATTGACAAAAGCATTGGAAAGTTTTGGAAAACACGCATAGGACTGCCACCCTACGTAGGGTGGTAGTTACAAGACCACTACCCTATCCTGGGTGGTGATTACAGGACCGCTGCCCTGTCCTAGGTGGTGATCATGGGACCACTGCCCAAGTAGGGTAAAGATCCTGAAAATAAAGACCAAAAAGCAAGAAAAGAGCATAATGGGGTCAAAAAAAAGCATGAAGAGGCTGGCTAAGGAATTTTGGGATGAAAATGTATACTCAACGGGATTTTCTGGATTCTGAACACCTTACGAAGATATCTAAATCATCATTGGGGTTTTTGTGACCTCTTTCCGGCAGTACGATACCTACAATTTTGGGTACGTACAGAACCCATTTCACCAACACCCATTCCCATAGTTCTTCCTTCACTGCTTACTCAACGACCCAGACCTTCACCCCCACAACTCATAGATCCACCCCCAAGATTTGAAATTAACATGGTTCACATCAAATAACTTGCCAAACCTCCACCCAAATCTCAGTGTGCTCAACTCATCTCACAAGGTTCCTTCCCACCACTTGGATTTTTCCCTTTGTGTCGCTATACCTTTCATGGCTCACCTACCTTGCCTACCTCCCCACCTCATATCAACATGATCCATTTTGTTACCCATGCTCATAAGGATAAAATCAAGGAAAAGGAAACCGATCTACCAACCAATCCTATACCAAACATACCATCTACACCCACACCTAAAATCACTATCCGCAGCCCCACATAACCTATTTCTAATGGGGTCACACACCATGCGATGCTCAAACAACTACACCAATCCCCCCTCAAAATGTCCCTATATGACCTCATCCAAACCTCGGAATCCCATCATCAAGCTCTCATGGAGGTTTTTCAATATATTGAGTTTTTACCCAATGACCCTACACCCATAACCTCCATTATTACACCCCATCATGTAGCCTCTCTCACCAAATTATCACCTTTATCCACACCTCCACCTACTCACCAAGTAGCCTCCCTTAGCTTCTCAGAGGAAGAGATCGCGCCACACCAAACTGATGACCTAGACCTATCTCTCTTAATCTTTGTCCACATCGATGACATATGTGTATGACATGTTATGATTGATGGGGGTGAACTAGCACTAATATCATTTAATCCCATGTATTCACTCAAATGCGCATACCTGACAATTACATGCATAAACATCATATCATGTTGTCATTCATTTAATGATGCTATCACCTCTACACTTGGCACTGTCATACGTCCACATTCATGTGGGCCCCCACACTATTCCAGAGTTGTTTTACGTCCTTAGAGGGGGAATTTCAATATAACTTGTTTCTTGGAAGACCCTGGATTCACGTCATGGGTTATGTTCCTTCCACTTTACATCGCTGTGTAAAGTTTGAGCATGAAGGACACACCTATACTATTCCGTAACTGATCCATCACCTTTCAAAACATTGAAACATGCTTTACCAACCCAATGACATGCTTATACCTATTATAGTGTCTACCTCCATGACCACAACCTCTTCACCTACACCTCCACTTACCAGTATAGCCACTACCTCAATCATGCACATACCTCCCTCCATTCCTACCACTACCACAACCTCCACGGCCATGAACCATCAACCTCCAAATCCATTAGCTCCACCTATGAGCTGAACTCCGACACATCATCTATTCTAGCTACCCACATACCAACCACTGATCCCTTGGAAGGCATGTTTTAGCGTATCACTCTGAGGGAGTATCACCTATATAGTGTTCAACACATTCCTTACTCCACAAGAGTATTGAATTCTTCACCAACACCCTCATTATGATCACCGCATAGGATAGAGCTCCTCCTTTATGTTCCTCCTCACCTTCATACCATTCTCACCTATGGGGGACTTGATACTACCACTTACACACCTGAACCACCATCACAAACCCACCCATTTTCTACTGACCTCCAATTCACTCACTAATCACCATTTTACCCACACCTTCCTGCACTGATGTGCATGGAATTTTTTTTTATTTTGGATTTTATGAGTAAGGCCGCCATACTGTTATTCCATGTACTACCTGTAAACATAATGACCATAGAGGTATCGGCTTTACGAAACCACCTACCAAGAAGGCCCATGCATTGAACTCATTGAGGACATCAACCCTTCTCCACCTTCTTTACCCACTCCACCTTCTTCACCACCTTCACCGATGGAGTCGATGGATCCAGAATCCATTTCTCCTAAAAAAAATTTTCATAAACACCATTTCTTTAGGGCCTGTGACTTATCAGCGTGAGGGCAAGGCTCCTTCTCTCTCTTCCCTTCCTGTACCTTGAAATGATTGATGATGATAAAACTTCGATTAACATCATTCAATGTTAGGATAATGAATTTATACTCACCTATCTTGGTGCTAGAAGACTCATATATTCATCGTTCTTTACCCTCTGAGACGTAAACCATGTTGAATGAATTGAGTATTGAGATCAACATTCATACTCAGGATGACCCATAGATTCTGAAGATAGGACAATCTTTAGATGCCGCTGAATAGGAAGCTATCACTTCTTTTCTCGAAAACCATAACCATGATTTTTGCTTGGTCTTATGCAGACATGCCTGGTATTGAGCCGACTATAGTGGTCCACAATATCATAACTGTTCCTGATGCCAAACCCATCAAACAAAAGCTGAGGAAAATGTGCCCTCACATTACCCTTTTCATTCAAAGAAGAACTTCAGCATGCCTTTTTTCTGTTTCCTTCATCTTACCCATTTATTATTCCCAGTTGGATTTCTAATATTGTCCCTGTCACTAAGGCAACTAGGGGGCACTTCACATTTTCACTAGATTTCTGTGACCTTAACCTAGCTTTCCCAAAAGATGACTTTCCCTCTACCTAGTATTGACCAACTGGTTGACCTTACCTACTGGTCACAAGATGCTATCACTCATGGATGGATTCTTCGGTTATAACCAAATCTTATCCTACCTAAGAGGATCAACACAAGAACCACATTCATCACCCCTTTGGGGAATTTCTGCTATCGATTCATGCCTTTTTTCCTTTAAAATGCTAGTTCCACACATCAGCATGTTATGACTTACATCTTCCATGACCTCATGCATTTTATATTAGAAGATTACATGGAAAACCTCCTTTCCAAATCCAAACACCTCTCCAAGCACCTCACCATCTTAAAAACCATATTTGATCATCTCATTAAATATTGCATTCACCTTCAGCCCAAGAAGTGTGTCTTCATGTAGTTCTCTCAGGAAAACTCTTAGGATTTATCATCTCCCTACATGGTATAGAAGTTGACCATACTGAAGTCAAGGCCATTCTCGAGATGACTCCACCCACTAACCTTAGGACAACTCCGCATCCTGCAAGGTAAGTTGTATTCTATTTTCCATTTCATTTCGTAATTGTCTAATCGGTGTCAACCATTTCATCATCTTATTAAGAAGGATGTCTCCTTTAAATGGGATGAGGACTACCAAAAATATTTTGAGGCCTTAAAACAATTACCTTCTTCAACCACCCATACTCATTCCACCTAAAGACAATTAACCCTTCTACCTATAAATCTCAGCTACCGATCACTCCTTAGGGACCATGCTCGCTCATCCCGATGACCAACACCAGGGAGCAGGTGGTTTATTACATAATCCATACTATTTCGGACTAAGAAAACCTAAATACACCCATCCCCAAAAAAAATCTACTTATCCTTAGTTTTCATGTTGCCACTAAACTCCACCATTACCTACTCAACCACAAAACCTATGTTGTGAACAACACCAACCCCTTACACTTCATGTATGCCAAACCTTACCAAAATCAGCATGTGCCACATGCTAGCTATCATGCTTTTTGCCAACCTCGACCTTAGAACTTCATTTTATCCACCAAAGTTCCATCAAGGGCAAAGATATCATCCGACCAATTATCCGACGCACCTATTTATGGGGACCATCCCTCTAACTTTGACATTCCCGATGATTCAATTACTACCCTTTCCCTGGATGAAACCACTTACCAAATGGCACTCTTCTTTGATGGTTCTAAGTGTCAGCGTGGGGGTGGGGCTGGTGTTATCCTCATTCTACTTGATGGTGAACCCAATGCCTTTATCTTTCAAACTTGATTTTGATTGTACAAACAATATTTCTGAATATGAAGTTCTCGTATTAGGTCTCCAAGTTGCCTATGCCTTAGATGTCAAATCAATCAACATCTTTGGTGATTACTCAATTGGTCATAAACCAGGTCAATGGTATATACCAATGTCGTAGTGAGATACTTTAAAAGTATAAACATCAGCGTAGACATACTTTTTACCACCTTTGACCTGCTATGCCCTTCAAACCATCCCCCATGTTCAACCAACAAATTTGTAGATACCATGGCCTAGCTTGGCCTCTCAAATACCCCGCTTTACCTACCGATTCTAAAATCTTTGTCACTGTACAATGACTCAAATCATCTCTATTATTTATCATCATGAGGTTTACTCTATTGGAACTGCTACCCCCGATCTGAGTGACTATTTGGTATAGACAATACTCATGAATATCTTTCTCGTCTCTGTCTTGCCTCCTAATCTCACCCGTAATGGACAACATGCCGTTCCTTAAAAAGGTCTCTCATTACATCATCATGGGTGGCCTCCTCTATAAGCGCAACTTTTATGGCATTCTCTTACAGGTGCCTTACAAGTTCTGAAATTCCTTATACCATTAAAGAAGTTCATGATGGCATATGTGGAGGTCACTTCAGTGGCCTCGACTATTGCAAAGTGTATTACTTCACCTAGGCTATTACTAGTCGAACCTCAACCATGATTGTTGTGACTACGTGAAGAATTGTGTAAAATGCTAACAACATGCCAACCTTCATCATACACCTAGTCATGCCTTACAGGTCGTACATGTGACCTTTGGTCCTTTTCTCAATGGGGTTTGGATCTTGTCAGAGAGATTAATCCCCATTCTTCCTAAATGACATCAATAGATCATCACCGCTACTCGAATACTACACGAAATGGGTTGAAGCCATACCTCTCATTTCCATGAAAGATGAGAAATTATGTGAGTTCATCAGTCATCACATCATTTGTCTGCTTTGGTGTTCCACATCGCCTCATCACTAATAATGGAAAACAATTCAAAAATAAAACCATGTGCAAAAACTTTGCAACACCTTCGGACATTCAGTTAAGTTTCTCGTCACCTTATTACCCAAAAACCAATGGCCAAGCTGAATCCACTAACAAAACCCTGAACAAAATTCTCATGAAAGTGGTTAATGATATTGGGAATGAATGGCATACACACAATCCTTTTCAGCTTTGTGGGCATACCACACTATTATTTGCACTTATACTAACTGCACACACCTTTTTCTCTAGTCTATGGATACAGAGGTTGTTCTAACCTCTTGAAGTCTAGATTCCCTCACTCCGTATTTCTCTCCATGACATGCTTAATGATGATGACTTTTGTCAGGACCATTTAACACAACTTGAGTTACTAGATGAAAACGTCGTCTTAACGCTCTTGACCACCTTCAAGTTTACCAAAAACTTATCAAACGTGCCTATGAAAAACATGTCCAGGAGTGCACCTTCCAAGTTGGTGACCTTGTCCTAAAAGAAAATAAACATTTAACCAAAGTAGAAAAAATTAAACAAGGAAAAAATTCTCCTAATTGGCTTGGACCAAACATCGTGACTCATACTTACGGATTAGGTGCTTATCATTTATCTTCACTTGATGCGTAAACCCAAACTTGAGCCCCTTAATGCCTTGCATCTTCGACTATTCTACTATTGACTTTTAGTCCTATCTCATCGTCTGTCTCTTTCCTTGTTCGTCCCTTGAGCACTATCCACTTATTACACCATCGCTAACAATTAAACAAGAATCATGTGCGTACCCATCACTTTCTATATTCTCTTAAATATATGTACCATGGCACTACACATAGCATGATTCTCATGCATACTTTTCATTTTCTTTTATATGAGATCCCATGATCGTTTCACCCTACTTTCTGAACAAGAATCGTATTCTTCACCTTAGTCTTGTCCATGACTTAAAATCCCTCACATGGGATCCAACTTCTTCAGTCAAACTTCCAATAAAAATATTTCTCCCTCAAAAGGACATCTTTCTCTCTACAATTGACTGTTATAAATAGACTACTCCCTGGAAGGACAACTATGTAAATCCTATCTTTAAAAAAAAAAAAGAGAATCTGAAGCTTCCTGCATCAATCAGCTTCATGAAAACCTCAAGGATTTAATTTTCTCATCCCATATATACTTCCTGCATCCATCAGTCTATCCCACATATCAGTTAAAGACAAAAATGCCTTTTCAGTCATGGACTTACCCATTGTGACCTTAGATCTTTTTCCAAAAAGGCATGCTACCTAGTATCATATTAAAAACTAACCACTTTTCACCCTCTCACCATTTCATACTTTCATTTCCTACCACCTCAAGGGACCTCATGGAACCACGCCATTTTGTGGTCAATGTAACTACTTTTTCACCTTTAGAATAATCAATCGTGTAATGCTCTTTAGGGTCTTACGTAACCATCCAGCCTATCTAAGGTTTGATCCTACTCATTATGATTCTAACCGATTAGATGGATTTCTTGCCTCCTCTTATCTTTTTCAAACTACTTCATTACATATTGATTCCCTTATATAGGAGTTGACCCTCGATGCGTCTTTTTGGGTAATTTTTTCTCCTCATTCATCATAATAACCTCAAAATAACCTATCCCAATGTGCCCAAAATCCACCCATACCTAACGGACCTAAAATCAATCATTCCTATAACATACCCACCCATACTCATACCTCCTTGCATTCTTCCCTAGCTTATGGGAGAACTACATTGACCTGAGGTCCTTTTTCGCTGGGACTATGTAAGACAACACTCTGAGGGAATGGGGGCCTTAGATGTTAGCTCAGCCACTCTTTAACCCTAACCAATTCATTTTTCATTTTCCTAAATCATAAATACTACCCTTATTAAATTTCTTTTTATATCAATAATTGGAAATTAAAAACCAACAAACAACAAATAGTTTTCCACCTTTATCATCATCCAAAACCCATTTATTATGTCTACCATTTCTTTACCATTATCATGCATGTATTATAAAACATCTTAAATATGGTCCCTCTCATCATTAATTGTACACATTATTGAATTACAAACTCAACCATGCCTATGACCTAACTCAACCATTCCTATGACCTGACTCTATTCATGCCTATGACCAAAATACATCAAAATGGAGGGATGTACATTAGGCATCATCTTTTCAGATATCCTCCATCTCAGTCTCACCTGTCTCCTCCTCAGATCCTATCCGGCAACCTGATAACCTCTCACCTCCCACCATATGTCATGGTCAAACCCCTACTGGTACATCACCTGGAGCTAGCCTCCATGAGCTGGTTGCCTCACCCTGATCCTATCTCGGGGCTCGATGGCCCCCTATGGTCTCCATGCTGTGAGTCTGGGATCTAGTCCTCTCACTCAAGGCTTATTGTGCCTTGTACTCTCCACATGATATAAAATCTATTCCGGCCACTATCAACTAATCCTGGTAATATCTGGCCTCCCCTAAGGCATCCCGTAACCTAGATATGGGTATGGTCTATGATGGTTCCATAGGCCACGGCTCCTGTACCTATCCTACAAGACCTTGTCCCGCCTCTACCTATGAACTGGGACCTTGTCCTAGTTCATGTGAAGGTTCCATCGGCCCCACACCTTGTGCATGTATTTACGCCTGTAGTGCTTGAATCTGCACCTGTGTAGTGGCCAACTGTCCTTGCAAACCTGTAACCTATGCCGATAGGGTGACTACCTACTCCTCATCTCCCTCTCCATCTCCACCCTAAGCCATCTAGGCATGTAGACTAGCCACTTGCACATGCAATGCAGCCACCTTTACCTTTGATGCTGTTAGTTGCCCCTATACCATCCTTAATTGTGTAATAAGAGTTGCCACCTACCCCTGTTGTCTCTCTACACAGTGACAGTGGCTAAATATGGCTGCCCAAGCCTAGGAGGTACTGATCGTAGCTGGGCCTCCCACCATTGTCTATACTTTTCCGTCACTCTGACATCATCAATCCACTATTCTATAACCTACTTCTCCTACCCAATAGGTATTGTCGGCTATGGAAGTGGTAGTGGTCTCTCTACATCATCCCTCCGGTATTGTGGGAAGGGTGGTGGTATATCCTATAGTAATCCAAACTACCGTCAAACCCTGTCTACAGGGATCATCTCGTGCTCCCCTACACAATGCTCATCTATCCATCTGAGTATTTGAAGGCCAGCTAACTCCTCAACCATCTGTCTGTATGATGGATAACCCACATACGGTCTCCATATAATGTCTACCCTAAACAATCCCTCCAATAGCCACCAGTAGTATGCTACATCATGCATAGCCCTATCTAATCGTCGCTCTCTAATAATAGGCACCCATCACCTATACCCCACCCACATAAAACCTAGCTCAAATGCATCTACTCGGGGCATACCCACTGGACACACACAGATAATGTGTTTATAGGCTCAGCAGTGAAGAATGAATGTACAATATAGGTTGAACCTGCAAATCCACCTATACACCCACAATTCTTTATATAACTGTACCAGGAATGTTGGTGTCTAGGAAAATTAGGTCCTCTCCATCATCATGTCATGTAACACTCCCATCAATGATCAAGGAAATCTCCCACCCTCTGCATCCGGCAGTGCAAAATAGTAGACTACCTCTATCAGTAATACTACTAGCCTCATCTCCTCTAGACGGGCTAGGTACATCTCTCCATAGCTCAAGCTAGCACTATGGAATGTCAACTCTGCCATCCCATCACCAAACACCATCAGCATCAACTCCTCTGATGCCTCTGAGGAGATCAAATATACCTGCGTACCCAATATAGGTAACCGTGGGATCTTGTACACATCCTCCAGGGTGACTGTCATCTCACCCGTCGGTAGGTGGAACGTGTTGGCTGCCAAATCCCATCTATCGATGAGGGCAACCATCAGACTCGGTTGTCAAACTGCATGCCAATAGCATCAGACCCCAATCAGACCCACCTCCTCAAGATGTCGTAACTCCTCAGTTGTTATTGCACCTCAAACTGTCATGAGTAGGGGTGGCACCTTGTCACACATCCTCAGCTGATCTCTCACCTGCATCCAACTAAATAATCACATTATTTACTTACCCATTTATCCCATGATCTACCCTCCACCCCAAACCAACTCGCACCTCCCTACTTACCCAACCCAACCCTAACCTACCAACCTACCTACCCTAACCCTACCCAACCTAATATCACCTCACCTATTCAACCAAACCCCCCAACCCCTCACCCAATTACGACCAGTACCGGTTACCCCTAACAAACCCTGGTCCCCCTTCAACCAGCATTGGTCACCTACTTCATAACCGATACTGGTGCCCTAACACCGATGTCGGCTAACCTTCAACCGATGCTGGTCACTTTCACATCAAAAACCGCGACACCCAAATCCCTATTTTCATTCAAACTCCCCTTTTTATCCCTTCTACCCACCTAATCTTACTCAAATATCCCCTAAACCCTTCCCCACTCCTTCACCAAATCACCTCCCTTCCCATTCCTAATTTAATTAATTTTCCCTCCTATAATTCCAAATTCCTTTTCCCCCCGAAAACAAAAACAAAAAAAATGTTTTCCCCCACTAATTCAATTTAATAAACAAAACAATGAGTTAGATTGAATCCTACCTCATCGCGTTGCAGTTTGTGTGGCAGCACTGCTACACTGGTGGTCCCCCCGATCCCTCTCCTACCTCTATGATCACCAAATGACCTCTCGCTCTCCAACTAATCAATCCACTCAAACAAATCCAACCTAGCTCGTGGATCCCCCTATCAACCAACTCTCACCAGCCACGTGGTTCACCAACTCATTCCTCCATCTCACTCTATCACTTTCCACCTTTTCCTCTCTCTCTTGTCATTTTTCCCAATTCGATAAAAGACAAATGATTTGAAAAATATGAAAATTATTTCTTTTATAACCTACTCGACCTAACCGGCGATGGTTTTACCTTAACCGACATCAGTCTTATGCCCTAGCTTACCGGGGTCAGTCCATCGTGACCGGCATCAATTGCTTTAAACCATCATCGGTCATCCTACTTAGTATTTTTCCTACCTCCTACCCCCAATTGTTGACCTGAATCATTTTTTACCCCACCCATACCTCACTTGGACACTTCACTATATCTTCTTGACCTTATCATTTACCCCCTCACCTCATCCTCATTCGGGGACTCATTATTTTTCCCATACCTCGGCCCTACTCGTGTCGTGACCTAGATACTTGGACTTGGAACATTGCTAGTGATCTGTGACCTCATGTGTTCGTTATACCTTATGGCACTATTACCTATGTTGATGGACATTCTAACCTTACCTTACCTCTTGTCATGACTACTTATCCTGAACCAACCTTTGGTGAACCAAAGCATACCTAAACATTCCTACACCTGACCTGCGTCATGTTTCCTAACCATATCCTATACCTTAGATACAAGAATCACTTCAACCTTGTTTGGGTAAGCCTATCGACCTTATACAATGTAGAGTTTTCCTACTCTTCAACCTAGTACCGTGTTGCAGTTTATATGTGTGTGTGCATTTGACTGTTACTACCTTTGACCCTGACCCATTACCTAGATTACCTGAGTAAAACATTTTTCCTTTTTTCCCCCATTACCCACCTTCCTCTTCATCACATTCACCTTTTATCAAACCACTCACCGATTCTACCTTCTGCCTCATCAGTTCCTAGTTTGAGGGGGATCACCTTCACCCACACATGGGGCAACCACATCTTATTTTTGTCAACATCGCTTGCCAATACAAGCTACGTAACAAAAAGGGGCAAAATGTAGACACCAAAATTGGGTCACACTCCCCTTGGTCCCTCGATAAATAACCACCTTGAACACACTCACCTAACCATGGCCCATTCCACCCCCACTCTAATATTAATTTAATTAATTGAATTAAATTAATTCATTATCCTCACAATATTTATTATTTAAATATCCTAATTGGGATAATGCCCACATATCCACCTCACTTAGACACCTCATCTAGCCACCTCACCTTAAGACCTATTCTTAGTAAGTTTTCATAACTAACGAAGACCTGCCCAAACCCTACAAAGAAAATCCTACATTCCCTCTAACCACATTCCTGCATGTTAGAAGGAAGCTTCCATTATAATTTGCCGACCCAAACGAACGAGATCCCATAAAATCAAGCGGATCTCCCTAGTCTAGTAAACCTAGGAAATCACATCCTAACCGACGCCGGTTACCCTAAACTATCTCAGGTTAACTTGGAACTTCCATCGGTTACCATTTAATCCCCAAAACAACCTTATTTTGAGGTTGGCACATTGTTGAGAGGTTGGTAAAATCTTCTGAGAACAAGTGATGAAACCAGAGCTGCATGCAAGTAGAACCAACATTAGTACATGCATCAGAGCACCCATAGCTAGCACCAAAAGTGACCACAAAGCCATCTACCTTCACGGGAGCATCGGAGGAAGCGTCAGCACTACATCAAGTTCCTTCCATCTGATCACCCTCCATTTCCAACCAGACATCAAGCTCATACAAATAGTAAGTTTTGTTAACCAGAACTAGTTCTTTATCATTTGAGTAGATTATTTTACTTCTGTCATTACTTTCTACTCCAATTTCCATTCCCCCACCATTTACCTCCATGCAAACATGACCATCCTTTTACCCACACCTTTGAAATGCCCATACCTAGATTTTAATCATTCCTTTTCATACGTGAGACCTGTTGGTCGTCAAATAGGACTTTACAAAGAGCAATAGTCAGGGGACAAAAAGTCCCTCCTCTTTAATGGGAGAGGTTCCCTTATTCAGAAACGAACTTATTTACAAATGTACAAGACATGATTTGTTGGTTAAACTTGGATATCACGAAAGTGTTTTCTATGAAGATCATCAATTACAAAAGGACTGAGGAAATGAGAGTACGGGAAAGAGTAGAAAGGCAACATGCAGAATTATAGATATCAGAGTAATTCTTTATGTATGCGAAAGTCACAGTGAATTGAAACAAGATCATTTGTATTGAATAAATAAGATGGAATTTAAAGACACAAAGTTCTGTAAATAACATCTTCTTAGAACACAAATTTTCTTAGCATAACACAGATTCATTAATCAAGGACACAAAGTTCCTTCTTGGTTATACAAGATCACCGAGCTTGCAAAGTTGAAGAGTATGCAATCGGTAAGACTAACGAACTTGAGACAAATGATCTTGACAAAGAAAATAAACGAGAACTTAGGAATAATAAAGACCAGATAGACAAAGAATGGAAAAGTCCTTCTGTATTAATTTCTTTGTAATCTATTTACACTTTCAGAAAATATGCCAAGTTCTTCCTCCTTCAAAATGGCATGAAAAGACCATTATATAGCTTACAAGTCAGTTACTCTTTGTAACTACTTCTTTTAACTAAATATTAGTTAAGGATTACCAATCGTAATACCTCAACTTATTACAATGAATCCGAGAAAAAGAAATAGAAAAGAAGAGAAGAACAAGGAGAAGAAGACGGGTGGTCGGTCACTGAGAGGGACCTACTGACTTCAGAATTCGCTGCCTGAATCTCTTCAATGACTCGGCTATATCTCTGCCACGAGGGACTGACGTGTTAGTCGTAGACTGAGTCCAAAATCCCAAACACTTCTCCATCTCTTTATCAAACTCGAAATGAGTATGATAATCTTTGTTTGCTTCTTCAATGGCAGATTGAAGAGAGAAAATCTCCTTCATTTTCTCCTTGGAGATGGAACTTTCCTTGAATAAGTTATCTTTGACAAAAGCTCTGAATTGAGCTTTAATTTCTTGCAAGGAAAGGGAAGTACCAGAAGTCTCATCCTAAAGATGACAGTGTATGTCTTTGAAAGCAGAGATAACCAGTGTCTTGAAAGCTTTGCCCTTCTACCAACTGTTCTTCAGTTCTCCCAAAGCCTCCTCCAGGACTCTGATCTTCCACTCCATGCTGTAGACCCAGGACTTCGACAGATTATCCTTTGCATCATCAAAGACTTTACTCGCCAACAAAACGTTCTCATCTGCCTGTCCCATGAGTCGGAGGTCTACTATGCAACTACTCCAGAGTTTGAGCTCTTTATCAATGATTCCAATAGTAGAGGAGAGCTTCAGTTCCACATTGCTCACCTTTTCGTGGAGTTTGAAAGCTTCATCGATGAAGTTTAATCCAGCAACAAGCATGTCATCCACCAGTGCTTCAATAGCTCTGCCATAGACGGAATACTTGTGCATATCTTTGATACTCTACACTTCATCTTGGCTTAGAATTACAGGAGGTGGGAGAGTAGTCAATGGGGTAGGGTCCAAAACTTTTTCCTTAGACAAAAGAGACTTGATGAAACCTGTGAGAACTTGGGCCTGTTCTTCCAACTGTTCAATAGTTTGTTTCCCTTTCTCCACCCTCCCAATGACTCTTGTGACTGTTTCCTAGAGGTTGTGAATTTCACCTTCAGGGGTAGACTCTCCCATTGGGATTCTCGAGAGCTCTAAGTCAGATGCCTGCAAGTCCTGTTCTGATTTATCCGTTGAAGGCCTGGCAATCTCCAGGAATTTCTGACCTTGAGCATCAGACAATATCCTAAAGGTAGCTCTGGCTTTCTTGGCACGAGAAGGAGTGGTGCCCAACAAGGCTGCGACAACATCAAAATTTGTCCCTAAACTCCGAGAGGAAAATTTCCTCTTCCTTTTGTCAACCAAAGGTTGCACCCACACAAAAGAGGAAGAGGAATCAGCAGGAGGAGCAAGGGGACCAAGAGATAGAGAGCTCATGACGCTTAAGGTCTACGCAACTATTGACTCAAGTTGAGAGGTGAGTGGGGCACTTGGGGCAATTGCGGCAGAAAAGTCAACATCACCTGAAAGCTCAGTGCTCTGGATTTCTTTATCTTTATCAGTTGGATCTTCAGGAGCACTTGCAAGAGTTGGTACTTCGCTTTCTTCACTTTCACTGAGAACAATGATGTTCTCTAGTCCCATAGAAAACTCTGTCTGCCTTCTTTGAGGATCACTTTCCACAGGATCCTTCTTAACCTCCTTGAGCTTCTTCTAGTACACTTGAGTGGATGAAGAAGGAGTAGAAGCTACAGGTCCTTGTATTGATGAGGCAGGAGGGGTCTTCACTGGTGTTTCTGACCTTGGAATAGACGCTTCTCTTCTTGGTATTGAAGCATCCTTAGAAGAGGATTCTCTTGAATGCCTCCTAAATTCTTGAACCATCTTGTCAAACCAGACCTTAGTCCTGACTAAGACTGGAGCAAGGATCTCAGCCAGATCGTCCCTCTCTTTCCTGTTCCAATCCAGGTCCTCCAAAGGAGTGTGCTTAACCACATTTTCATACTCATAGGAGTATAGATCAGAGTTGTCATCCCAGAGACCTTCAGGAACTTGGTACAGACCGAGTTCTTGGATCAATTGTAGGGAGAACCTGCCACAATGCCTTCTCCTGGCCTCAAAATCATCTGCACAGTCAGCCCAGTAGTCTTCTGTATCTGCCCTATGATGGTAAATTATCTTGATGTTCTGTTCAATAAAATTCTTCAAGTCAAAGCAGGTTCTTGGCTTGAAGAAATGAACGGTGATAGGTACCAGGGCTCTCTCTATGTTCTGTGCATCCAGGGCTGTTTTGCAAGTGTAGTTTCCCAGAGAGATGGGAAAGTGCAAGCCAGAAATATTCTTATCTCTACAAGTTCTGTACAACTTGTCTAGTTGCCTGCATATTTCTATCAAGGCCATTTTATCATTACAGAACATGGGCAGTCTCAGAGGGGCGCCCTCATAGCCGGCGAGCCTGATATAAGAGAATTTCCTAAACTGGATGAAGTAAGCACCGTAGTGCAATATTAGAGTCATAGCTTCATTTGAAAATCTCCTGGCAGTGTCACCTTCGAGTAATCTGACCATGTACATGGTAAAATTTTCATTGACCCTTCTGAAATTATCATTGCTGGTCTCCAAGGTGAACTACAGGCAGTATGCATATACTGGATCGTCTTTGTGTGCATCTATATAAGAAAAACTGAACCACTGCCTTGATGCTGCCAGAGTATACATCAGGTACGAAGTCATATAGAACTTCTTCGTTTGCTGCACATTGGACAGCTGCTCCATCAAATTCATACTTATGATTTCCACCCAATTGATATTCTACGTTCCTTCGCACACCATGCTGATGAGCGGGCACATCCAGAAGTGAAATTCATTGGTAGAGGGCAAACCCATAACCCGAGCTAGCAAGATTATGAAGTCTGACAACTCTTCATTGAAATCTGCTCGGAAGAGGGTTTTGGTCAGACGAGAAGCTCCCTTCCTAAGGTTTTTAAGCCAGGACTTCGCCACTCGTGCCTTATATTTGTCACTGTCTTGGTCGAACAGGGCCTGTACTTGATCCCGGGAAATGACTATGGCATTATCCATCTCTGGAATCCTCAAAGCAGTGCTAATGGTGGCAGCATCTAATTTGGCGATGAGTTCCCCATGTATATTGGTCAATTCGCTCGAAGCGAGGTTGAAGTGAGCTCCGCATGAAAGCATGGTATCAGCACACTGTACTGAGATTGGGAAACCTCCAGCAAAAGCCAAACCACTATCATGAATCATCTGCGCCATTGATGTAGGGTTTGCGTCCGCCATTCTTGCCCAAAAATCACAGAAATCAAGATGACGAGCTTTGTTGTCCCCAATATTGCAAACGGCAGACTCAAGTGGAGAAATTTGTTCCTGTCCCTAAAATTTGATCTTCATATTGATAGTCTCAGAGTCGCAACCTAAACTCGGAAAGGAATTACAGAGGGAAGGGATACACGCGCAGGTTTTCAAATTGCAAGGGTTCGAGCAAAAGATAGCATAGAAGTAGTGCGAAAAATGCAAAGGGGAAATGCTCGTTATATAGCCGTTTAGGAGAGAGAAAGGTCATAAATGCGCATTTAATACATACCCACCAATTTGAATAAGCATGATATTCGGGTAGAGTGGGAAAAATAAGCATGAATGACACTTGGTACGCTTGGGACATGTGAGACGTGAATGCGCGAAACACGCGGCTCGGCCGATTCGGGTAAAGCAGAGAGAAGACGCATAAATGCATTTTGGGACATTTGGGACGAAAACGCGTGAAGTACGCGGTTCGGGTGTTTCGGCCGAAATTGGAACAAAAGGCCCATTTGAACTTGGGACATTTGAGACAAAAAGTTCCGGAGTACGTGACTCAGTCGGTTCGGGTGAAAATGGAACAACTTGCACTTTTAACTTTGGGATGAAAAGCTCTGAAGTACGCGACTCGGGCGAATCGGCTGAAAATGTTACAATGGGTCCGGAGAAGTTTGGGACATTTGAGACGAAAACGCGTGAAGTACGCGGTTCGGGTGTTTCAGCCGAAATTGGAACAACTCGCACAATAAGTTTTGGGACACTTGGGACGAAAAGTTCCTACGGGCCCGAAAATGAAACAACTTCGCGGATTTCGGCCAATCGGAGAACATAACACATTTTTGAAATTGGGATAGTTGGGAAAAAAAGTTCCGACAGGCCCGAAAATCACACAAAATGACCCAAAAAGCACAGATTTTCTCAATTTCACGACTTAGGCACTTCAGAGAAAAACACTTAAACTCAAAATTTTGAAATTTTTACTTTCATCAGAGCAGGGAATTTTGAGTGGACAACAAGACCCATACGAACCTGGCCATTTCCCTTCCATTTCCATCTAGCCTCAGATCTGTCACCTCACCAAGTTTTTATTGAATTTCCTATACCCCAACCATACCAATGCCAGTTACCCATAACCGCTGGCGGTTAACCTAAACTGACATCGGTCATACCAAACCGACATCAGTTTGTGTGTTTTGACCTGAAACCAAGAACAGATCTTAAAACCTCCACAAAATACCCAAAACCACCCAGAACCTCACCCTACCTAGTACCAGTACCCTAACCAATACCTTGACCTCTAGATTCAATCATAGCTTAGCCTGTTGTGAGCAAATTTTCTTATTGTAGACGAATGAGATACCTAAATCATTTTAACTATAGTAGGATTTCCTTGATTATTAGTATTAAGTTATTTTAAACAATGGATTGACAGCTATCTAGGAAGTATCACAGTTCCTGGGTCTAGCACATGCTAGGCAGTTCACTGCATATATTGTTTAACTTTTATTTGGTGGTCTTGTTTTCCATTTCAGGTAGTTCCTCCAAGCAAAAAGGAAGCTCTCACGATCAGTTGTGGATCCAGAATTCATACACGCGCAACAACCTACAACCAACATTTCGATAGGTATTCCTCCTAGCCCTTTACCCTTATCTATTTCATCAACATTTGAAGAAACTGTCTAGAATCAGGTCAAACAAATGGCTATTATGCACCGACCCTAACAAAAGACCTTGCCATCCATAAGTCTATGTACTACTCCCATCAAACCAAATGAGAACTATGTATCCATCTTGTTAGGCAACAAGTAGTTGATGACAAGAGCCATCAAATAAATAGGAATCCTCATAATCTGATGATCTGCATTACACTTGTAGAGATCTACTACCATATCCTTCAGGAGTATGTCCCAGAGTAAAAACATTTCCCAAATGCACTAAATAGTGCAACTTTGGTCTCCATTATAGGTGATAATGCTCCCCTAGATTTGAACTTAGAGGATCCACCACACGTCCTCTAAAGTGACCTTCATCTCTCCGATTAGCATTTTAAACATCTAGCTCTCACTCCACCACCTCTCTGCTAAGGTAGTCAGGAGGGAGTGATCCATTGTAATCTGAGGTACATGTGCAATATACTTCAGGCTTGTGGCCTCTAAGGTTGTAGTAAATAAAATATTCTCTCACTGTGTGAAGGTCTGCTCATAGCCTCTAAGGCACCCATACCACTCACGTATCTCCAAGTTGCACAATCCCTAATTGCTAAGATATTCTAATTGCTTTGGCATTCTTCTATTCACCACTAGTTTTTTCTAAAAATACTCATTTTCTTCTAAAACCGTTTCTAAGGAAAAATTACCATGCTAGTGCAAGCCTTTTTGTGCTAGTGCAAACCATTCAACACTAGTACGAGACTACGCTAGCGCAGGAATTTCCATGCTAATTTACTCATTCTTGCACTAGTGCAAGCCTGCGCTAACATAACCCTAGTTATGATAGCTTACTAATTTTTACGGTAGTGACACCATGACTTAGCCCAAAATCTAATTCAATGATAAATTTTTTGTTTTGATGCTAGCACAAGAGGATTTTGCTAGCACAATCCTTGTTATGCTAGCACAACCTAAGGCTTGCACTAGTGTCAATCCGCACTTTTACCCTAGCAATAAATGTTAATAAATGAACTTAAAATTTAAAAAATTGCTTTACATACCGGTGCACCATCTGTGGGAGGCCACATGTACTCTCGAAATCAGTCTACATGGTGTTTACACCTCTACATTTTTTCCATCTCTCATAGGTCAGAGCAAAAATCTCATTAATCTCAGTAAGGGTAAATAGCAAATGACTCGTCGCAATGGATTTTACCCCTCTTGCCTTGCTATTTATATCATTTTCCCCCTAATTCATCATTTTTCTCCCCCGTAAAGGGCTAGATTACCATCATGAGTCTTCTCTATTCTTCTAGTCCTTATCGCGATGATTATTTTTCATAAATAGTCATTTTTCGCCCATTTTCGCTACATTGTGGCATGTTTTTACTTCCTGGCAACCCTTTATATTACATGGGGCATATTTTTTCTTTCTAGTGTTTTTTGGAAATGTACCATGGTAATTTGATTCTTGTATATCATTTTCTTCCTCAATTTTCAAAAAATCCAAAAAAAAATGGTAAAATTTAAAAAATCTAAAAAATCTAAAAAATTAAAAAAATAAACAAAAAATTGGTAAAATTCAAACTATCCAAAAAACTTGTAAAATTCAAAATTTTCAAAAATTGGTAAAAATAATGCACGCAATTGAAGCTTTTATCATACACATTTTCCTCAAACATCAAAAATTTTCCTACAAAACATCTTTCTTTGGCCCTTGTTTGTTCTTGTCACAACTCGCGGATCATTTTGATTTACCTCCATTAACAAAGATGGTTTTCTTACTATGTTTTTACTCTTTGGCACAACAAGTTGCTAAGTATTGTCTCATAGTACATGATTTCTTTTTCATGGGACCCCTGTATCCTCTGTATATTCCCATCTCATGTATCCTTTCTTGGGGTGCCATTTTTAACCGTTGTTAACGCAAACATTTGGGAACTGAAGCTCGATAACGAAAACATTGGTGCAACTTTCTTGAATGTTTTTTTTAGTATGGTTGTTTATACTTGTTTCCCTAACATGTTAGCTTGTTTAATTTATCGTATTGCATTATTTTATGTATGTTGCATTGAGTTAGTGTTTTAACAATGAACAAATGTTAGTATTATAAATTTTCATGTTATCTTACACTTTTGTTATATGCATATATTTTAATAAAGGGCTGATGATGTCGATCATATGAGAAAAGTGATGAAATAAAAAAATTTATTAAACATGTTGGATGAAAAATCTATTTCCATATTCTGCATTCTTCACTATCATTTCTTATCGCTATCAATTCTTCTTCAACAAACACCCTAAGCAATAGGGATTATTTTTACCCCCCCTCCTCCCCCACCTTGTTTCTTCTATTTATTTCCTTAATATTTTTGTTCGTCGATCAACCTATTCTACCACCCCATCAACACTCAAGGGGCCATCCTTCATTCTAATAATTTTTCTTCCACTCCTTCAAAATTTACTTGTCTATAAGTGTCTACTATCTTTAAAGTGGCATCGCTTATGCCACCCCAAAGAGGGGAAAATGTAGACACCTAAAATCCACCTACGTAATTTTATTGTTAAAATTGCACTAATTCCCCTCTTTCAAATCATTTCCATTATAATTAGTGATTTTTTGTTGATTAACTAATGTTTCCCTTTATTTTGTTCAATTAACGACACTTTGTTAATTAGATAGCCTTTATCACATTCTAGATGCCAATTAACAACACTTCGTTACTTATAATCCTCTTTAAATCAATTAATTAATTATTATTAGTTAATTAATTTTTTTAACTATTTATTTAATCAATAAACCCTTTTATTGGTTAAATCCCTTTTTCAAACGCTTCAAATCATATCAAATGACTCCTAAATCACCTCTAAATAGCCTAAAAATCTTATTCTAGCGTATTAATTAATCCTAGTTGATTAATTAAATCATCTTCAACTCCCATGAGTTGATAATCACTTATTAGATCCTCTAATCAATCTTAATAATTCTAAATCTATTGTATCCTTGAGCCCACATTCATTGGGATTCAAGCTTCTCCCAAATTGGAAAGCTATATAAAGCACCAAGATCCTTCCTCTCAAACTTACACCATAATTTTGTTAGCATTCATATAAACCATACGATTAATAACCTTCACCATTATTTGGAATAGCTAATTCATATTTTTCATCCATTCTACCATTGTTGAGTAGAAAAAAAATCCTATCTTGGTCTTTTAGTCATTTCTTGGTGAGATCCTTCCCTCTCTTTGGAGAATCGAACATACAAATTTGATTACTCATGATCTAAAGAGGCTCATGTTGTATGGTAATCATAAATTTTAGTAGGAATGGTTAGAAATTAGATGATTTCCTTCATTTTCTTGCATTCATTAGCTAGTTTCCATTAATCTTTAATCATGATGTACATAGCAATTTAACTTTGTTTAGAGGCTACTTGGTGTTAGCTTTTATTTCATTAGCTTAGTTAATTTAGTATGTTCATAGTGACCTAGGAAAAAATATATCAATTTTTCTCCAAAATTTCTATCAAGATCATTCCCACAATTTTAAATATCTTGCTCTTTTTTAAATTTAAAATTTACCCCGTTTTTTATTCTTCTCAAGCTTGTACGATGGTGAAAGTAACTTCCATCAATATGGATGATGATGAAAAGGGAAAAAAACATTTTTAGTGAATAGGTAATTGTATAGGTCATTTTGGGATTTAATTTAGGTTTTAACTCTTCATATAACTGTTGGAATGCTCGTTTGAATCTCTACTAGGATCGGGGGTCTTCATCTACATTGTTGGCCCAATACCTACAAATCCAGATAATAGAATCTCCTGAAAACTTTTGAAATGTGACTTATACATTCTTACTTTTCCGATGATTATTTTTGCACTTCATAAAATATCCCGAAGCTCCTAAACCATTCATAAAAATCTCACTCACTTTTTTATTTCTTTCATTTCCTTGCAACATGTTATAAGTATCTCGGTGTTGCATAGCTTGTTCCTAAACCTATTTTTTCCTTTAAAAACTTACCTAAACTTCCTCTTATGATCTAATATCTCTATCACACACTTATTTGATGCATTATCTCTTCTTGTTACATTCTCGGGGTGTGCTTCTTAGGTGTAAAATCATTAAAATAAGCCTTTTTGGGCCTCCGAGAGTAGTTCCTTCAAATTAGATCAAAATTAATCCATGAATTACTTCTCACCAACTTACCTACAGATGAAACACACTTCAAATATATATTTATCACATCCCTCTCTACCATGATGTGGTTTACATAGTGAGTAATTAGCTGGAGGGAAGGTTTACATTACGTGGTTCAGGGATTTTTGAGTGTGGGCTTAGTTTCCATCGCAAAAAAAAAAAAAAATCATGCTAGATATTTAGCATGACAACAAAGAATAATAGGGTTGTTAAGTCTCAAGTTTTAAAATCTAATTCTTCTTTTAGTGATGAATGTGTAGGTATACCAGTTGAGGAGGTGCTGAAAAAACAAGTGAAGATAAGTGATACATGCCAGCAAGAGTCATCAATCTCAATTATTGATATAATGATGTATCAAGAAGGAAAATTTCAAAGAAAATAATATGATTTAATAGTCATGGAAAGCCAAAAATCAATTCCTCTAAAGTTGGATTAGGGGTGGATGTTGGCATGTGTGTGTTATTGTTGTCATCGATGTAAAAGGATAAAGTACATTAATGACAAAGGATGATGACAAGGAGTGAAAGAGGAAGTTTGTAGTGATTATGACATGGGGAAAAAATAGCGAGACATGGTTACAAGAGTGAAATGGTGAGATTTTCTTGGTCAAACAAGCCTAATTATGAGGTCTAATCAGCATGGATGATGACATATGAATGATAGAGATGCATGGAGGCTTGTGAAGAATGGTAGAGGAGTGGAGAGAATGTTTTGAGTGTGTTGAGACACTACTATAGGTCTTATAAGATGATTTCAAGGTTTGAGCTTAGTTTGTAGGTCTTCATTTAGACCTAGTCTAGGTGCTTGGTGGCCTAATGGAGCATGAATATAAATTACAAAGTTACATGGGCCCATGAAGGCATGCAAGGGAGTGATACATGTTGTCTTAAGGATGTTAAGGAATTTTGAAGGGATTTTAAGAACATATATAATGTTCACATACTTTTTCTAGGTCTTAAATGGACCTAATTCCATGACATAGCTAGGAAATTCATGGTGGTTAAGATGATATAGAGTTAAGAATTATCAGATGATAATTTAAGAATTTGATATAAGTTGTCCTAAAGATGTGGGAAAATTTTCATGTGTGTATGTTTAAGATTTTTCTTGTTATGATGTTTTTAGCCCTACCGAGCTCAAGGAGTGTTTTCCAACTTAATACGAGATTTTTCATGTTGGTTGGCATGTTCAAAGTTTTTATGGGGACCAAATTCATTAAAATATGTTTTTTCTAGAGCTCAGAAGTTTTCGAAGTTGGAATGAGATCAAATGAGGTTTTTTCCTTTATGAACGATTATTAAGAAGCCAAGGTGGTCAAAAACCCTACCAAAACCCTAGTTCATAAGTTATCGAGGAAAAATTGTTGGTGTGAGCTTAAAATTAATTGTATCATTAAATGTGATGATTTGAGGATGGAAAGGACTCTCCCATATTTTTGATGGTGGTGGTTTGGAATCTTGACAGTAAGTGGAGACTATTCAGATTTACATGTTTTTGGGAAAGTTTGATTTTCTCTCAAGTTTTCCATTTGACCCATTGTCTAAATTTATGTTCTAAATAGAAATGAAGCTAGGATACATGTTTGAGGTTATTTCAGACCATGGTAGATCCATTTCAAGGTTTTCCCAAGTCCAAAAGTCAAGACTTATTTTTTAGGCCTAATAGGTAGTTTTTGACAATCATAGTGAAAGGAAGTTCTTGGGAATTTTTGGCCTATGTAGAAGTTTCTAATGGATATGACAGTGTTGTATAATTCTAATTTTTTATTTTTCATGCTTTAGTTGAGTCCTATAATTAATTTTTTTACAAGGATGAGATCACAAGTTGACCTACTTGACAAGGTTTATGGATAGTGAAGGTTCTTTAGTGAAATTTATCAAAAATACCAATATATTTTCTTGCTTCATGATGTCTATCCATTAAAGAGTTTTGAGGGGTTCAATTTTATCCTATCTCGTTCATTAATATGTCTTGAAAGTGTCAGCACATTTTTTAGAAGGTTAAGTTTCCAAGACGGGTTTATAGGTAGTTCAAGTATCCTAAAGGACACAGATGTTTTGATGACTCTATGGGATGAGTCATGAATTATAATATGGTTGGTGATGTTCCTTGGGTCAGTGGTTTTCTAGTGAGTTGTTGCATTCCATATTTGAAGTGATTTTGGGTGTTTAGCCTTCATCTTTGAAGACTGGTCTACTGGAGGTTCCCAGAATGAGTAGGAAACTATCATAATTGATGTTTACATGAAGAATATGGATAATGCATATGTTCTTGAGCTGATAGAATATGTTGAGAGGATATATCAGAAATGTGTTAATATTTTAGAGACATGATGGATCTGGTTTGTGCCCTTGGAGTCCAAGAGGATTTCAGTGGAGAAAGAACTATCCTTTTAGGCATTTTTGTGCATGTTGAGTGTCTTAGTCTAATGCTAACCTATATGGTCCTTTCATGTAAATTTATATGAGTGTGAAGATGTATTTTATTTTTGGTATTACTGACCTTAATGGGCATGGCTGACCTAGAGGTTTTTATGAGTTGATTCATGTATATAAAGTGAATGTATTTTCTAATTTAAGCTAGTTGTGTGGATAGAGTTTTGGGTGAGCTAGAGGAGGTGAAATAGAGTGTTAGAGGGCTCCAAGGAAGAATTAAGAAAAATATTGAGAAGTTGAGAAGGTAATAGTAGAAGGTATTTAATTTCATTATACCTAGTCAGCTTATGAAGAATCAAGTTTGAGAAAATAAGGAGAAGGTGTGTTTGAGAAGGGTTTTGAGTTAGAGGAGCTGAATTTGTGATCAAAATTTGTTGTAGGATCAACAATACTTAATTGGTCTTCATCATCAAGTGGTTTAGTGGGTGCTTGATCTTCTTTGGGGGTTATAGCCTCCTTTTATATTGGGTGTTATATTAAATATGGGTGGGTGCTCCTTATAAAGTGGGTGCTTCACTAAACAAATATTGTGTGATGTGTAATATTCATGCAAGTATTTTAAATTGAGTAATAAATTTTCACTGGGATTTCTTCCCCTTGAGGGTTTCCCACTTCATATCTTGTGTTCTTGTGTTCTCTCTTGGTTCATGTTCTTATGATTGGTTGTTTCATTTTAGTAATCTCATATGGAGGCATGATTGAATGGTTAATAGTTCACACAAGATAAAATATAATTGAAATAAATTTTTTATAGACTGATTCACACCCCCCCCCCTCATTCCTACTACTTAAAATAGTGGAGTGATGTAGAAGAGATGGTGAAGACCACCCACCATTCAAGAACCATTTCTACACAAAGAAGAAATCTCATTCACATAATAAGAAAGATAGTGAAAAGCATTGAGTTCATTATGAATACATTATACTCATGGTATGGAATCAAGAACAAGCACATTGAGATTTACTTCAACTAGAAAACTAGGAAGAATAAGAAAATATTTTTCTTACAAAATTTCATGGAAGAAGCCTTCTTGTTCCCAGGGAGTATGATGCAAGAGCATCACCTTAAAATACTACTTTTTTGACAAAATTTCATTGTGAGCATGATTGGATTATCAAAGGAGGTTTTTCGATGAGGTTATAGGTCATTATAAGGCTTAAAAATTCAAACTGTGGATTATATGAATTTTCCCTCCAAATTTTGGTTTGAATTCCTTAATAAGCTTTTTTCACCTTTTTTATCAATGTTGGCTTGTTAGTGTTTGGGTAGGTGTTTAGGATGTCTTAATAGTGAATCAATAATATGTATAAACCATTCTTGAGGGCTATTATCCAGTTTTCAAGATGTTTTGTTTGTAAACCTTATTTTAAGTTCTTGACCAACCTTGTAACTCATGTTAGTGGTATGGTTTGGTCTTTGTAGTTAGTTAAGTTACATGGAAATGTAGTTAGGGTAGAGTTTTCTCGAGAGGAAGGAATTTTTTAAGAGTATACACAAGTGAGATAGAGGACTTACTGAAGAAGGGGGTGAGAAAATGTAGGGAGGATACCATGTTTAATACAATACACTATATATGTGTGAGAAAATGGTCATGAAGGGAAAATTTAATATGAATCAATGAAATATTCCTTAATCTCATTATTTCTCTTGCAATATTTGGTTTTTTGGTGTTCATATAGTTTATTATTTGTTGTTATTAAATATTTAATACTTGAAATTATGTATGAATGGAATGAGAAGTTTGCACATGCTTGTTATAGGTAAGAGCATTGTTTTTTAGAGAGTGAAATCTTGATTTTATGACCTTGTTAGCATATATCTTGATTATTTTTTCTTATAAAAGTTTAAAATGTTGTCACATACCTCATTCAAAAAATTTGTGGCTTGAAACTAATCGGAAAATGATCAAGTTTTTATTTACCTCGATCTTCAGACCCTTGTAGGCTTATTTTATTTGCTAACTAGTTTCTCCTTTTAAGTAATCAATTTAAAATTAATACAAGCGTATAATGACAAATTGCACAATGATGGATTACGGAGTTCAGAAATTGCCTACGTCTATGGGTTCTTATCGAACCGTTCCACTAGTCAAAACTTGTAAAGTTACAATAGTACTTTCACAAGAACACCTAATCAAAATTATTAAGAACTTGCTTAGAAGAATAACCAGACTTTCAGATGACAAGGGTGAAAAATAACACCCGACTTCCCCTTTCCTGGCATATTCGGCAAGCTCTATGCCTAGCTTCACTATTTAGAATCCTTCGATTCTCGATCGGCCTTCCAGAAGCTTTGAAATGCCCTATGACACTCCGGTCGATATTCTAGGCTTCAAAATAATTTAGTGTGGCGCTATGGGCCGACTAGGTAGTATTAAAAACTCCTAGTCACAATAATGCCTATTTAATAAAATAGGTCTTCACAACTTTATAACAAGCCTAAAAAAATAGTTCTTATAAAATAAATGCTCCTCTGCTTGCCCAGGGAATATTACTCAAGCTCTTGCTTTGAGCTTCCAAGTTGTGTGTTTTACAATGTAATGGGTCCCCTATTTATATTAAAAATGGGGCCCTAAAATAATGCTTTAAATTTTATCTAAGGCTAATATTAGCCTCCCCGTAGCATGAAAAATGGGCTAAAATCCCATATTAGGGTGGCATGTATTTTTAAGTGGGTTATATCCCACATAATCCTCCAACTCCCACGTGAATGTGGATGTATTAAAAAAGGGTAATATCCCACATTAGGTGGGAAGGATAAATGTTCTTTAGCCCTTTTTAAGGCTTTCCAACCCCCACGTGGATTTCCCTTTTTTTTAATTAATTTCTTTTTATAAAAATATTTAAAATATTTTTACGTGGGTAAATCATAAACCCACACTCGATGTGCCCAAATCTATGTGCATCTCTATTGTTGTGACACGTGTCACCATATTATTTGTCCACTTGGTGCGTTCTTTGCTCATTAACCACCAATTGACCAAAAATTGACCGGGTATAACTTTCGCATACGGACTTGAATTTGGTACATTCAAAATGCATCAGAAAGGTGTAGGAAAGCTCTAGGAAATGGTGCTGACTTCAAATGATTTCAATATCATTAATTTTTTTGTTAACCAACATTAACCAATCTCTGACCAAACACCATTGCACATGCGGACTCCATTTGCGACATTCAAACAGCCATCAGAAATATCTTGGAAAGATCTTCCACCTACAAAAATTTAGGGATGTTTAGGGAAATTTTGATATAAAAAATGATCCCCTGATCTGAAACTTTGTTTAAAATATTAAATCTCATTTTTCTCTCTTACCGGGTATGGGTAAAACCTTAGGCAGGGTTTGGTGAAAATACATTGTTTGAAGTACTTAATCAATGATTTAAGGGATACAATTTGCAAGAAAACATATGATGGATATATATTTTGATAATTTTAAGTTTTAAAGTTTTATTATGCTCCCGCATGCCTGATTTCCTTGACAATTTGTAGTGAGAAGAAGATTGTCCCAAAACAGACCAAAGGAGAAAATATTTAGTTTGAAGGAATAAAAGATGGATTCTAGAGCTAAGATTTGTAAGAAATCATCCAACACATGTCTTCTCACATATCATGAAGGTTTTGATGCTTATAAATCCCTCATTTTCTTGGAATTTATATCAGTTTTCTCTTGAGTTGTGATTGTCTTAAAAAGAGGATACCTAGTTGTGAGCATATTTTAGCGAAATAAGGGTTTAGAATTGGAGTTAAGCCATGAAACTTCATAGACATGTGAAAAATGGATATGTGTACTTTAAAATATTTTTTATTTGTTTTGAAACCCCTTAAATAAAAATTTATTCTCAGAAAACCCTTGTAGCATGGCTACTAGGAAGAGGTCTTAGTTGTAGAAGAGAAGTATTGAAAGAAGGAGATGTTTTGGGATTTGAGTCATAAAATTTGACATGAATCTTGGGAGACAAAAAGGGTATTCAAAACCATTTTTACTTTGTCTTGGATCAATGTAGTTTTTTCCTAACTATAACCTCTAGGTGATGTTCTCAAGAAGAAAACAATACAGTTTGGCATGAATTTGATGAAGTTAAATATATCCTTAATTTCCAATCATTTTAAATGATGAACTTACATATGAATAGCAGGTAAACAAGGTACATGAAGAGTAAATTCCAATATAAGATTCCAAAGACCAAATTTTCATGCTTGAGAGCCATTTAGGCTTGAGAAGGTTATTCCTCTAGCAAGGTGAGATGACAAGTTTGAGTATTTTATTTTCACTAACATGTTGATTTGGAAGGTGTATTTGAAATCCCTTGAATCATTCCATGGATACTACTATAGTAGATTCCACACATCATGTTACTACTCATTTTGATATTCCCCTCATACTACTAATGACATTACCTACATTGTACATCCTTCTCCTCTTGGGAAGAACCCTAGTGCTACTGATTTACAACATCAATTTTTTTATTAGTGTCCATGATAATCCTCCCATTATGCTCACTCTTGATGCAATTATATTGATCATATTCTTATTTCTCATAATGTTACATCTCTCTCCACAAATTATTCATCAAAATTTATAGCATCGTATGATGATTTTACAATGATTCATAATGCTCTCACTTTCCAAGATTCTATGCTTGATTCATTTAGTATGGCTAAACCCTATCTTGTTACAGGAAATCAACTCCTCTCTTTCCAAGTTTATTTCCATGGTCATGGGGGCTGATTTATACTACTTTATTGCTTCCAATCTTCCCAAATTACACCTATTTGTTGTCATTGCTAGTGATGATCCTCCTAGCATTACATATGTTACACATCTTTTGACTAACATATTGATCCTTATTTTTCACTTACTCCTTCCACTATTGTATACAATCCTAAAGTTTCATCTATTATATGTTATCCTAATTTGCACACTCTTATTTCTTATACACTTCATACTCATATCGTTGGGATTTTAGACTCTATATAATTTTTCCCTCACAGTGTTGCCATCATTCTCTGGTAGCTCTTCTACTTCTCAGTGTTGCACTTATTATAGTTTCTCTATATGCCTGACACAATCCTATTCTATATACTTATCCTAATGCAATCTACCATGAAAATTGATTCCTAGATCATGTTCACATGTATGGTTCTCTTACATCGGTTGATCGTGAGCCCTTTCTAGTACTCACATTGCATAGATAATATTCGCATTCATATTTAGGGGAATCCTAATTCCCCCACAACAATAGATGATGTACTCTTGTTCTTAGTTCATATGTGACTATTGGGGAATCCTTACCTACATTATCCTTACTTTACACACATACACTGGGGGCATCCTTATTCATCCCTTTTATTTTTTTATCTTTCACATATTTTCAATTAAAAATCAATAAACATGTTTTCTTATATCTTGATTGGATGTACTCTTGCTTCCTTATACTACTATATTTTGTACCTTTTTTATCATGTTACTATGGTTCCTAATATGATTTATCATTTTTCATACACACATACACGTTCACATGGTATCTTGAGGTGAATGCAGGTCACTTATAGGTTGTTACACAATGTATGATTCTTGTCCATGTCTATTACCAGTCCCGCTGAGACTCAAGGGGGGAATCTACCTTTTCCCACTTACTATCAGGTTATACCCTTCAAATATTTCACATTTCCCTTCCTATATTTAGATATTACATTGTGGCATGTTACTTATCTTTCCTAACATGCTAACAGGTGGTTCATGTGTAGCATTTTCCTTACAATTCTCCTTCTAATCATGGTTTTCTAATTTGCATGTACCTTATTTACTATTATTTTTGTAATATGCCCTATCTTTTCTTGTTTCCTTACTTACACAAGCCTTGACACTTCGATTTTCTTGTGACATCCTGAGTGGTGTCCCATGTATGCAACCAACTCCTCATTGTGTCCTTGTTTGTTGTTTTCGTACATGTTTTTACTATTTATTATTTCTATGTGTATTACATGTTTATCACTAAAACTTGTATGTTAGAATTTTCCAATTGTTTTTCTTATGCCATGGTAGCTACAATTCATAATACATATTCCCCCTAATAGGAATCCTTATATCATATGTGCATATTAGTTTTATCCTTCCTTATTTAGGCTCTATTTTCTCTTACTCATCACACGTACCCCAAACAAGTGGGGGAAAACATCAACTGAACCTTTACTTCCTTCCAGAATTTATATACAACAGTTACAAAATCACAATTAGCATGATTAGAGTATTAATCAGTTACAGAACAATGCTAGAAATAGACTTGGCCAAAATTCACATCCTGGACAAAACCACCCAGTACAAATAGGAATAGTGGTTGTTAGTGTCCCACTTGGGAACTCCTGTCCTAGGGGTAAAAATAGTTACAAAATAGTTTTCAGTAGTTACTTAGTCAATTGAAAATTGTAATCATTTACTAACAACAACTAAATAAGGAACCAACTACTTACTCAAGAACCATAGTAGGAACTAAAGCAAGAACAAATAAAGAAGTGACACCTAGGGAATATACAAGAAAGTGATATGCCTAGAACAATATATCACCTGAGGCAAGTTAAAAATCATATTTCTGATCATCTATAGTGGAATTTATATGTGGAAAAACATTAACATTTGGAGGGAAAATCCTATAATCTCTCCTAATATATTCTCCCTTAGTGGCGACAAGATGACCAAATCTAAATTTTAGCATCAGGGCTCTCAAATTCCTAGGTTGGTTATAGGATGCCCAAATCCTTTGAATTATTCCAACCATATCCTAAGCAACAAGTCTATAAGAAGGAACAATTTTTTACCACTTTGTCTTTAATTATTTCAAGTGTACTCTAACCCCTTGTGTTAGGTTTTTTCTAATACAAATTTCCAATTTTACATATTTTTCAAGTTAAAGTTCAGTTGCATTTACGTAGAGCAATTACTACACTTGTTTTCTTTTATAGGTACTATCATATCCCAATAAAGAAAAAACAAAGAATTTGATGAGTTGTGGAGCTCAATTACTTCAGTTTAGCATGTTATATTAAACTTGTTGGAAAACACAATAACCAGCATCGGTTATGAAGGGACCAACATCAATCACCTATGACTGGAATTGGTTAGGCAAGTAGGAACTAGTATCTATTAGGGCTAACCGGTGTTGGTTACCTGTGTGTGGGTGTTTTATTTAACTCACGGGAATTAGATCTATTTTCACTATTAAAGCAGATCTATAGATTGTAATTACATGGCTAAGTGCCCTAAGTTTTTACATTCCTATATAAGCATGAAAGATAGGGTTTATAAGTAAGGATTGAGAGTGTTAATGATTATTTTCAAATAATTGTGAGAGAGATAATTATTGGAGAAGAAGGAGAAGTTTGAGAGAAAGAAAGTATTGTACATCATGAGAGATGTGGAAGATTGTAAATCTTCATTGTATATCTTTTGAAACATTTGGATAATATATTGCCTTGTTTCACGGTGGATGTAGCCCACACTGGGTGAACCACGTTAAATTTGGTGTTTATTTATATCTCTTATTTTATATATTTCTTCTAGCAAAATATCCACTTTTATTACATCTATGCTTAGATCTGATATATTATTTGTACAACCTTGTGTTAACCCTAACAACTGGTATCAGATCTTTGTTTAAGGGTTTTATGTGCTGACAAATTTACTCACAGGGGGTTTTCTACTTAAGTGGGATCTACAACAATGGTAGAAGAGAATAAATATAAGGTAGAGAAGTTTGACAGCCAAAATTATCAATTATCGAAGATGCATATTGAGGATTATCTATATCAAAGAGATGTGTACTTACCGTTGGATGAAAAGTCTAGACCTATGAAGATGACTAGTGAAGAATGGAAGATTCTTGATAGAAAGGATTTGGGATCTATAAGATTAAGCCTGACAGCATCTATGGCTTCCAATATTATAGAAGTGAAATATACGGTAGAGTTAATGAAATATCTTGTTATTTATATGAAAATCCTAGTGCTTCAAATAAATTTTATTTGATTAAGAAACTATTTAGTTCTAAGATGCATGAAGTTGGATCTACATATAACCACTTGAATGATTTCCAATCTATTATAAATCAGTTAAAATCTGTTGATATTATGTTTGATGATGAAGTAAAAGCACTCTTATTCTTATTTTCTTTGCATGATAGTTGGGATAACTTGGTAATTATTGTTAGTAATACAGTATCTGCTAATAATATTTTGAATTTTGATGATGTGGTTAGTATTATATTGAATGAAGAAATTCACAAGAAAAATACAGAGGAATCATCATCTGGGAATGGACTAAATGTATAAAGTAGAGGCAGGAAAAAGGAGAGATCCAAGAGTAAGAATAATGGGAAATTAAATTCAAGGAATTACAAATCTAAATCCAAAGGTAAGGGAATTACTTGTTGGAATTGTGGAAAGAAAGGACATGCAAAGAAATATTGTTGGTCAAAGGATAAGAAGAACCAACACCCAAAAGGTAAAGAGGAAAATATTGTAGCAGAGGTAATGCAAGATGATCTTATTATTTCTTTGGATAATAGAATAGAATTATGGGTTTTAGATTCAAGAGCTTCTTTCCATGCAAACCCTAATAAGGGTTATTTCATAAATTATGTCCAAGTAAATTTTGGGCATGTTTATTTGGGTGATGATTAACCTTGCAGTATTACTATTAAAGCGGAATTTCATCTAAAATTACACAGTGGAAATACATTGGTATTGAAATATGTGAGGCATGTGCCAATCCTCAAGAGGAATCTTATTTCTATAGGGAAACTAGGTTAATTTGGTTACATGGTTACATTCACATCAGACTCTTGAAAAGTCACCAAGAGTGCCTTTTTGTGGCAAGAGGCAAAAAGGTAGGAACGTTATATTTATCTACATGTGTTACTCATTCCTTTTCTGTGTTATCTACTTCATATTCATATGCATGCATTTGGCATAATCGTTTGGGACATATGAGTAAAAAAGGAATGCATATCTTAAAGGATAAGGGTAAGTTATACGATTTGAAATATTTAGATCTTGATTTCTATGAGAATTGTGTCTTTGGAAAGCAAAAGAGACTAAGATTTCTCAAAGTTGGGGAAACTAAAAAGGATCATAAATTGTAGCTTTTACACTCAAATGTGTGGGGACTGACCTAGGTAGCTTCTCATAGAGGATCCTAGTATTATTTTACTTTCATTTATTATGCTATAAGAAAGATATGGGTTTATTATATTAAACATAACTATAATGTTTTTTAAACTTTTAAAAAATGGAAATCCCTTGTTGAGAATGAATCAAATTCAAATTTAAAGAATCTTAGATCTGACAATGGTGGTGAATATTGTAGTAAGGCTTTCAATTATTATTGTTTAGTGAATGGAATGCGTGGAGAAAGGACGGTTCCAAGAACACCACAAGAGAATGGTGTTTCAGAAATAATGAACAGGACAATCATGGAATGTGCTAAAAGTACGAGCATACATGTTGGGTTGCCCTTGAAGTTTTTGGTAGAAGAATTTGATACAATGGTTTATTTGATTAACCGTGGGCCTTCAAGTTCACTAGATGGACGAATACCAAAGAAATATTGGACCAGAAAATAGGTGGATCTTTCTTTTCTTAAATTTTTTATTTCAGAAGATTTTATGCATATTGATAAGGAAAATACGAAAAAATTAGATGCAAAATCCAAGAGATGCACTTTCATTGGTTATGGATCTGGTGATTTCAGATTCTATTTTTGGGAATTAGATAATTATAAAATTATTAGGAGTCATGACATTGAATGTACATGGATCAAATTATGGTACCCAAGGATGAACCAGTTGACAAGTTTGTGAATGAAAATGAACTCTCAGATTTAAAATTCATTTGTAGGGTTACACACTAACTGCTATCAACTTACCCCTTACCAACATCGGTTAATTGAACCAGTATCAGTTATAGAAGAGCCAAACCAACACTGGTTAGCAGAACTGGCATCGGCTATAGGTGATCGGTGTTGGTCACTATCATAATTGGAAACAAATGTCCAGGAAGACCAGAATGAGCCTCTAGTACCCAAAAATCCTATGAGAAGGTCGTAAAGGGTAAGTAAACCTCCAAAAACTTCTCTATCTTATTTATTATTGACTCATAATGGTGAACCAGAAAATTTTGAAGAAGCAGTGCAGGATAAGACTCACATGTAGTGGGAGTATGGCATGGATGAGGAGATGGACTCCTTGGAACAAAACCAAACTTGGTATTTGGTTAAGTTGTCAGTGAAAGAGTTTGTGAGAATCTAATTAGAAATGATGCACCATGAAGTAGTTGCACTCCAATGGAATTGTAATGACTCTATTGTAATTGCAATGATCAATCAACAATGGAAGAAATTGCTCAACAGAAACAAAAACCAAGAGAGTAGAGCAATCAAAAACCAACTTAACCCCAAAAAGAAAAGGAGTAGGAGAATACTTGCAATTAGACATTTGAAAATGAGCAAGCAAGTCAACAATATACTTAGGTTGTGAAATCACAATTCTTGAGTCAGATTGTGAAATCTGGATCCTAAGAAAGTAATGAAGCAAACCTAAGTCAGACATGGAAAACCTGTTGGCCAAGGTGATCTTCACATAATCAATGATAGAGGAAGATTTTCTTGTGATGATCAAGTCATCAACATAGAGAACAAGGATGAGTATGGAGTCTTCTTGTCATAGAATATAAACATTTGGATCAGATTGACACCTAGTAAACCCTAATGTAACTAAAAAGGAGTCCATCTTGGCATACCAAGCATGAGGGGATTTTTCAAGGCCATAAAGATACTTCTTTAACTTACAAACAAGGGAGGGATCATGGACATAACCTAGAGGTTGTTCCATGTAGATCTCTTCCTCTAGGTCACCATGAAGAAAGGCACTCTTAACGTCCATTTGATGGACTTTCCATCTATTTTTTGTAGTAATGAAAAGGGTCAGATGAATAGAATTAATCTTCACAACCAGATCAAAGGTTTCATTATAATCAACCCAAGTTATCTGGGAGAAACCCTTAGCTACTAATCGCGCTTTAAAATTTTTGACATCTCCATCTACTCCATACTTTATTCGGAACACCCACTTACACCGAATGATTTTTCTTCCTTTCGGAAGAGGGGTGAGATCCCAAGTATCATTCTTCATGAGAGAGGAATACTCCTCATCCATGGCAGAATCCCACTCAAGAATACTAGAGGCATCTCGAAAATACTTTGGATCAGAAGAAGAGGTGAAGAAAGAGTGAGGTCCAATGAAATCTGAGCGAGTACATCTCATATTTGAAGTATCTCCAAATATCTCTCCAGCACTTTTCAAAGTTTGCCTAGCCTAAAGAGGACCGGGAGGATCAGGCTTAGAGTCAGAAGATTCTTCAGTTGAGTGAGAAGGGACATAGTCCTCATCATCACTACTTTCAGAATCGGAAGACTCAAAAATCTGATGGTCAAGAGGATCATGAAGAGGAGCACACTCAACAACATCATCATCTAATGAGTTAGAATCCAAATCAGTGAGCTAAAGAACCTCAATACATAGAGAATTATAAGTCAAAGAAGACTCATCTAACTTAACACTTATCTCAATATAAATCTCATGAGATTAGGTTTAATAATCGATATCCCTTCACACCATCAGGATACCCTACAAAGATACAAGGTTTGGATTGTGGTTCCAATGCCTTGCATTTCTTCTTGGGAATCCAAGCCATATCCTTGGATCTGAAGACTCAAAAGTGCTCAACATCAAGTTTGCATCCAAACCAGGCTTCAAAGGGTGTCATCCCTCTTACTGCCTTGTGTGGAACACGATACTGAATGTAATTAGAACAGTTCACTGCTTCAACCCAATACTGAGGAGGAAGAGACTTCAAGTGAATCATACAAGTGGCCATCTCCTTAAGAGTATGTTTCTTTCTTTCTACGAAGGGATATAAGTAACTGTATGTTGTAAGGAGATCCCTTCAGAAGTACAAAAATCCATGAACCTATTATTTACATATTCGCCTCCATTTTCAGTTTGAAGAACCTTAATAAACCATTCTATATGTTTCTCAGTAAGAGCCTTAAAGTCCTAAAAATGTTGAAAGACTTCAGACTTAATCTTAAGAAAATATACCCAATTATATCGTGAATAGTCATCAATGAAGGTGAGCACATAAAGAGCTCTAGTAAAAGAAGGAGACGGAAATGGACCAGAAATATCGTTTTGAACAAGATCTAAGGGACGAGTAGCTCTCCAAGATTTTCCTTTGTCAAATTTATTTTCAGGATGCTTTCCAAGGGTACAACCATCACAAAGACCCTTAGACAACTTGACATGGGGTAACCTATTGCCCATTTCATTTTGGTTCAATTTTTCAAGGTAACGATAATTTAGATGTCCGAAACGCTCATGCCATATTTTACTAACCTCGTTTGCATGAGTGAGTAAGGAAGTGGGCATAGAATCATAATTAAAGTGGGAAAAGGTATATAAACGTGAACGGTGATCTGCCTTTCCCTCAGCCACTGTAGTGTCATCATTACACTCACGAGTAATCACCAAGTTAGGACCAAATTCCACTCAAATTCCTTCACAAAGATGAGTAATTTGGTAAACCTATAGGAGATTGGTAGAGAGATCAAGAACACTCAATACTTGGTTGAATGTTCTCCCATCCATCTCTACCGATACACTACCAGAAATCAACACTGTCGTGTCATTATTACCCATCGTGATTTGGGACATACCACAAGGCTTGATGTTGGAGAACTCAACATGTGAAAAATCCATGTGGTGCAAGGCACCAGAATCTATAATCCATGTCGATGAAGGAGAAACTTTGGCTACAAGGGCCTTTCCTTTCTTCTTATCAAATTTAGACCCTTTTGTAGTAGAAGACTCAGCCTTCAAAGCATTTTGTTTGATAGACTCAGGAACACCTATTTGATTTTTCTCAAGTAAATGAGTAAGGTGGTCAATTTGTTTCTCATACATAGATGCTCTTTATGACAAGGCTTCTTGCAATAGGAACACAAAAACTTGTCTTTCTATGTTCTAGGCTCAGAAGCTGAAGCATTCGTGTTAAATTTAGTTTTGGTCTTGTTTTCCTTCTTCATTTGATCCTTTCTTTCTTTCTTCTCTTCAATCTTATTTTCCTTACTAGTACTTACTACAAGGGCATGTGACTTGGACTTGAGAAAACCCATTTGCATGAGTTTTTCCTATTCTCGAATGAGTTGGGACAAAAAACAGTCAAAGGAGGGCATATTCCAATCATTTCCCAAGGCATCTTTTGTAGCATAAAATGTTGACACAAAGATAGAATATTTGGGACCTAAGTTAGAGAGAATCGGAAAGATCATTAGAGAATCTTTCTTCTCTACTTGACATTCCTTTAACAACAATCTAGTGTGGACAAACTTAGAGAAGTATGCTTGTAGGTTTTTAAAATCACTAGGATTTAACCCTAGTAGTTTGTTTTCAAACTCATGCGCTCTCATGTCATCTTGTTGTCCAAAAATTTTATCTAACGTTTTTCACGCAAAATTAGGTGTTTTGGATGAATCAATGTGGAAGAGAAATTCAAGAGAAACAGACATGCAAAGAAGACCTAAAGCTTCATCAATACGGTTTAACCACTTAAATTTTTTAGGGTCGTCATCTGGTTCAGTCTCAATTCCGATGGTGATGTGGAATAACCCTTTACCTCTTAGTTTTATAATCATTTTCGATCTCCACTCGAAAAATCTTAATGGTGTAAGAAAAGGAAGTGAATAAGAATCCATTGTGAAGGAATGCAGAAAATAATCACAACCACCCTAGACAATATAGAAACCCCCTACTTTTGGCACTTTATAGTTGAGTGCATTAGATACAATCAGGTTTGAGTGTACATCTTGAAATAGTTGGTAACTTGCCTTGCAATCAGCATAATAACACGCAAGAGAGGAGACCACAATCGTGTTTTGTGGAGCACAGCAAAGTTACACCATATACAAGCATAATTGCAAAAAACTAGGAAGGAGGTGAAATCAAATTCTGGTTGTGAGAAAGAGCGTCTCATGTCACAAAGGATACTCCCTTACTATAAAAATGGTGGTAGAAGCACTCACTTGTTGCAAGAAATAATAAGGGTAAAATACAATGAAGAAAGGAACTCAAGATGAGTTTAGAAGACCTCCAGAACGTCGGAAAGGCATGTGAAACATAAAAAGGTACTCAAAGTGATACTACACACTTGAGTGCACAATTAGTTAAAAAATCGACAATAACGCCTAAAAAATTATCGCTTTGAAACACCCAATTTGGCTAATTTTAGAGCTATTGGAATTAAAAAATGACAATTTAACATTAATTTTAAAAGACGATTTTAATTATTTTATCTAATCGAGAATGAAGAGATCATAATTAATAGAAATAGATTTAATTACAATTAAATCTAATTAATTATAAATAGAAACTAATTAAGATCTATTAAATGAAATCTTAATTAAAAATCAAATATACTTCCCTTTTTTTTAAAATTCAAATTTAAATGGTTTCCCACTACAATTTTAAAATTTTACGTTAACTTGCCTTAAATAAATTTAAATGAACTTAATATTAGGAATAAATTCTAATTAAGATCTAGTGCAAATTAAATCCTAATTAAAAATCAAATATACTTTCCCTTTTAAAATAAATTCCCACCAAAAAATTAGAAACATACCATACAAAAATTACCGTTTGTTTGAAATTTCATTGGAGGTGGGAGGATCCCAAGTTGGGCATGGTCGGGTGCAGGAAAAGCTGGGAGAAGGGAGTGTAGCACGTGGGAGAATCCATTGGGATCAGGCTCGTGAGGAAGAGGAAGCCAAGGGCTGAGGTTGTAGGTCAAGTGAGAGAACGGAGACGGCTCAGGGTACAACATGACTCAACTCGGCAAGGAGACAATGCAGACCAGGAGGGGAACGAGTTGTAGGGAATGAGCATGAGCTCAAGGTAGGGTAGGAGCTCACTCAAGTAAAAAAGATGTAACTCGTAGGAAAAAAAACATATGGGCCAATGGTTTGAAGCTCGATTAGATAAAAAAACATGTACCGAAAAAAAAAAGGAGCCCAAACTCCCCATGGTAAAAAGCACACACCAGAACATGAGACCAAGGTGAAAAGGTACAAAGAGCTCAGTTTGGAGATGTAGCTCAGTGAAAGGATCTTGATGGAGAGTATTAGGAGCTCAGTGGTGAACCACAACACCATGCAAACCATAAATTTTAAACTTGTTTTATGTAAAACCACCATGCAAAAAACACAGAGACCAAGCAAACAAAGATCTAAAATTTCTAGTTTAATAAAAAATTTAAAAAACCATAATTGATCTACCAAATTTAGCTGTAGTTAGCTAAATGTAGTTGTAAAACCCTTGAAATCTTCAGGAATACCTACACATGCATGAAAAACACAACAAACTGAAATAACTTTCCAAGAACAACTTGTTAAATACATTAGCAAGATTCCAAAAAATGAATAATCAAAAAAACTTGCATGAGGAATGAAAAATGACACCAAGAGTAATCACAACTCAACTGATGAATGCATGTTTACCTGATCTCATCTCTGATACCATGAAATAGTTTACAAGAATCGAATCAGAAAATATGCACCATAAAGTATTTGCACTCCAACGGAATCGTAATGGCTCCAGCGTAATCGCAAGGATCGATTAATAATGGAAGAACTTGCTCAACAGAAACAAATCTTGCAGATAGAGGAAAGACAGTGGAGTTTCTATGCATACTCATAAACATCAAGTGAAGGAGTACATATAGGGTGTTGAGTAACCCTAGTGCATGACACATGAGAAAACCCTAAACCTAACCCATGTGAGATGAACCTCCATATGTGAGTGGAGGACACATAGGATCCCCAACACCAACAGTCAATAAGAAAGAGGACATTGTAGAACAAATGGGTTTATAGGATCAAGGAAGAAGAGGGTGGATAGAAAAGGTGCAAGGAAAGGCTTGTAGTAAAAGGATTTTCATAGAAAGTAGGTATTGACTTTGGTGAAATATTTTCCCTTATTGTTAAAATGACTTCCATGTGTACTTTATTGATTATAGTTACAGTAGATGATTTGCATTTAGAACAACTAGATGTCAATACATTTTTCCTTCATGGTGATTATGATGAAGATATTTATATGCAACATCCGCTTGGGTATGAAGTCAAGGGTAAGGAGAAATTAGGGTGCAAGTTGAAAAAGAGCCTATATGGACTCAAACAAGCTCCAAGGCAATGGTACATGAGGTTTGATAGTTTCATGCATGAGCATGGTTACTTGAGATGTGAATATGATCATTGTGTTTATTTCAAGAAGCTTAAAAATGGGAGCTATATTATTTTTTTATTGTATGTGGATGATATGCTTATTGCAGGATCTAGTATGTAGCACATTGGTGGGCTTAAGGGAAATCTAGCTCACACATTTGCTATGAAGGACTTAGGAGATGTAAAAAGAATCATTGGCATGCAAATACAAAGAGACATGAAGAATAAGAAATTATATTTTTCTTAGGAGGATTATATATACAAGGTGTTAGAAAGGTTTAAAATTCATAATTCAAAATTTGTAAGTACACCTATGGCTGGACACTTAAAATTGAGCAAAAATCAGTGTCCTTCATCACATAAGGAGGTCAAATACATGAAACAAGTACTGTATGCTTAGCAGTTGGGAGTCTCATTTATGTTATGATTTGTACTAAACCAGACATTACATAGGAAGTGGGAGTTGTGAGTATATTTATGGTCAATCCAGGTAAAGAACATTGAAAAGCATTCTAATGGATACTCATGTATTTTAGAGGGACATCTAGCATGCAGTTATGTTATGGAGGTTTGGATATTTATTTATGTGCCTATGTTGATTTGTATATGAATGGATATCTGGATGGTAGAAGCAACACTAGTGGATATATTTTCACAGTAGATGGGACAACAGTTAGCTAGATATTAATATTGTAGAAGGTTGTGGCTTTATTTACTACAGAAGAAGAGTATGTTGCAACTACATAGTCTATCAAAGAGATGATATGGATGAATAGGTTCATGGAAGAGTTGGGAAAGGAGTAAGATGATTGCAAATTCTTCAGTGAAAATTGAAGTGAAATTCATTTGAAAAATAACTCAGTGTTTCATTCTAGAATGAAATACATTCAGTTGAGGTATCACTTCATATGGTAGGTATTGGAGGATGGGCAACTGAAATTGGAGAAGATGCATATGAGTGAAAATCCTGTGGATCTGCTAATGAAGCCATTAGAAAAATAGAATTTGGAGCTACACCCCACTTCTGTTGGTATTTGACTTTGAGACTTGAAGAGGAAGAAACAAAGCTAAGGAAAGGATCCAAGAATGACATTGTACAAGTATAGTGCAATAATTAATCTCCAAGTGGGAGATTGTTGAGTTGTGGAGCTTAATTACTTCAGTTTAGCATGTTATATTAAACTTACTGTAAAACATAGTAATTGACATCAATTATGAAGGGACCGACATCAGTCAAGAAAGAAGGAACCAACATCGGTTAGGGCTAACCAACGTCAGTTACCTATGTGTGGGTGTTTTATTTAACTCACAGGAATTATATCTAATTTTAGTATTAAATAAGATCTATTTATTGTAATTACATGGCTAAGTTCCCAAAGTTTGTATATGCCTATATAAGCATGAAAGCTAGGGTTTAGAAGTAAGGATTGAGAGTGTTAATGATTATTGTGAATTAATTGTGAGAGAGAAAATTCTTGGAGAAGAAGGAGAATCTTGAGAGAAAGAAAGTATTGTACATCATGAGAGGTGTGGAAGATTGTATATCTTCTGAAAGATTTGGATAATAGATTGACTTGTTTCTTGGTGGATGTATCCCATACAGGGTGAACCATGTTAAATTTGGTGTTGATTTATATCTCTTGTTTTTTATATTTCTTTTGGTAGAGTATCCACTTTTATTGCATGTATGCTTAGATCTGATATATTATCTATACAACCTTGTGCTAACCCCAACACAAGAAACCATGAAGAAAATATCAAGAACACTTTGGAAAATATGATATTCTAAATAACTACACACACACATCATTATCACTCCATGCATGATAATTCTGCCCTTATGATACTTATCCTTCCCTTCCCTTATAATTCCATAGTACATATTTTTTCACTAATCCATTTGGCATGCTACATTACTTACTTGGCTTGCTACTAGGCACAATCTTCTTTCAACACCCCAAGGTATGTTTTTCTTTTCTACTTTATGCTATCGAATCCTTATAAACCAGCCTAAAGTGGGGGGGGGGGGGGGGGGGGGGGGGGGGGGGGGGGGGGGGGAAGGAGGGGGGGGGGGGGAAGTAATCACTAAATCACACACTTACTATGTACATATATCCTTTAAATACTTCATTTATATGCATGATTCCTAAGTAAGATAACTAGTCGTTAACAACACTTATTTTACTTTGACATTGTTTTTATCTTTATTTCTTGTTATTTATCTACTTATACCTTACATTTTTGTATACCAGTAAACATCTTTCTTAGCTATTATTTCACTATTTTACCTTTTGAGTGCCCTATATATAAATTCCCATTAGATACATGAATGCTCGGGTGCTCATGTCCCCTCTAAAATTTTTTTTCCACTTTCTCTCTTTTTCTAATTTTTCAGATGTTACTTATTTCGTGTCTTTTTTTAATCACCCTAGGTCATCCTTTCACTTATTAGTGATGAAATTTAAATGAAGGAATCATATATACATGACTTATGTAACTTCATTTAGTAGGGGAAAGAATACAAGGGTAGATACATCTACAAGGATCTAATATTTTCTATCTACGACATCAAGGAATACATTGTTGGGACTGCATACCTCACTGTATAGGAGGGTCTATTCTAAATTCCATACCACACATTTTACATTGGGAAAAATTAGTTTGACCATGTTAGCGCCACCAACACTAGGGAAACCTAGCTCAAGGGACTCTCTCTCTCTCTCTCATCTCTCTCTCCTCTCTCTCTCTCTCTCTCTCTCTCCTCTCTCTCTCTCTCTCACACACACACACACACACACACACACTCACACACACACTCCAGAACTATATTAATTCTAAAATGTAGTACAACGCTCAGTGAAAATAACATTTGGGTGACCACTGAGGTCAATCCAACACAATCATATGTATTATTTATTCATCTAATGTGTGCTTAAGTATTTTGCATGTAGATAGAGTTTCTTTTGTAGGTATAGGTGTGATTGATCAGAATTGTAGAAAACATGACATGACCTATAGTGAGCAAGAAGTGACACATAAAGAATCAAGACTAAACATGTTCCACAGACATCAACCCCAAGAATAGACTCTAGCAGCGAGGTAGCTATGTCCTCTCCTAGGCAATTTTTTCCCTGAGATCGTCACAGTTAATTTTTTGAAACAAAGCTCAAAAATTCTAGATTTATCCTTTCTAAATCAACCAACAATCCAGAATTGGTTTATACCTATGGAGGCATGTTAAGTCATTCTACAGACCATATTTATTACTCTTACTTATATTTTTATATAGCTAGATCTTGCTTGAATACTATTGTATTTATCTAATCAGCAATGTCTTTACATATATTTTTAAATTTTATTAAATAAAATATAACCAAATCATATGGATCTTGCATTCCTTAATTACACTAAATGTGGTTAACCAATACTAATTTGACTATCACTTTTTATTATTATAACTATATATCACATTGTTAAATTTTATTCTCTAATTGGTTTTATCAATTATCTTATAGACATGTTGTAGAGTTTCATTTACATTCACTCCTTTAGTATAACTATTACTTATAATAGATGAGTAGTTTTAGCCTTCTCTTATATTTGTACAATGGGTTAAGAAATGTACATTCACCTTTAGTTTCATAGAGAGGGTGTTTATAGTATATTTTTGGCATTTTTTAAGACACACCTTTTGGTTTTAACTTTATTGAATAATTTAAATTCATTTTTATAATAGGTTTCTTGTTGATCTTAACTTAGTGATAAATAAAGGGTTGAAATACTTCTCTCTTATCATTCCTCTTTAAATATATCCTTATGTTGAGGAAGGTTTAAGTTTTACGTTATTTAGATCTATCATTTGTATTGTATTACATTTTTTGTATGACATATTTCAGACACTTTGGACTTCTTTGAATATAATTATAACAAATATTTAATTTGTTTTATCCTTAGTTGTATCTCTCTTGAGTTTCCTTCATTTTTCAAATTGAGATGTATGCATTTATGTTTATCATAGACAAATATATCATGGATACATTGTCTCTCTTTGTGGAATATATGCTTATATCCTCACAATTTTCATTTATTACCTTTTGATAATAAGTTGTATGATTTGTCTACTTTGTGAACAAGATTGTGTTGAGTTTTGTTGGAATTCTAAGAGGAATGTGATATATTTTTCTTGGAAATCATATTTTGATTAATAATATGGTAAATTTTTACATGATTTTATGACATTATTGATTATGATCATAAGAATTATTGACATCATTTCCTTTTGAGGAAGTAGGAGAAAACCTACCCAAACTTTATCGTAGCAAGCAACTTATTTGTAATAGGTAATCTATTTGAATTCATTATATAATATATTTTGAAATTATTGTTGTGTTTTATTAATTTTTATGAGTTTTTTAACATTGGTTTATTTTTATTTTATGTAGAGGACACACATTATCATCCCAGGGAGTAAGTGGGAAAATGCCTCAAAAAATGAATGGAAGCTACATCACTACTATGGTTCTCAATTAAAAAACTGTTAAAGAATTGGATCCAAAGGGAATATGGACATTGTATAGGGTTGTAGAGGTTTTAATGAAACTATAGTTGAGGGTGATGTTACTTAGGGCATGGCAAAGATGAGAACTGGGGGAGATGACTATGAAGACCCAAAGTTTTAGGGTTTACATTGAATATTATGAATTTTTATTGTGGATGTTCTATTGTATGGGGTTATCCATGACTCTATAACTATTTTTTATTATAATATTATTATTAATTTTTATTAGTTGTTGAGTGGTTTATTTATCTAGTTAATTTATTATTGTTTCCTTAATTATTTTTCTGTTTGTATTCAATTTTCTACTTAAATTTATTTTCAATATCATTAAAATTGACATTAACATCAACACTTCGTAACTAAATTTGCATAACATAATAATATAATTAAAAAATAACTTCAAAAATATTATATTTTATATTGTGGTAATGATGAAAGTCGAAGAACAAGTCAGACCTAATTTACAATTAAAGCCATAATAAATCAAAATTTGAAGTCATGCATAAGTCAAAATTTATGTTACACTAAATTTGTAAATAAGGTTGGAAGTAAACCACAATTATATACCAGCTAAAAGCACAATTTAAGTCACAACTAGTGTTGAAATTTAATTTTGATGTAGTGTCACAATTTAAGTCATAATTTATATCACAATTAAAGTTGGATATAGTGTCACAATTTAATTCAAGATTAAATTCACAATTAAATTCATATTTTAAGTCACATGTAGTGTCATTTTTAATTAACACTTAGGATCAATGTAAAGATGATGTTAAATAATCTTATTAATTCATGAATTAAGTCATAATAAAGTTGTTGATTAAGTCACATATAAAGTTGTCATTTAATTCACCTTAACGTCTCAGTTTAAATCACCCTGACTTCCTATGGGTGACATTAAGGGTCACTTTTGAGTGGGAGGGGTGGGGGATAGGGTGTATTTAAAGGGGATGTTAGGGTTCCTTTAGTGTGACTTTCAAAAAAAAAAAATCATTTAAAGTTGAAGTTTAAGTGATCATTAAGTCATTTTCATGACTTTAGGGTACCTAGTTGGAATTTGAAAAAATTAAATGTGACTTCATAGAAACTTAAATTGTGACTTTAATTAGTCAAAATGTTGTAGTGCTCTAAATATCTTAACTTTCCATACATGTTTGTGATGATATATTGTAATATTTTGTGTGTGGAAAACTTTAATTCCTTCTTAATAGTGTGGAAATGAATCATGCTTACAATTGATTATTATGTATGCATGCTTGACATTTTTGGTCGTGCCAGTGATCTTAAAAAAACTCAAAATTTAATCATCAAAATTCAAATCAAACTTGTAGTTGTTGTGTGGATGTGTTTTCAATATTTTTATTATAGAGCAACCATGTTGGTTTATTGTATGAGGATTATAAATACTTCAATACAATTATGCCTACAATTGATCAGTATGTGTTGGCTATTTTTAGGAAATTATAAACAATATTATAAAAATTCCACTAAAAAGTGTGGTTATGTGGATGTGTTTACTTGGTGTGTAAGATAAGGGATTACACTCAATCCAAAATTTGGAGATGATGGATAAATAATATGTTATGGTTATTTACACTAACTTTTTTCATTAGGGATGTGTTTGTTTATCACCATACTCTTAGTTTGTACCAAAATGGGAGCTTTAGGAAAATGTATGAATACCAATCAAAGCATGATTGAAAGTGGGTTTTTGTAAAATTCTATAGTTACAAATGCCCTAGTTGTGGGTTATTTTCAAATTTTGTTGCACATGAGTTGTTCAAAAAAATTACATGAAGAGATGTGGTCTCATATAATGTCATAATCATATGGTATACAGAAAATGGAATTTGTAAGGATTATCTCAAACTCTTGAATGTAATATATCTCTATGGAGACACGTAACTGTTATGTCAAAATTACATCACCCCTGATTTCTTGTGATGTGTGTGTGAGGAAATCAGTGATATTTGCTAACATTGGACCATCTATCAAGTTGTAGGACTTGTGAACTTTAGATGGACCTCCCGAGAAGGTTGGTTCATCTACCTAATCCTAGCACTAAACTACTCCTAAGAAAGGAAATGCAAATATCTACTCCTAATATATATTTTCCAAGGGACTAGGGAGAGAGAGAATGGTTAGATGGATGAATAGAAATAGAAATCCTACACTACATAGGTAATAGCACCAGAAAGAGGGGGTTTTGAACAACTCACAATGCATGAAAATGAAGGAAAATAAGTGTGGAGAGGATGGAAAAACATCACAGGCCACAACAACACTCACAAAACCATTTTCATAAGCATAAACTTATATAAATAATGAAAAATAGATATGAAAATACACATAATACCTGCGAATGTGAAGGAAACATAAGAGAAGATAAGAAAATCCAATCAAGCATAGAGAAATAACGACAAAACTCTAATTTTATTACTCCATTAGAATGCACATGCCATTAAATTTAGATATAGAGGTGATATCTCCATTACAAAACTTATAATAGAAGTCTTGGAGCTCCCACATCCACCCAACAAGGAAGAATAAGGGAGCAGCATTGAGAAATTCATCAAATTCATTTACAATGAGCTCTCTTTCTACAAATATAGGAAGAGAGAATTAGACAGAGAGGGATACCACAAAATTTACACTCAACCACCAATAAATGTCTTTTTATGACCTACAAGAATCATGAAGGACCCTGTAAAACCCATTCCATCTTGTCCTTTACCTTCAGGAAGAAACAAATTGATCTCATGCCTTCATTTAATTTTTTTTGGTTCACCTGTAGGTGTTCATTTGATTTGGTAGAGTTTTTACTATTTTGACCAACCTACTCCACCTATTTATGATTTTTAATGATTTCATGATGAAGTATATTGAATTACAAACCCAACTATATATTTTTTATCAAATTTGGAGTATGGGAGCTCAAGATATTGTCACGCAGATCGAAGAGGTATTTTTCACCCAAAACACAGATTTTCCTTAGTTAAAAATAAATTTTGGTGAATCAGAGAACTTGAGGCTCACCAACCCTTGTTGCTTTTAGGTTCCCAACACCTGATTTAGCCACAATATACTGCAATTTGGCACCTTTTGACTTTGACAATTTTGGGGTTTCAGGGAAATGATCTCCTAAAGGAACACAAGTGATGGAAGCCTCTCAAGCATGACATTGCCAATTCATCCAAACTATAAAGGACTTGACCTCCTTCATAAATGAATTTTGTGTCCTGTAGAGTACCATAGAACTTGGGAATTGAGGGTCATTAGGGCCTGAGATCACTGCTTTGCCTGCAACAGTGCCACCTCACTTGTTTCGGCAACTTCAACCAATCGAAGCACAAGTGACCCCACAGAACTTGTTCTGCGAGGGTATAATTTTCCTAAAATCTCCGCAATACAAGGGGAGTGCTCCTCAATCCTTAGAAAATCAGTCAAAGTGGAAAATCAGAGAACCTAGGGTCCTAAGGAACTTATACCAATTGGATCACCAAAGTTCAAAAATGTCGTAATACACTACAAAAGGTGATTTTTTCCATTTTTATCCTTTTTTTCTAACTGTTTGGAATTTTTATGATTTGCAGAGTAGAGAACAAACAAGAAATGTCCCAAGGCCAATTTTTATCTAATTTCACCCATATTTTCCCAAATTAACTAAGTGTTGGATCCTAAAGCATCAAGAAAAGGGAAATTGCACAACAATAATCCTAAGTCCCCTAAATCAACTACAAGTGTCCAAAACATGGAGAATACCTTAAATTTTATATTCAATCCTCAAAGCTTTTTCAAGTTCCCAAGTTCAATTTCTCCTAGTTGTCCATTTTACTAAGGGGGTAAAAATGGATAACAGCTTGGCGACCTCTCGTGAAAATTTGAATCATCCATTTGACATGGAGTTAGCCTTGTAAACTTGGAAACCGATATGAACTCTAAAATCATGTCCCTGAACCACTTAGGCACTACTGAACCTAAATTGACCTACTACTTGCTTGAATCTTCCAAACTCTACTAAGAAAATTTTGAGAATTAGGTTTGAGTGGACAATTGTTTTGAATCAGGAACTCCTTTCCTTTCCCATTTGATATGTGAGATGAAGGATGAACCTCTAAACCTTTCCCAAACCTGATTTATTTGCTAATTTTTGAGAAAAATTGAACTAAATCATGGCAAAGGATGAAGCACTACAGAGGTAGGAAACACTTATTGATTTAGAAAGCTTAGAACTGTTGTTAAAATCTGATTTCCCTTATGAACACTGACCTCCAAAATGTATTGTGAGAGAGCAATAAACACCACAACACGCTATGTATAAAATAAAAAATCATACATGTTTCAAGGGAAACATATAAAGTGTGCACAAGAAATTTTTATGATGAAAACAAACCTACCTACTTTACTCTAGCTAGATAAATAAGAGACTCAAACAAATCCTAACACTGGTAGGGAGAATTAGCTTCCCTTTCTCACACACTGAGACCATATGAATTATTTAGCAAGGAACATGGTCATGTGCATGAATGAAAATTTGACATGAATCTAATCTCCTACCCAATTCTTCAAGGTATTAACTAAAAATAAGACAAATACCTCTTCAAGTTTCTCTACATTTGGTTTTGAGATGTGTTGTAGTTGATCCTTGGTACTCTGAAGCTCGTCCTTGTGCTCGGAAGTGAATATTACTAGTTTCAAATCCTTTTGTGGATCTAAGCTAGCCATATACTTGATTGGGAAAGATCTGATCCATTGAATTTTCCCATTTATTTCAAGCCCAACTTCAAGAATGAAGTCTTCTTGTAGACTTTCCTAAAAAAATGTGACTATTTGTATGCATATTTGGACTCGGTTCTTCATCAACAAAAAATTGATTCCCTTTCTCAATGATGGCTGATATGGGAGTGGTGTCATCCTTGTTTTCTCCTTCCTCCTCATTTATTGCAAGACTTGGAAGATTAAGATCTTCAACTTTTGATTCAAAGGGACTGGTGTAAGCAGCTCAAACTTCTTGAACGTTCTCTTCCATGATAGCAAGATCTTGTTGTTGAAAGATGAATGATGGATCAGAAAATATTGTGATTTCCATGGGATCTTATTCATTAATAAAATCTTCCAACTTTGAAAAATAATCAAGATCTTCATTGTCCTGTTGCGCCAAGGGTTCTCCTTATTCTATGATGACCTTTGAATCTACAACTTTTTCACCATTTGTTTCTTCATCTTGAAACACAAGGCTTGAAAACTCAAAATCTTCAAAAAAATCATATTTTTAAAGAGATGAAGTAGGAGGGAGATCTGAAATCTATTGTGTAACCTACTCCTAACTCAAGACATCTGAATTTTTTCTTGCTCTCCTCCATGTTCTCCTTATGCTGATTTTGTAACTTTTGATGGACCATATACTTCTGAAAATAGAGTGCCCACATGAACACTGCACTCGAAATAAGTTGATTTTTGATCTTCTACTTTTTATTCTTATTCTACTGCAACATTAGCTTGCACCACCTGTTCTCTAACCTTGACCTCCTTCGAAGGCTTAACTAGTAATGGGATTCTATCTATTCCAAAAATTAAAACACGATTCTTACATTTTTCATCATTTCTTCCCTGTTGAGATCTATTTCTTGTTATCCCTCATGACTTGTATTCTAAGTTTCTTCCTAACATGGATTTGGGAATGACAGAGGAGAGGGGGGTTGGGTCTCAACTATTTTTTGCAATTTTTGTGGTGGGGTAGAATGCTCAATTTCTTCTTTCTATGCAGGGGATGGATTTTTGGAAAGGAAAAGTGTAGAAAATATGACATGAGTTGGGAGGATAGAAGGTGGAGAAATGGATTCCATAATGGGGGAAGTATGTAAAAATATAGAATCATGACACTTCAGATGAAATGATGTAGATTGGGAAAGAAAAATAGAAGCAATATGAGGTAGTGGTGTAGGACTTAGCCATTAACAAGGTTTCCTTACATCGAGTTAATAAGTCTCTATCTCCATAATCCATTTTCCAAGTTGTGGCAGAATTTCATCCATGAAATCAAGCTTTTGCTGAGGGTTGTAATGTCTTGGCATAGGTCCAACCCATGGACAAGGTACCCTGAAACCAATCTTGAATGCTTTCAATTGAAATGTAGCCCTGGTTTGCACCATAGTTGTCTCCATTCTTTGACCTTTCTCCTACAAATCAATGTTCTCCATATGATGATCATCATTACCTGCATGCCCCTATTCTTGATAAGCTTCATAGCCAAACTGATTATGATTTTTCTCATAGGGATAGGCATGGTGGTTCTATATCTAATTATAACACTGATCTAGAGGTTTCTTGAAACAAATCAGAGGTGGATTGAACTGGTTTTTGTGCTACAAGTGTGAATTCCATGATGGGAATGAATTCATGATTACACAAATTCATGGATGGCATAAAATGGAAGGTATGGAAATAAAAATGGATGGAAATGGATGAAAAGAAAGGTCTACAAGTCAGAAAAAAAAAAATTGGATCAGTGGATTCACCAGTTATGTTTGGAAGTGCCTCCAAAGGCTGAGATTTCATCAAGAACACAACAACCTTCGTGAAATGAAAGTGTAAAGTACACAAGGGGGTGTAATGGAAATCCCTCTAAAATATGTTGGATGCACACCTGCTAAAATGAATTCTATGTTTTCCCATTGGGCATGCCATAATTCTTATGTTGGTAGTACGGTGGCTAAGATATTGCAATTGAACACCTATGAAATCTGTAGCTTTCAATACTTATCCCACTGGGCGTGGTAAAAATATTATGTAAAAATTACAACATCCCTAATTTCTTGAGATATGTGTGTGAGGAAATCACTATAATTATCTAACATTGGACCATCTCTAAAGATATGGGACTCGCGAACTTGATATGGACCTCTAGAGAAGGTTGGTTCCTCTACCTAATCATAGCTCCAAACTACTCCTAAGGAAGGAAATGGAACTATCTACTCCTAATATATGATTTACAAGGGACTAGGGATAGAGAGAAGGGTTAGAAGGATGTATAGAAAGGGAAATGCTACACTAAATAGGTGATAGCACAAGAAAGAGGGGGTGTTGAACAACTCACAATGCATGAAAATGAAAGAAATTGAGTGTGGAGAGGATGGACAAGCATCAAAAGGCACAAAAACACTCACAACACCATTTTCATAAGAACAACAACATCTAAATAATGCAATAGAGATATGAAAATACACAAAATTTGTGCAAATGTGAAAGAGAGGTAGGAGAAAACAAGAAAATCCAAGGGTAGAGAAATAACCACAAAACTCTGATTTTATTGCTCCATTAGAATGCACGGGCCATTACATTGAGATACAAAGGCAATATATCCATTACAAAACACAAAATAGAAGGCTTGGAGATCCCACATCCACCCAGCAAGGAAGAAGAAGAGAGCAGAATTGCAAAATTTGTCCAACTCCTTTACAATCAATTCTCTTTTTACAAATATAGGAAGAGAGAATGAGAGAGAGAGAGGGAACTCAAAATTTGCACTTAACCACCAAAATATGGCATTTAATGACCTACAAGAAGCATGTAGCACCCTAAAAAACCCATTCCATCTTGTATTTTTCCTTCTGGAAGAAGAAAACTGATCCCATGCTTTCATTTAATGCTTTTTGGCTGACCTCTAGGTGTTCATTTGATATGGGAGAGTTTTGCCTATCTTTAACCCAAGTACTCCACCTATTTCTGATTTTTAATGATTTCATGATGAATTATGTTAAATTATGAATCCAACCATATCTTTTTTATCAAATTTGTAGTATGGGAGTTCAAGATATTGACATGTAGATCAGGGAGGTAATTTTCACCCAAAACATGGATTTTTGGGTTGTTCTCCCATTTTGTTGCCAATCCACAATGGTTTTGGGATCGAGGCACGCATGAAATGTAGGAATAAGGATCTTCTAGGTCATCCATGCTCAAAAATCTTGAACTCCCTGTATATAATTGTCTCCACCTCTTATAACTACCATGACTCATCCTGACTCGGTGCTAACCACCTCAGCGAGCTCACAGAGATCCTTTCTGACTTAGCCTTCACTCTATAGAAAATCATCCCAATGCGGGCACAAATACCTCATCCATCTTGGCCCTTCGGGCCCAAAAGCATCACTTTTATTGCATTGAACATCGTCACCCCACCTTACTCCTTTGTACTTTGGTCAGATTGACATTTTCGAGAACCAATGATCCGGTCATTCTGACCCATTAGGCGCAAAAAAAAATGGCTCCCTTAACACTTCAATATTTTCATCATTATGAGGAACACATGAATCAAAAACCCTTGTACCCCGCAAACTCAAAATATCTAAAATTATCACACAATAAGGGAGGTGCAAAAATCCTTAGAAAATTAGAAATTTTGTTGAATCTGATAACTTGAGGCCAGCCAGCCCTTGTTCCTTCTAAACTCCCAAAATCTGATTTAGCAGCAATACACTACAATTTAGCCCCTTTTAACTTTGTTGATTTCAGGGATTTGGGGAAATGATGTCCCCAAGGAACATGGGTCATGTGGGCCTCCTGAACGCAACTTTGCCAATTCTCCCACACTATAAAAAAACTGACCTCCTCCATCAACGCATTTTGGTGTTTTTGGCTTTTCAGGTCCTGCAGGGTACCGTAGAACTTGGGACTTGAGGGGCATCAAGGATAAATATCACCACTTTCCTTACAACACTTGTAGTCATTTTTATACCCTTAGATTAACAGTAAAATCCCATGTGCATTGGCCTATCACCCAGCGGGCGACGGGCACTCACCCGAGGTACGTGCAGGCACTAAGTCTCTCATTTATGTGAGCTTGTGAAAATAGATCATCTTATGATAGATAATCAAGTGTAAAATAATAGAAAAGAACTATGAAACATTATAAGAACCTAGGACAAGTTATCACATCAAGGCATCCATAGAAGTGAAATAACTAACATCATATAGAAATGGTTCATACATAAAGGAAATGCACAAAGATCATACTCATGAATGCATATATGATTTAGAACAGAGTCTTATATTCATATTTATGAGTCCAGTAACCACATTACATTCCTTGAGGTCATAACAGACCCATATAAACATGTAGAGAAGAGTCATGCATCAAAACTACACTATGTCCTTCACACTACAAAAATGAATACAGACCCATCCCTCTAACTCTATCATCACTCCTATATTTTCCTAATCCCAACCCCTATAATTCTCTATTATATTTATATAGATATTTGCCTCTCTTACACCAGCCTACCACACTAATCACTCTTTATCTTTTGTCCTCTTTTTCTATTTTCTACACACCTCTATATATAGCTTTCCTACCTCCACCGCCATGCCTTCTGAGGTAAAAGATTGGATGCCAAGTGTCCAACTAGTCCTCTAATGGAGCATGCCTCCTTTGATACGAGATCTCCACTCTATGTAATGATGTTCTTCTGGAACCTTCCATCACATGCATGGAATATTCCTTTTTTATCCTACAGCCTTCAGGCTGGCACCTTATCCACTTCACATGTTAGAAATGTCATGATTTTCCCATGTGATATCTGAGATGCCAAATATGGCTAAGTACCCAAAATATATCTTTCCTTGTGCACATGTTGTGTATTCTATGAAACCCTCCTAGAACACTTCCCTATACGCCTTCACCCCACGCACCCTTATTTAATATGTCTCATGCGCTCACGTGTCTTCTTGTATTTAGCCAATATTTTGGGGCCCAACATCACCCCACACTATGTTTTTTATCCATCCTCAAAAACACTCTTCAATAGAATAAATAATGGCAAGATCTTACAATGGCTGGAAAGAAAGAATAAAGGATGAAGAATTGGAGAAAGATGAAAGAATGGTGACTTATTTATTGTTGGAGGAGGGGAGGGAAATCCTTCCTAGTTCTGGTCTAACTTCGCCCAAGCATTTTACTTGTTTTGAGGTTGCTGACAGAGGTCACCACCAGGGCCACTCACCTCCTCAAAACTCAACTCCTCCCCTGTTTAGCCTCATGGGGTCAACATACTCTCCAATTTATTCCATAAGTTATTAAAGGGCATCACCATCCTACAGGTGATTGTTTTTTGGGGGGGTATAGCTCCTTTAGAGCTTTGATCGAGCCTCATAGGGTCGTGATGAGATGCGATTTCTTCTCCCTCGGCAGGATCTATCTCTTTCCACCTATTCCCCTTTTTTTCTCCTATAATTTCTTCAATTCTATTTCAGGGGTGGCACCCATGATGCTTTCCACTAAATCCCTATCTGCACAATTGTCATAAGAAGCTTCAGTGACTTGCACGGTGGCCTTCACTTCTGCAAGAGTTTGGTGTATCGAGGGGGGGGGAGGGGGGTGGGGGGGGTGCGCGGTGGCCTTGGGGGGGGGTGGGGGGTGGGGGGGGGGGGTTGGGTGTGTGCGGGACCGGGGGCGGGGGGGGGGCGGGGGGGGGGGGGGGGCGGGGGGGGGGGTGCGGGGGGTGGGGGGGGGTGGGGTGGGGGGGGTTGGAGGGTGGGGGTGGTGGGCGGGGGGGGGGGTGTGTGTGGGGGTGGGGGGGTGTGGGGGGGGGGGGCGTTTGGGGGTGGGGGGGGGGGCGGGGGAGGAGGGGGTGGGATAGGGGGCGGGGGGGGGGGGGGGGGGGGAGTGGGGGGGTGGGTTGGGGGGGGGGGGGGGGGGGGTGGGGGGGGGGGGGGGGGTGGCGGGGTTGGGGGGGGGGGTGGGGGGGGGGGGGTGGGGTGGGGGGGTGTGGGTGGGGGGGGGGGGGGGGGTGGGGGGGGGGGTGGGGGGTGGTGTTGGGGGGGGGGGGTGGGGGGGGGGTGTGGGGGGGGGGGCCACAATCTTACACAACCTTCATTGTTTCTTCTTTTTCTTGGCCGCTTGCACCTCTTATGTAGTTTCTAAAGTGGGTGTTCCCCTCTCCATCATGAGAATGAGATTCAAATCCTCCAAACATGTAGGTGATTCTAATTATTCTTAGCGGCGCTAAGTCGGGTGCTTAAAGTTATAATAACATCATAATCATCTCACCTTCTGAGACTTTGTACACCTTAGTTTTTCTTCTTTCAGCTCAAACCTCAAAGAGCATTGATCATGTCCCTTGCTTTAGATATTTTCTCCTCTCTACGAGCTCTCTTTTCTCTCAAGTCCTCCTCCAGGTATCTCACTATATCATTTCTTTCCGAACCGCCAGCCAAAAGTTCAACTAAAACCTTTTTAAGCATGTTGCCCCAAACTTGTTCATATGATAGCTACTGGCAAATCTTTACAATGTCTTTAAAGAAAGAATAAAGTAATGAAGAATGGGAAGAATGAAAGAATGGGGGACTTATTTATTGTTGGAGGAGGAGAGGGAAATCCTTCCCTAGTTCTGCGTCTAACTTCTCCCAAGCATTTACCTTGTTTTGAGGTTGCTGACAGAGGTCACCCACCAGGGCACTCACCTCCTCAAAACTCAACTCCTCCCCTTTAGCACTCATGGTGTCAACAATACTCTCCAATTTATTCCCTAAGTATTAAAGGGCATCCATCCTACAGGTGATGTGGGGGTATAGCTCCTTTAGTCAGCTTTTGATCGAGCCTCATAGGGTCTTGATAGATTCTGATTTCTTCTCCACCTCGGCTAGGATCTTATCTCTTTCCACTCTATTCCCCTTCTTTTTCTCCTATAATTTCTTCAAATTCTATTTCATGGGTGGCAACCATGATGCTTTCCACTCAATCCCTATCTGCACAATTGTCATAAGAAGCTTCAGTGACTTGCACGGTGGCCTTCACTTCTGCAAGAAGTTTGGTGTATCGAGCCACAATCTTCACAACCTTCATTGTTTCTTCTTTTTCTTGGCACGCTTGCACCTCTTATGTAGTTTCTAAAGTGGGTGTTCACCTCTCCATCATGAGAATGAGATTCAAATCCTCCAAACATTGTAAGGCTGATTCATAATTATTCTTAGGCGGCGCTAAGTCGGGGTGCTTAAGTATAATAACATCTATAATCATCTCCACCTTCTTGGAGACTTTGTACACCTTAGATTTTTCTTCTTTCAGCTCACACCTCAACTGAGCATTGATCATGTCCTCTTGCTTTAGATATTTTCTCCTCTCTACGAGCTCCTTCTTTTTCTTCTCCAATTCCTCCTCCAGGTATCTCACTCTATCATTTCTTCCGAACAGTCTAGCCAAAAGTTCAACTAAAACCTTTTTAAGCATGTTGCAAACTTGTTCATATGATAGCTACTGAGCATTCACCAACGTATTTATTCCATTAGTTTCTGGCACCTTCATTAGCACTCTCTACCTTACTTCAAATTTTGGTTCATCCACATGGGACTCAAACGCCCAAGATAGCATCTTTCTTGTCCATGGGTATGTACCTTCTTCATCAAACGATAATGTATCTAGGAGTTTCTCTATTGGCATAATGCTCTGGAATCACATGCGTAGAACCTTGCTAAGATCATCAATGTATCCCATTCCCTGCTCTTATTCCACCACTACACCTTTCCCACCTATTCACAAATTTTGGAATTCTTACTGCCAATTTGGGGTCCCCACCCATGCTGCCATACTCCTTCCCACTACTCTCTTCTTCCATCTCCTTCATAATTTCATCTGCGCTCCTTTCCAACTCTTGTTCCACCAACTCCTTCATGATTCTAGCCACTTCTCTCTCCACAAATTTCTCCACTTGCTCCTTGGTGATGCTTGTAGTTCTTTGGCTCTTGGTGCTTACTTCTTCGCTCACTCCTTTGCCTTGAGCCTCAACTTCTTCCTCATCATTCTTCTCCTCATCTTCCTTGTTATAATCATCTTCATCTCCTTCCTCCTTAGAATCATATACATCATATATTGGATGGTCTTCACCTCCTTCAAGCTTTTCATAATCCTTGTTGTCGATGTAGGAATCTAAGCTCTCCGTCTCTTCTGAGTTTGCCTCTTTTTTCACCTTTTGTTTCTTCCTTACTAACGATTCCAATACAGAAGATTCTTCCCTTTCCTTCTCTTTGGAAAGTGATCTTTTCCTTCGTGATTCCTCATAAGTGAGGAGCTCTTCATGTTCTAGATCTCCTTCTTCTGGAGTCTTTTCCTTGATAGGGGACTTCTTCCACCTAGAGTAAGTGTTAGGCTTCATGACTACTTCAGGTGCGCCCACCAATTGTGCGGTCTGCACACTTGGTGCTTCCTTCTCATTCCCCTCTTCTCTTTCTCTCTTCTTTGGTGCAACCTTCTTTCTCCCTATGGGGTATTCTGAAATGGAGACATCACTCTCTAGATAAGCACCTTTCTCAAACATCAGCCTTATGTGAAGGTATATCCTTGTTGCAACCCTTCCAGCAATTGATAGCATTATTGGCTTCATCATTTTTACTTCATGGGAGACATACTTCTCTGCATATGTGTGATTTTTAGGGTACATGAGCTTTCATCATAGCTTTTGGTGGTCTTGGTCCACCTCACTAAGGTCAAACCTTATTCTTTTGGCTTCCTCAAACATTTTGACCCCTACCTAGAAGTAATGTGCGGTGAAGGAGAAGGGTAGCTTGTACCATTGACCCTTAGTCCCATTCAATAAAGTCAACCTACCAATGCAGAAGTGTTGGTAAATTGCAAACTCTTCTTCTCCATCCACAAGTGTAGGCAACTGCTATGGGATTCTCATTTCTATCCTGAATGCATCATGCATTCGTTTATACCACTTTTCCAAATGTGCCTTAAGAGTGGTCGTCATGGTTTCACAAGTGTAATTTTCAAAAAAATTTGCAAGAAAGTAATTCTCCTCTGGATACTCCTAAACAAAATTTTCCAGCCCATCTAGCACTCCAATCTCTGAAAATACAATGATGAGGAGGAATTTACTGAATAGTATCTTCTCTACTTACTGCGCGCTACTTATGATCTCATTGAAATCAGATAATTTATAGATGGTTCTCTCAGATATCTTCTAGAATACATTTAGACATGTCTTGTTCACTTACATCCATCATTCTTGATCATTGATCTTGGTTACCAAGCCATCCTCATAAAAGGGTCTAGAATTTCTGTAATGTTAGAGTATCACGAACCCTTCTTGTAGTCATATGCTGCTACTTGGATATCAGTTGTGGCGTTATCAGTTGTGGAGTTATGCACATTTTGCACCCTATAAAATAGAATTTATCCTCATGCATGTGTGACATCAACCATTGATAAAGGATCTCGGGCTTTCCAAAATAAGGCAACTCATACAGTTACAATAACCCTATCTTATCAAATTTTACTTTCACCTTATTGTTGTATATAGGAATCCCATCTGGTGTCCTTTTTTTAGCTGGACAGACCAACTCTAATGCCATTTCCTTCTCAATTGTGCTCATTTGATTATTATAATCACTCACAGCCATTTGTCTTAGATGTGACACCCACTCCTTTAGAGCTTGTGATGGCAGCGGTTTGTTTTCCCTTGCCCGTTCCCTTTTGTTTCTTCAGTGAAATGGTCACCTTCTTAGGTGACATGCTTTCTATCAGGATAAACTAAGAACTTCTTACTCTACTCTACTACTCTACTTTACTCCAAAGTTCAACTCCTAGAATAAACCCTTCTATCTCCATGCCCTAGTTACCAAACCCTAACTGGGAAAACCTTTCACAAGATGGTGCACCACAAATAACCTTCTCTCATGCCTGTGTACTCCTTCCTCTCTGGTCTACAAATCCACTTTATTCATGCACTTATATTTCTCAGATTCTTCCTCCTTCATATAAATCTCTATGGATTCCCTAGTTCGCAAGATCACTTAAACTTTGTAATCGAAAGGTAAAATAATGACTTACCCAACCTTAGATTTATAGTTTTTTCTTCCCTCTAGTAATAAATGTTATGCCACCTACCAATGTACTTTAACATTAAATGTGGATTTTTCCTCTAGGACAACTTTAAGCACCCTTACCAACACACCACATCTTGCACAAAAAATCCTTTACAACCTTTTGGCGTGCAAAAATCAATCTGACCGAAGACTCTTACGTGCACATTTACAGCACTGAAGGCACTTATTTTGTCCTTTATTTGATTTTTTCCCTTGCCTACCTCATGTTTTTCATGCGCTCTTCATCATTTGTATGTGATCTTTATTACAACCTTCTTAACACCATAATTCATTATCAATAGTTTCCTCACGTGTTTTCTCAACCTTACGTGCTTCCTTCTATAGGGACACTCAACTTGAATTACATGCCTATACTTTTATTTACATTACTCCACCCCATACTAAAATAGATGTGCTGTCCTCTGCACATACACAACCTTGGAAAAATAATGTGGTTACTAGCACACAAGGTGCAAAATGAAACAAACAGAAAGGAACAAGCAACGAGAAAGGGAAACACGAGAAAAGAAAAACATAAAGGGAAATTCGAAGCTAACTGACAATACTACCTTATGTACAAACACCAAGAAGACTTATTTATAGTAGGGCTTTATCATACTCCCATTGAAATTACCTATTAATTTCATCCCATCTAGTTCTTGTAACTAGAAAGTTCCTAAATCAAGGATGTACGAGATGATGTAAGGTCCCAACCAATGGACTTTCAATTTCCTAGGATGGTGCAGATACTTGGAATCATACAACAACACCATCTACCCAACCTCAAACTACTTTTTCTTGATATGAAGATCATGCCACGCCTTTTGTATTACTTTTTCTATCTTCTGACTCCATCTAGCAAGTGATCACCTTTTTTCTAACTGCATCAACTTATCAATCCTCTCTTCTAATGTTTGTTCATGAGCTAACCCTCTTGCTGCTATACGTAGTGATGGGAACATGAATTCAACTAGAAAAACAGCCTTCACACCAAACACCAATTAAAAGGGTGTGGCCTTGATCAACCTCTTGTAGGTTGTCCTGTATGCCCATAGAATGGATAATATTTTTTCATCCCAATCTTGTCTTCCAACGTCACATATCTTAGTCAACATGTGACTTAGTATTTTTTTGAATGCCTCAACAGTTCCATTTACTTGAGGATGATAGGGGGTAGTCTTGTGATGGGTCACCATAAATTTTACTAAAGAATCTCAACTTTTTCATTGAGGAAATGTGTACCTCTATCACTTGTTAATCTTAAATTACAACCATACCTGTTGATTATGTTCTCCCATAAAAATCTAGCATTTTTCCCTATAGTACAATGCTTTGTAAGTGCTACCTCTACCCATCATGTCAAGTAGTCATTGCAAGTAATTATATACCATGAACTAGTCCTTTGTGCGGCTACCGAAATTAGCCCTAAAAAGTCAATTTCCCAATTTTCAAATGGTTCAGCATTGGATATTGGTCACAAGGGAATTTCATGCCTCTTTCAAGTTTTTCCAAGGCATTGGTAATGGTCATAGGCCTTGAAAAACTCAATACAATCATGGTAGATGGTTTCCCAACAAATCCCTACTAGAAAAATCTTTTGCGCGGTAGCATTTCCTACATAGTTTCCTCCTGCAATCCCACAATGCACTTCCTCCATAATTTCCATGCGCTCATGTTCCAATACACATTAGTGTAACACCTCATCACGACCTAACTTATACATGTCTCCACTAATCAACAAGTAGGGTAGAGCGCATATTGCTAACTGTTTTCTCTCCAGAGCCTTCATCCCTTCCGGAGCCACACCTATTTTTAAGAACACTCGATATCTTCAAAGTTTGAGGGTGTGCGCCGCAACCTAAACAGTTGCACTTCTGGCATGTTATCCTCAATGCTTTGGACGTCCTCTCCTGAGTTAATCCTTGATAAGTGGTCAGGTCTTAAATTTCTCTTTCCTGGTTTTACAACCACTTTGAACTCAAATTCTTGAAATAATAGCACCCAACGACATATGTACCCTTGCAGAACGGGCTTTTTGACTAAGTATTTCAATGCCATGTAGTCCGTGTAGAATATAAATGGTTTTTCCAATAGATAATTCCTAAACTTGTGTAGTGTGTAGATCATAGACAATGCTTAGCGCTCAATAGTTGTGTAATTTTGTTTTTATGGTGTCAACTTTCTACTTGCAAAACACAAGGGATGATCAGAAATTCCCTCACTACGTTGTGCTAGTATTGCTCCCATAGTTGTCCCTGAGGCATAAGGATGCACATGGAAGGCTTATCCCAAGAAGTAAAATGTAGTATGGGCATCATGAGGGGCCTATCCTTCAAAGTTTCAAATGTCCTATGTTTCGTCTCTTCCTAATGAAAGGAACTCTTGTGTTTTAACAATTCCTCCAAGGGCGCAATGATTTTGTCATACCCCTTAATTAATTTCTTGTAGTACCCCATATGCCCAAGGAATCTACGCACTACACTTTGACGAGTAGGCTCCCCTAATCCCACAATAACTACAACTTTGGCAAGATCCACTATTAATCCTTCTTTCATATAATATGTCCTAGCAGGGTTCCAAATGGAGTAGAAAAGACACATTTCTTAATGTTGAGGGATATCCTTAATTGCTGACATCTCTCAAACATCAGCCTCAAATTTTCACAATGGTCTTTAACCAACCCATACACAGTCCAATCATCCAAGTAAACTTGAAGAAATTTAGGGATGAAATCCTGAGATAATTGTACCACAATGTGTGAGAACATAACAGGCGCATTCTTCAATCCAAAAGGCATAACTATGTCAAAAAAAATTCCTCATTCAATGGTGAAAGTTGTCTTTTTCTACTCTTCCTTTGCAATCTTGACTTGGTGATACCCTAAGAATCCTTCCGTGAAATATTAGACTTCTCACTCGGCTACTCCTTCCAAAATCTCTTCAATAAAGGGTGTTGGAAAAGGATTGATGACACATACTACATTCAAATCTTTGTAGTCAACATAGATTCTTATCCTCCTATCCTTCTTGATACTGATGACCATTGGGCTTATCCATTATTATTCTTCCATAGCCTCAATAATTCCTAATGCTATCATTTTTTATATTTCCCCCTTGACCCTTACGCACAGATTTGGATTCATCTAATAAGGTCTCTTCCAAATCAGGTGCACACCTTCTTTCAACTTGATCTTCATCTCCCCTAAGTAATGGTGGATGCCTTTGAGTTCGTGGTACCCATGAGAGAAAAAATAATGAAACTCATGCAACAGATAAATGACCTTTAAAACCTCTTTTCCCTACTAATAGTCCCCAATGATAGCTTCCTTTGATTTTGTTTTCATCCCAATGTTAACCTTCTTTGTTTTCAAAGGCTTATGGTAGACATGTGCTCACTCATTAGCACTAGCTATGAATTTTCACATACCTTTAGAATGGTTAACATCTAAAGTTTCCATCTCTTCTCCGTCTACTACATAGACCATTTTTCCTTTTTATTTTTCCATGCACGTGCGCTCAAGCTGTACTTCCTCTGATTCTTCTTCATTGAGGTGTGTCTCCAAATAATTCTCATCCAATAATTATAGTAGCCTTTCCTCTGCCATAGCACTATCTCCCATCATAAGGCACTTGATTGCTTGTAATGCCTTATCCACCGATGGCTTTGTACTCTTATAATTGAAATCTTGAATGAGATCATCCAGCAACTCCTTCCAATTACCCGTTTAACGGTGCATCTCCAAATGAATATACCATATGTGTGCATAGCCTTGTAAGGTGGAATACAACTTATGCACCCATAATGAAGGAGGTAATGCTTCTTCACTTTCCATTCAAGCCTTCTCACATGATTAGATATGAAATGAGGTGGTCTCTTTACCATGGTAATCTTGTATGACATTGGGTGTGTTTCTCCTAGATAACCTTATAGAAAATGTGATTCTTACCTCACACAATTCTAGGAGGTTCTCCCAATGTGTAGCCCATAAGTGCATTACAGTTTTGATTAGGTTATAACTGAGCATTCCCCTTCTCTCATCCTCATTCTTCCACTAAGCCTCCATTTCTTGCAAGAAAATTTTAGGTTGTGCTCCTCCAAAATAACTTGGAAACTTCTTTCCTCCTAGGAACATGACTGAGCATGGCTTTATTACCCTTGTTACATATCCTCTCATCAGTCGCCCAATCAACTCATAAATCCCATGCACCCAATTTTTGAATTTCATGTTACTGGTATCACTCAAGGAATGAGCATCTTCAAAATGAATGACTCCCTCCATGGGATGAATTATCTCACAATCTCTAATAGAGCGCACATATATTCTATCAAGGACTTCTTCTCCTAAGTGCTTAGTATAGGGCGCTGACTTCCCATATGTTAAAGGGATGATCACCCTTTCTTCCTTTTTCTCAAAGATGATACACCCTTTGTTAAACCACATATCAACATTTTTCTTGTAACACCATAGGCTCCCAAGCAAAGCTATAAAGTTGTCTACCTTGGCGAGCACCAAGATCTCAAAGTCTCCAGTGAACTTGGTTGCTTGAGTGGTGATAACCAAATCCTTCAAGATGCCAATGGGAATTTCTTTAGTCTTATTTTCCATACACAACACATTCAAAGATGGTTGCAATGTGGGCCTTCCCATTTGATGTTAGGCATCTAGGGTAAGAACATTGACCTCTACTCCTGTGTCGATGATTATATTTATTAGAAGCCACCCATCAACAACTGAATTTAATATAATCTCCTTATCATAGTCAAGGTTGTGAGGAGGATGGATTGCATGCAAAACCTACCTTTCACGCTCTACTCCGAAGTGTGGTACCTTCTCCCTCAGTCATTATCCTAGCAAGGGAATAATATTCTATTGCCTTAACATCCTACATATTTCCTTGACCTCATCCAAGTCATCCTTTGGAGCCTTAGAATTCTTCCAAGTCATCCTTTTAGACATTGGATCTCCCCTTATAAACTCTTAATTACGTCCATAATCTCTTAATACACCTCCTTCTGATGAGTAGGGTTTGGATACTTCCCATGTACCACTTCCTCTCTTGAAACTAATTTCCTTTATCATGGCATCTCCCTGGTGTGTGTGGCCTCTGCCTACGTCATCACTAGTATAGGTTCTAGTCCTGATTCACATGCCACTCTGGGAATCCACTGTGAGTCATCTTTCTTGATGCTTACCGTCCCAACACCTTTTTCCTTCCAATGTTGCTGGTTCATATGCTCTTAAATCTCTAGAAACTCTTTGTACTTATGTTTCTTCCCAAACCATGAGCATTGTAACAGATCGGGACACTCACACTTGTGATGCTCTGTAGATCAACAGTTATAACAGGTTCCTCATGGGAACTCACTTTGTCCTCTACTGCAGTTACTGTGACCACAAAATCCTCCATGAAAACCTCTTCCACACACTCCTCCATCTATGTGCCCTTCATAAAGAAGATCATCATCCTTGGAACTACTTTCAAGACTAGTCTGGCACACACCAAGATCAATAAAATCATAGATCTGATCAATCAATCTGTAATCCTTGGTATCATGGGTCATAGAGGTACATATCTTACAATAGCAAGAAATATTCTTACGGATTACGCGTTGTAGTAGAGGGAACCTGCTTGCATCATGATCCCCATAGAAACTATCACAGTCTAATACTATAGTGCATACCAACTTTCGAGGGTTATTATCCTTTACATGCCCCTCCACTTCACAATTTGTACACCAAATCCAACCACGTACCTCATGCGTTGAGTTTGCATACATCTTCTCCAGTTGCTTAGCCATTGTAAAAATCTAATCCTCTAGAAAAGTACTAACACCGGTATCAACACTCCCAATAGCCTTAGCATGCAGGGAAGATTCCAATGCCTCATGTGGGTCTTTGAAATTATTGTGCGACAGAGCCCTTCTAAAGGGTGTTATCAATCCTCCAAAAAACCAATGAGCATGTTAATAAGGATGAATGTCATAGGATAGTTTTGACAAGAGATTCTTGAAATGCACGTCATACTCCTGCACACTCTCTGCCATTCCCTTTTGGATCTCCTTTAGGGTACTAGTGCTCTTTTGCTCAAACTCAGGGATATGGAACTCTGCTAGGAAGGTGTTCTTCAATGCAGTGTAGTCTACCACTATCTTATGGGGGTCATACTTCCAGTACCAACTATGTGCGCACCCTTGCAACATTGTTACAAACTAGATTTCCTTCCACTCTGAGGTAGTGATCCCTTTAATGCACCATAGTAATTCAAACTCATGCACATGCTCTGTAACATCTTCAATACCCCTGTAATCTGGTAAGTGCAAAGACATCTCAAAAAATAATTGCAGAGGTGGTTGAGGCCCTTGTCCTCCTGATCCAGAGCCTTGGTTCCCTCTATTGTTTCCTCCTCCACCAAATCCACTGGATCCACCAGGTCACGTTCCTCCTGACCCAAAAAATCCTCCAAATCTACTAGGTCCACTAGGTCCTCCATCCACTACACCACAAGATCCACCTCCTTTAGTCAAAAAATGGCCTAAATTTGTCACGCCTAGTGTTCCCAACATCTCACTAAAATGTGCACTGATTGTTTGTGATATTGTCCCACTACTAGTTGTGTGTCCCGCACCACTCCCATACATGCTACCCAAACCTTGTGTACTTACACCTTTTCCATAAATTACTCCAAATACAAGAATGCATTGTGTAGCTATTGATGTTGCAAATGAGAAATTATATCTCCTGGGCACAGACCTGTTACTCCCATTGATACCAACTAGGTGAACAATACTTCTCCCTTGATCTATAAAACCAAGTACCAGGGGTTGGTTTTCAAGTGGGTTCAGATGTGTGCCGATGGCTCTCCTTTCTCCTTGTGATGAACTCTCATCAGAAGCTAAAGGGGCATCTCTCCCCCACTTTCCAAGATTTGGTAGCACAGACTTCTCAGGTTCAACGTCCTCTACGTGAACCTCAAATCCTTCCTGAAGTGTCTACCTCTATAAATCCATCACACTTACAACCTCATGTTGTCTAGTCATATCTCTTTTGTGAGCTTCGCTATACTTGAGTCATCTCTCCTCCCTTTCCTTTTCATCCGTAATGTCTTCCATATTCCTCCACCCTAGCTTCCTCTCCCAGCACTGAGGGAAGTTTAGCCAGCCATGGGGAATGCCTCTAAACTTAGGTTAATTATCAATATCTTCATAGCCAAAGGAATAGCATGCAAAAATGATCCTCTAGGATCCCTCAGAAACTCAAACTCAACAACTTTTGGGCAAGAATACATAGAAATGGTGTATTCTATAGTATAACTCGTCAGCACTCCTTTCCACCAGTGATCAACAACATGGGTCTAAGTGAAACTTGTATCCTGCAGCCTTTGATAATGATATTTGGTCCATACACATGATCTATAGTACTATCCTGATCTAGATGCATATGCTAACAACCATTCATATAGTTCTACTGGGAAATAGCAGAAGAATATCTTATACAACTCATGGTATATGTTCTCTTCTACCCATGTATACGCATCGAACTTGGGTATAGTGTTGAATATTTGAGAAAACTCGTCCTCCGTGCTCTTGAACCATGTTTCAACACTTTCCAAGGTCAAACGTTTTGTCATCACGCATCACAGGGATCAAGATGCATGTTATTTCTCACAACAAATTCGAAATAGGTCCCAACAATGGAACCAAGATGTAGTCATTTTTATACCCTTAGATTAAAATTAAAATCCCATGCACATTGGCCTATCACCCAGCGAGCATTCGGTGCTCACCCGAGGCATGCATAGGTGTCAATTCTCTCCTTTAAACAAGTCTTGTGAGAATACATCATCTTATGACAGATTATCAAGTGCAAAAGAATAGAAAATAACTGTGCCACATTCTAAGAACCTAGGATGATTTATCACATCAAGGCATCCATACAAGGGAAATAACCAATAGCATATAGAAATGGTTCATAAATAAAGGAAATGCACAAATATCATACTCATGAATGCATATATGATTCAGAACAGAGTCTTATATTCGTATTGATGAGTCTAGTAACCACATTACATTCCTTGAGGTCATAATAGACCCATATAAACATGCAGAGAAAAGTCATGCATCAGAACTACACTATGTCCTTTGCGCATGTAACACCCTTGACAGTTGTTATTTTCCTCCTTTACATTTTAAGTGTTGAAATGTGATTTTTCCTTATAAAGATATGTTCTTTTGATTTTTGGAGATCATGTTTGAAATGGATAAATCATCTTTTGTTCTTACGATCCTTTGGCTGAATTGGAATGGCTTCTTTGAATCCATTTTAAATTTCTTGTAGGTGGGTTACAATCTGGTTTAAGAATTGTAAAGTTATCTATAAATCTGACTCATCCTTGGATCAATTTCAGTGGTCCAAGGAATGTTTTAAAATTTTCTCTGTTGAATGAATGGTAAATCGACATTCTAGGAATTAATAGACATATGACTAACCTTTGTTGGTTACAAGTTCTTTGATTATTATGTGAACATGTTTTATTCAGTCATATGTTGTGCTTGGATCTTTTCAGTTCAATTGTGGCAGGACAATGTTGATGTAAACGAACTATAGCATGTACACAGCTTGGGAAACATTTTGGTTCCTAAAACAAAATGGACTATCCTACTGAATCCTAAGCTAGGTAAGAATATATATATTTATTACCTAATTATTTTAATTAATTAAATTTTATCCTAGCCTAAGATTTTACTGAAGGAATATGGAGAGGTTTCTAGGTTATTGAAATTATCCTTAAACCAAATGCTATATGGTTGTGTGTTAATCTAACCTAATGCCTAATAACTATTGTGTTAGAATTAGTCTAACATATATGGAAACTACCTAAGTTTGTAAAATGTTTATTGGGTTATATCCTAAGCTAACCTAAGATCTAACCTAAAAAAATATGTTTACCCTAAACTAATGGGCATGAAGGGGGATTGGTGGTTACATGTGTTATATGCGATGGTTCCAAGGCATTAAAATTGTTGATAAGGTTTTAATTTCATAGAGGTACTGCTAGCTTTGGCAGGGGTTAGTGAACTTGGTAGAGGCTTAGGTGGAGACTCCACTAAAATGGAATTCCTTGTTAAATTTGATTTGGAATTCACTAAACATAAAAGGCGATGGCAAGGAAGGTTAGGTGGGTAAATTGGAATTAATGGAATTAATTGTTTTTGGTTTTCGTGCTCAAACTTCCTTAGAAGGCATGTAAATGGGTTGGAATGTGGTTGTTTCACTTTGCATACTTCACAATTTTCACTCTTCATGCTCTCTAGTTTTTCAAACCAGCAAATTGAACTGCACTTAATGGCTATTTTTGAGGTTTTAAACCTATTTTCAGTTCGTGGAATATATAGGAGGCATTGTGGAAAAAGAACATTGTTATTTGATTTTTCATGGAGAAGAGGAGAAGTTTTGAGCTCAGGTGGAGGTTATTTTTGATTTGATAGAAGCGCTATTAAGCATGATAGGCTCTAAACTTTAAGATCTTTTGCTTTCTTATAAATGTTTCATTAAAAAGATTCTACTCTTTTGAGATTCTTGGATTTCTTATCTTATCTAGTTATTGACTTGTTGGGTTTATTAAATCTTGTTATATTGGTTTTGAATCCTTGGTAAATGATGTTATGTTGGGAAACTTACCATATATAGTTCTTTAAAAAAAGATAATGCATGCAAAACATTTTTCTGTTTCACGACTTTTCATTTTGGAACTGGAAATGGAAGTGATCTGTTAAGATAACCATCGTTCTATTATTATAGTTCTGTGTTTTGGGGAAACTTGAATCCTATCAAATCTATTGTTGAGCTTGTTTTGCATGGACTAGAGCCTATATACGGGTTTATTTTTAGCTCTTGTTGAGCTCATGTTTTGTTGAACCTTTATTTGAGCTTGTTTTTGGTTTGGAACTTGGTTCTGGTTTTGTGTTTATTAAGAATTGTTGATAGAGGTTCTTGTTGTTTTGAATCATGTTGGAATATTTTATATCTCTAGACTGTTGTCGAATCCTATATAAATCTCGGTGCATAGTATTAGGTGGGAAATTTTTGTTCCCCTAAACCCGTGAATAATTACGTGGGAATTCTTGTACCTTTGTGAGAAGCTTGCGATCAGTATCGTGCTTAGATTTTGTACCTTTAAGCTCTAAGCCGTTAGTATTTTCAACAAGTTTGATTTGGTTTTGGTAATTGACTTGGGTTTTTAACTTCTTAAGAGTTTAAAGCTCAGAACTCATCTAACTGAACTACTTAGTCAAGGAAATTTGAAATAGTAGATTAATTAGAGTTGTTTAAATATTCTTGGGATTTAAATGGAAACATTTTCCAAGGATAATGGGATTTCAGTCGTTAAGATTTGTTGATGCTTTTGATCCTGCCTAGCTTTCTGAACGGTTATTTTTCTATTCCTTCTTGGATTAAAGTGGACACCTTATGTCTTTATAAAAGAAAGGAATTTGGTTCCTTTAAAATAGGTTGTGTTTTAAGACTACAAATTACATTTCATTCTGAGTATGGAATTGAAATTAGTATTCATTACAAGTAAAGAAGTGTAAAAAATATGACAGTGTGCTTTCTTCTTACTATATAGATCATTGGTTGAACTTTCTATTTTGACTCATCTTGAATGATCTAGAGTAGAGAATAATTCCTGTATGAGTCTACCTTGATCTTTGAACATTGTTTCAGATCTTTAAAAGTTAAATTCTATTTTTGGAAGTAGATTTAAACTTATAAGTAGATCAATTGATTCTCTATTCCTTCTTAGATTAAGATGAAATTTTGTTCTGATGAATATCTCAATTTTTAAATTTTAAGGAAATTGTCTTTTGAAAGAAACAGTTAAATCCTATTTTGAATATGTTATGTTTCTTGGATTTTTTATGTTTGGGCATAGTTGTAATGGTTCTTCTTCTTCTTTTGTTTAGGAGATAGATGAGTCATCCTAATCTGAACCATGCATTAAACTCTTCTTTTAGCTTGAATCAAAGATAAATGTTGCTTTCTTTTATGAAATATTGGGAACAATGAGATGTTATGACATGTTGTTTGTCTAAGGATAATTGATTGAATCAATTAGACTCTATTTTGTAAGGCTGATATGGTAGATTATATTCTGTCCTTTTCTTGGAAGTGAAATCAATTGTTAAAATGTACTTCTTTTTCATTACTTTTGATATATTGATTATTTGTTGTAATAATTGTCTCATTAAAGCAGAGTTGTTTTAATGGAACAACTAATGGATTGCACTTCTTTTAAAGGCTTAGTGTTTAACATTCTTAGTTCATTAAACTAACCTGTACTAGCAATTTTCACAGATGGACTTCGTAAGTGAGAAAGAAGGAAAAACTTATATGATGCATTGGTTGATTTAAGTCTAATTCTTCTAAAGAAATTTGATTGGTTCTTGAGATTGTATTGGAAAAGAAAAGTAGTATTCTTTTATAATTAAGATGGTTGTTATGTAGTATACCTAAATGAATAAGTCTTGTAAATGAAATGTTTATAAAGATAAATTGAAATTTGTGAGATTACCTGTATTGGTTGTGTAAATTATTTTGTATTTGTATGAAAGAGATGGGATCTATCTTGTTTTTAATCTTCATATTATTTATATGTTAAATGGCTAAATTTTAATAATATTGGATCAAGGGATTTATTTCAATCTCCCTTCTTGTGATGCAACTTGTAAAGTTTTAGAATATGATATTCATTATTTAAACTATATAACATAGTAATACAAACTAGGATGAACATACATTGAAAAATGTGGTCATTAGGTAGAAAAAACCCTAACGCCTACATATAGTGAAAGACTCTTCATCTTTCATAAATGTTCATAAACCACAAAGTTTTGGTATCATGACTTCAATTTATCATACTTCATTTTTTATGAAGTCTACTTTATTTTGGATATATTTTGGAGCTAAACTTTCTAAAAATTTATTGTACTTTTTACATAAGACATATTATAACACTGTGCAATTACGCTTAATTAATAGTTTAATAATGTATTCAAACATTAAAAATGGTAATGAATACAAAAAAGTTCTTAATGGGCTAAATGAATCAATTTAGAAAAGAGTGTTGGATTAGGGTTAGGCAAGTTGCTGAAATCTATTTTGAATAATCCAAATTAATTACATTATTAATAAAATCCTTGGGGTATGTACATCTCGATGAGGTTGTTCAGTAGGATGTTAGCACACACCAACTGTAGGGATTTACCTTCAAGAAGATTAGGATCTTCTTGAGGATACAACGATGTAGTCGGCATGTGGCAACACCCTTCGGCATTGATCATCCAAATCTATATAAATTGGACTTGATCTTAGTTTTTCTCTAGGTCAAGTTTGAAACATGTTTTAAGATATGGGGTAGCCCTCTATAACTCAGGATACCTTGGCACACAGGATTGACTTAGGTTGACCCATTATGTCAACTTACCCTAAGTCTTATTGAGCTTCCCCTTATCATAACACATGTTGTTAACACAAACTAGGGTTAAACCTCAGGCAAGTGGACTGATGTGAGTCAGTAAAGGACATTCTAGATAACAATAGAGTGGGGTGAAGGATGTATTCCAGATTGACAAGTATGTCGTTAAGGAATAGTAATACGTACAGTATGTTAGAAATCTTTGCAAAAGTATCGCAAGCTGCTAGTTGCATTGTCCTATGTCACCTAGTCTAAGGTTCGTGATGTAGATGAATATTGGTAACAATTATTCAGATAGGTTCCTTGGACAGATCATTCAATACCCTGAACAGGGAAAGAGAACCAAGTATACGTAGTATATGGATGAGTATTCAATACTTAATGTTAAACATGAATAGATTGGTAGTTTACCGAGTCATGAAATGAATAGATTGATAGCACCGAATCATTACAGCTTCATATGGTTATCTATTATATGAATGGTTGATAAATAATGTGTGTTCTAAAATATGAAATTTAGAACAGAGAACATCATTTTTTTTTTAAAATCCCTTGTTTCTAAAGTCTTAAAATGGGAATGTTACAACGCAAAAAAAATGAATACAAACCCATCCCTCTAACTTTTTCATCACTCCTATATTTTCCTAATCCCAACCCATAGAATTCTCTATTATATTTCTAAATGGCTTCGCCTCTTCCACCATTCTACCACACTAATAACTCTCTATCTTCTGTCCTCTTTTTATGTTGTTCGTGCACCTCTATATATAGCTTTCCTACCTCCACCGCCAAGCCTTCTGAGGTAACAAATTGGCTGCCAAGTCTCCAAGTGGTCCTCCAATGGAGCATGCCTCCTTTGATTAAAGCTCTCCAATCTGTGTAATGATGTTCTTCTGAAACCTTCCATCGCATGCATGGAATATTCCCTTTTTGATCCTATATTCGTCAGGCTGGTGCCTTATCCATTTCACATGCTATATGGGTCATGCTTTTCTCATGTGCTACCTGAGATGTTGAATATGGCTAATTCCCCAAAATCTATCTTGCCTTGCAAGCGCGTTGTGCATTCTGTAAAACCCTGCTAGAACCCTTCCCTGTGTGCCTTCACCATGCACACCCTTCTTCAATAGGTCCTGCATGCCCATGCACCTTCTTTTACTTAGCCAATATTCTAGGGCCCAACAACACTGCTTCCTTGCTTGTTTCGGCAACTTTGGCCAATTAGAGCATAAGTGACCCCATAGAAATTGTTTTGAGGGGGTCCAATTTTCTCGAAATCTCTGCAATACAAGGGATACATTCCTCAATCCTTATCAAATTGGTTAAAGAGGTAAATTAAAGAACCTAGGGCCCTAAGGAACGTGTACCAATTGGGTCACCAAATTCTGAAAATGCCACAATACACTACAAAATGTGATTTTTTCCATTTTCTCAAATTTTCTCTAACTGTTTGGATTTTTTCTTATTTGGGGAGTTAGAGAAAATGCCAAGAAATGTCTCAAGGTCAATTTTTATCTGATTTCACCCATTTTTTCCCAAATTAACTAAGTTTTGGGTCTTGAAGCCTCAATAAAAGGTAAACTACAAAAAAATAATCCTAATTCCCCCAAATCAGCTACAAGTGTCCAAAACACGGAGAATACCTGAAATTCTAGATTCAATCCCATAAGCTCTGTCAAGTGCCCAAGTTCAATTTATCTTAGTTGACTATTTTACCCAGGGGTAAAAATGGATAACAACAACAATACATGTTTATTGGATGAGGGTTGTAAAAACTTCAGTAGAATTAACATGAAAAATTATCATTTTGTTTGTGTGTTTAAAATTATTGGTCGTGCTAGTTATCTCAAGAAAAATCTAACCTTTATCATCAAAATGCTAATCAAACCTTAGGTTTTTGTGTGCATGTGTTTTCTTGGTACGATAGATAAGCGATTACAATCAATCCAATATTTAGAGATGATGGAGAGATCATCTATTGGTGGTTCTTTATAATAATATTTCTTTCCATACTCCTAGCATGTATCATAATGGAACATATAGAACAACATATGGACACCAACCTCAATATACCAAAATTGATCCTATTTTATTAGAAAGTAATATATATAATATATCTATATAAAGGGGAGGTGATTCAATTAATATAATGTATGTTAATGCCCTTATGTTTACATAATAACCATTAACTCTACCAGGACAAAAACTACATCCCTCTCCCATCACTTGATCCACTTTGAATAAATGTCCCATATGAGGGGCTCTATGTAGTCATACTCCTTGAAATATATAACATATCATTTCTATATTAGTTGATACTAATACAAGCTTCATTTTTATAGAGGGGGATGTTGATGATAGATGGAAGGGGAGACATTAGTTGAGGGCATAAAACTAGTTTCATATAGTAGGTAGGAAATTAAATTCCTAAAGGAATATATTATTTGGTATTTCTCTCAAATTTGTAACTCAAAATACTTACTTTTGAAAATATTGATTTAGTCTTTACATGTCATTTTCCAATGGAATTTTATTTTGGTTCAATTAACTTAATCTCGAGTCTATTATAGAGAGTGTGGGAAATGGGGAGAGAGGAAAAGTGAGAGAAGGGATAAGGGGGAGGGACGGGGAAGGAGGGAGAGACAAATATACGAAGAGAGAAACTGAGGAGGGAAGAGAGAGGGAGGGAAGAGAGAGGGAAGGAGAGAGAGAGAGAGAGAGGGCACCACATTAACACCTCATGGAACCAAACTAAAAGTAACCACATGTTTGGGTGGGATGGTAGATGTTATCATAGGTGTCATTTTACTACCCAACCATCCTATTCCTTTGTGGCTATATCGGCCTACAATTTCTCTTCAATACCCTAAGAGTAAAAGATGATCCAACTTTGATACGGTATTTCTTGAAATCCATGGCACCTAGGAATGTCTCTTATAAACCTATAGCTAGGCATTATTAGCATAGAAAATTATAAACCGACCTAGTCAGTTATGTCTTCGTGGAATTTGTCTCCTATAACTGTTCAACGGTTCCCTCTTTGTGCAACCATTTTTGTTTATATAAATAGGAATTTCTCTCCAAGAATAAATCATTTTCGATCTACTCTCTTTCTCTTGAGTCTACAGTGGTATCAGAGTATCGTGGAGTGCCAATATGGACCTGTGTAAAGCATGTAGTTGTTGCCATTTCAACCTGCATTGAATTTTTCCTTTGGCGTAGTGACCAAAAGGCATGAAGGGAGATTAAATATCCTGTGTTGGATTTCATATCTACATAGGAGGACATGTCCATCACTAAAACATGAGCACCATTCCTTGGCATTATTTTTTGGCATCAACAACAGGAACTAGTATCAGGAACATGGAAGATTGAAGAATGTTCTGATGTGAAGAATCGACTACCATCACAAAGCGAGAAAAAAACAAGGAGAATCATGGAGTTCTATTTATCAGACCTATGTACTATGCCAAATGTGTATTTTTTGTGCATTTCATTGACTTTTTCTTCATAGAAGAGTGAATATTTGTTCTTCATAAAAGTGTGGAGGACGCATTCTCTAATATACCAATTCTAACTGAAGTAGAAACTGATAATAACTATGGAGACCATTGTAGCACTACTGAAAACCATGATTTATGTTGATACCTACTGAAAACATGCATGCATTGTATTTTTCTCTTTAATATTCCCTCCATAGTATCAAAAAAATGTAATTTTAGGAGCTAGTGCGTCAGGGACTACTGGATAGGTTCTTATTTTACATACAATGTCAAGCAGAGAAGATTCATGTGAATCTCAAGGAAGACTACGAGGTAGATGATGAACATGAAATAGAATGTCTGCACAAGAATTTTTGTCTCACTACATGATCATATCAATCCCACTTCATTCTTTTTTTCATCAATAAGGCCTTGTACCCTTGAACATAATAATAAAAAAAATTATTTCTGACATCATGTATGCTCCCAAAATATTTTTTCCCAATTCTCATCTCTTGAAATGGCCTACTTATTCCATATGGAAGATGAATATACACACTATTATCTTGTTTGAATATCTCTAGGAATTCATGACTGGCACAGTTGCTCATCCCACTGATGTAGATGAGAAAATGAAGTATTACAATACCGATGTAAAAACGTTGATGTTGATCACTATTAGAATTTTCAATGAGGTGTAAGCACACATAAGGGATGTGACAAAATCAAATGTGGCCTAGGATATTCTCTCCACCATCTACGAAGAAAATAATTCAAAAAATATCCTCCATATATAGTCAAAGCTTCATACACTGAGTATGAAAGAAGGAGAGAAAGTAGAGGAATTATTGCATCATGTGGAGGAACTACAAGAAGAGCTTGGAGCAATCAGATAATTGGTGAAAGATAAGTTGTTTGTCCCTCTCAAAATTTGAGATATTTCTTCCTAATTTAGGAAATTCATCACCAAATTGACCATCGCAAAAAAGGAGGTGACATTTTCCGAATTAGTGAAATTTCTATAGCAGGAAGAATCCATTCATATAGTGCATAATAATTTTAATACAAAGCTCTGATCTAGAGGAAACATAAGATTCAAAAGCCTCGCAAGGGATAGCATGAGAAGTACACAAAAACACAGCCACAGAAGTAAAAACATAATCATAAGTATCAAAAAATGAATCGATGGTATCACATCTGCACCACCAATATGCACGGTGTTGTGAATTGTTGGTATAATGGCCACAAACAACGTAATTCTAGAGAAGAGAGCATATCTGGCCATGGTGATTCAAAGAAATCTAAGTGGCTTCCTTGCCAAAAGAAGTAGAAATTACATGTAGCAGTCTAACCAGATCATGAATCGGATGAGGAAATACCAGAATTAACAAATTGCGGTACACACAAAGATGATGTGGTTCTAGTCTCCAAAACATCGCAGCCATCACATAATGTTTAGTTGATTGACTTTGGCAACAGTAAGCACATAATGGGTGATATGAAGTTGTTTGATTCATTGATTGATCCACCCATTGGAGATCGGGTTCGAATTGCAGACAACAAGGAGTATGTCGTAGAAGGAATAGGAAATGCCACCATTCCTCTAGAGTTGAGAAGATGTGCTCTTACAAAGGTGTTTTATGTTCCAGCATTAACCACCAATATCTTGTTTGTATCTCAATTATTGAATCACAAGCTCAAGGTGGAGTTCATATCACGAGAAGTTACAGTACTTGCTAGATATTTTTAAAGGATTGTTATTTGCATTAGATGTAGTTTCATCCTCTGTTGTTGTTTTATTTTCCTCCACCATGGAATCCACTGCACTCTAGAATTATTAATATGGGCATATTTCTACCAACTCCTTCTATAAGCTTAGTTCTAAGTAGATGGTATGAGGACTTCCTCTCCAATCTCCCATTAATTACTTTTTTGTCCTGGATGTATAGCGGGAAAATAACATTAGGATCCATTCAATTCGAGTACATTCCATGCTAAGAACCGTCTTGTAGACGCCCAAAAATTGGTCGCAACCCCATAATTCCCTTTAATTAATTAATTCGACACATCCCTTGATCATGGCTTCTTCCACACATTATAATTAATTTGAACACTTATATTAAATTAATTGTTACCTCACATCATTATTAATTTACGTATATAAATTAAGTTAATTTCTACCTCACCTTGGAACCTTTCATAAACTCTAACATCTTAACTCTAGGTCATAACTTGCCATAATTAATCATGACTCTTTCTAAAACCTAATTAACACTTCTAGATTTTATAATTAATACCAACCACTTCCCCTACATTATTCTCATGATCTTGAGCAAGAATTAATCATCTCTTACCTGAAATCATTCTCAATCATGCCAAAAGGGGAGAGAATAAGTTGTTTTTAGTAAAAAATAGCTATCTTTCCCTAACTGGTGTCAGTTTATCCTTGGTCGGCATTGGTCATGGAACCACCATTGGTTTCATTAAGTAATCAATTCTAACTCATTCATCTAGTTTAGAATATGCTCTGGGCTTTGGGCATTCTAGCATTGGCACTCTCAGGTATGTAGGTGACCTCATGACGAACCAGAGATCATTTCAGACATTCAAAACCTCCACCAAGCATTAACAGTGTGTTCTAGAGCATTGGATCACTCACAGGGAAGTCCAGAGTCTTTGTTTTCTGCTACACAAGATCGAGACTCTTCTCTCCTTCAACCACAGCCATTCTTTCTACAACCAGCTTCCATTTTACAAATAAGTCTCTACCTTGTGATTTCTTTCATTATCTTGGTTGTTAACCATTTATTTTCTTTCTTTCACCTTCTACCTCTCCTAGATCTCCTCTTTAGCACCTCCACCTAACCACCCACCTATTGAGCCTTGTACTCTTCCCAAACCACCTATTTTACCATATCTAAGTCTTCACATAAATCCTAGCACCTATCCTAAGCACTCCCAAATCTTTTTGTAATCACAAAGAGATCCAACCAACCCATTTTAATCTTCTCATCTAACTTCCCGTATCGACATCGGTCACCCAATCGGCATCGACTATTACCAAGTACCAGCATTGATCACCCAACTGATACCAATCTCTATGACTAGTAATTTATCTTTGACCAAATTGATCGTAACTCACCCAAAACCTTCCTTGAACCTCACCAAATCTCACCCAGTCCTTCCAGAACACCTTTGTCACACCTACTAACATTGACAACACCCTGCCTTCTCTAGATTTAGTTGTATATTCAATATTTATCTTAAATATAGTCTATTATTAGCATATGAGACACCTAAATTGTATCGTTATAATAGGACCTTTATTTTACTATCATTTCTTTACATTAAGTTGTTTTTAAACAATGGATTTACGGCCTTTCTAGGAAGTATCACACTTTCTGGGTCTAGCATGCGTTAGGTAGTCCACTATCATATCCTATTTAACTCTGTTTGGTGGTATTGTTGTGCTTCTACAGGTACTCCTTCCTAACCACAAAGGATCTCTTCATGATCAGTATGGTCTTCTACAACACGCGTAACCTTATTCAACTTCACAAGGATTCCTCCTCACCTCACCTTTACCTTATCTGTTTTATACACAACATTGTAGTGAAAATTTTTGGCATGCCCGGTGGGATCCTCATTTGTGGGTTTTGTTCTATTCATATAGGTTACATCTTGGGTGTTTCCTTTCTAATTTTTTATTCACTGAATCTTCTTATTGGGTAATTTTATCCTTCTTTGTAATTAATCTAAATGAAACACTTCTTTTGGTGCATTTAAAAAGAATCCTTCTTCTTTCTTTTTTTCTTGCATTAGTGAAATTCATCCTTCTTCCTATTCACTCTTATTTACATTAAATATCATATTTAGATTTAGGGCTTAAAACACTTGCATTTCACCCCCGTATGTTTGCATATTTAGCTCACATAGTTAAGTAGCAATCATAGGACAGAGGTCATGACCATTTTTTGATTGGTTAATAAAGCATAGTTCACATTTGTGCACACACTCCTTATCCAAATCACTTGACACAATCTACAAAATTCTTAAACATTCCCTTCTAGGAAGAAGCCATCAAGGATTTAAAAACTAGTTGACAGTGGGCCCTACCTGGCCGGTTTATCATATCAGATCTTGGACCTCATATACTAGAATTTATATCAAGGAATCCTTTTCTAAAACAAAACTTGAAACCATCCATAGATTTCTTTCTAGGTACTTTCGCTATCCAAACGTTCTATATCATTCACAGTCAGTCTTAAGGCATAAGCCAACTAAACACTAAAATTTTGATTCTAAGATAATGTGTTTATTTAGTTTTTTCTTGTTTAATTGTCACCTTTCTATTTTTTTTCTGTAGTTTGAGTTGTGAGGACATACTCGCCACTTTTTCTTCTTTTCCACTCTCAACCATTATAACTAGTTACTTCTAGTTTTTCCAGAGTGTATTACTTCATATTTGCTACACACAGCTTCTTTATGGACCTATTTTGATTAAAAAAAACTCAAATTTTTAAAATTTCTTCATTTTCACAGTAACTGACATCAGTTACCTTCCTATCGGCATTGGTCCAGTGACCGGCCTTAGTCTATCTACCTAACCGGCACCGGTTTACTAACTGGTATCGGTCTCTATGTTTTTTATTTTTTATTAGAAACAACAACCTATTTCTATCCTCCATAATTCACCAAACATCCATTTTTGAGTTATGTTGGTTCTGCAGAGCCTAGAAAACCTATCTTCCATCTTTCTTATGGTTTGGACTCATCAACAGACATGAGCTTTTACATTTCATGCTAGTCACATACAGTTACCTATTTCACCTTTGCCGACATCTATTTCTTCACCAATGGACCCCAACATTCTTACAATTATACCTATAGGTGATAAGAAATTCACTAAATTCCTTGATCGTAATGTCATAACATTACAGTATTACCTCACCCACATTTCTATTCGCGACTCATCGGGCCAACCATTATTTGGTATGCCTACGTCTAAACCCCCTACCATATCCATGAATGCTACTTTAGCATTACCTAATCCTATGTCAACACCACCTACTACACCCATGACATCCATCACACCTTTAGTATTTGGCATACCTTCAATGTCTATCACTTCCCCAACCTCTACCATCGCCTTGACATCTTCTATATCCTCATCCATGGCTTGTAGTATAGGGATCCCCACATCATCAGTACATATTACTTCACAACTACCAATTACATCAACATCTTATATGCCTTATCATAATTTGGTGGTCTCGATTCCTCCTACTCAGCCACCTGTTTACCATAAGGATCTTCCCACAAGCTCCTCCACCTACACCCCACCTTAGCCACATCCTATAATGTCCACCTCGTATTCAAGGTACATACCCTTATCATCTATTCCTGCCTCTGTACCCGCTTCTCATTTCACATATTTGGCACCACCATACACTAGTATGTCATCTATGACCTATTCATCTCATCCACACCATTATACCACAAGGGGCACTGTTATCCAAAATGTGCCCACTGCTCATTTTGTGGCTAACTCCTTTACATCTTTCCTTCTCTTGTACCTCAGTCAAAATATTTTGTTTTCCAAGAACTCAAAACCTTTTGGAAATGGCACCATTGGATAGAGATCTTTCTCATCTTTCCAGAAAGGTAAAGTTTTCCTCCTAACTCCACGTATTTTTCAAGTTATGGCTCAGCGGAGTTGTTTGGTGGGAAATTTTCCCCTAAAAGAAGGCCCGCAGCCAATCAGGAGCTGCCACATGTCCAAGGGCGAAAACAACACCAACTGAACCAAAGGAAAAAATGGTCAGGAAGGGCCCACACTGAATCAAAATGTGCCATGTGGTCACCTGGATGTGGCAGAGCACGGGGAAAAATTTGAAAAATGTTCCAAAGACCAAACGGGTAAAAATTCAAAACTTTTGCCCGCCGATCCGATTTTGCTGTTTTTTGCCCTAAAACTTCAAATCGCCATAAACTTTCGATCCAAGCTCAGATTTTCTGTTCTTTATATCAATTGAAATCTGGTGAAATTATCTCACAAGATTGCCATGTTCAATTTTGAATTTTGGTTCAGTTTGGAGGGAGTAAAATCAAAAACTGCTTCTGGTATGCGCCCATGGACAGAACTGACGGTTCAACAACCATTTTAATGTGAAATGGGTCGCATTCTTCCTCCAGCATGGTCAAAAATTTTGGGGGGAGTGGGTCTGTTAGGGTCACCCATCGCTATTTTTAATAATGCATTTTGGTCAATGGGAATGGCTCCTAACATTTTCACATTTTCTTCTGCACCTGGGCTCGACCCATGTACTGTACAAGCCAGTTTTGGCCTCATTTCTTCATGGTTGAACACTTTTCACATATGAAAACTTCTTCTTCACCTCCCAACAAGTGATAGTTGTAAGAATCAGACCTTTTTCATAGTTGTAACAGGGTTATACCTCTTTAATGGTGGAATGGCAGATATTTTTACATGGGAATGACCAGTACAAACTCTGTGAATGCTTTCAGTCCTCTGCTTGTATTGTTTTTACTTCATTTTAAGACCTGTAATTACATCTAGTTTTTCCAGAGTGTATTCGTCATATTTTGCTACACACATCTTTCTTATGGAGACCTATTTTATTAAAAAAAACTCAAATTTTTAAAATTTCTTCATTTTCACAGTAACTGACATCAGTTACCTTCCTATCGGACATTGGTCCAGTGACCGGCCCTTAGTCTATCTACCTAACCGGCACCGGTTTACTAACTGGTATCGGTCTCTATGTTTTTTATTTTTTTATTAGAAACAACAACCTATTTCTATCCTCCATAATTCACCAAACATCCATTTTTGAGTTATGTTGGTTCTGCAGAGCCTAGAAAACCTATCTTCCATCTTTCTTATGGTTTGGACTCATCAACAGACATGAGCTTTTACATTTCATGCTAGTCACATACAGTTACCTATTTCACCTTTGCCGACATCTATTTCTTCACCAATGGACCCCAACATTCTTACAATTATACCTATAGGTGATAAGAAATTCACTAAATTCCTTGATCGTAATGTCATAACATTACAGTATTACCTCACCCACATTTCTATTCGCGACTCATCGGGCCAACCATTATTTGGTATGCCTACGTCTTAAACCCCCTACCATATCCATGAATGCTACTTTAGCATTACCTAATCCTATGTCAACACCACCTACTACACCCATGACATCCATCACACCTTTAGTATTTGGCATACCTTCAATGTCTATCACTTCCCCAACCTCTACCATCGCCTTGACATCTTCTATATCCTCATCCATGGCTTGTAGTATAGGGATCCCCACATCATCAGTACATATTACTTCACAACTACCAATTACATCAACATCTTATATGCCTTATCATAATTTGGTGGTCTCGATTCCTCCTACTCAGCCACCTGTTACCATAAGGATCTTCCCACAAGCTCCTCCCACCTACACCCCACCTTAGCCACATCCTATAATGTCCACCTCGTATTCAAGGTACATACCCTTATCATCTATTCCTGCCTCTGTACCCGCTTCTCATTTCACATATTTGGCACCACCATACACTAGTATGTCATCTATGACCTATTCATCTCATCCACACCATTATACCACAAGGGGCACTGTTATCCAAAATGTGCCCACTGCTCATTTTGTGGCTAACTCCTTTACATCTTTCCTTCTCTTGTACCTCAGTCAAAATATTTTGTTTTCCAAGAACTCAAAACCTTTTGGAAATGGCACCATTGGATAGAGATCTTTCTCATCTTTCCAGAAAGGTAAAGTTTTCCTCCTAACTCCACGTATTTTTCAAGTTATGGCTCAGCGGAGTTTTGGTGGGAAATTTTCCCCTAAAAGGCCCGCAGCCAATCAGGAGCTGCCACATGTCCAAGGGCGAAAAAACACCAACTGAACCAAAGGAAAAAATGGTCAGGAAGGGCCCACACTGAATCAAAATGTGCCATGTGGCACCTGGAGTGGCAGAGCACGGGGAAAATTTGAAAAATGTTCCAAAGACCAAACGGGTAAAAATTCAAACTTTTTGCCCGCCGATCCGATTTTGGCCTGTTTTTGCCCTAAAACTTCAAATCGCCATAACTTTCGATCCAAAGCTCAGATTTTCATGTTCTTTATATCAATTGAAATCTGGTGAAATTATCTACAAGATTCCATGGTCAATTTTGAATTTTGGTTCAGTTTGGAGGGAGAAAATCAAAAAATGCTTCTGGTATGCGCCCATGGACAGAACTGACGTTTCAACAACCAATTTTAATGTGAAATGGGTCGCATTCTTCTCCAGCATGGTCAAAAATTTTGGGGGATGGGTCTGTTAGGTCACCCATGCTATTTTTAATGCATTTTGGTCAATGAGGAATGGCTCCTACATTTTTCACATTTTCTCTCTCCTGGGCTCGACCCATGTACTGTAAAAGCCAGTTTTGGCTCATTTCTTCATGGTTGAACACTTTTTCACATTGAAAACTTCTTCTTTCACCTCCAACAAGTGATAGTTGTAAGAATCAGACCTTTTTCATAGTTTGTAACAGGTTTATACCTCTTTAATGGTGGAATGCAAGATATTTTTACATGGAATTGACAGTACAAACTCTGTGAATGCTTTCAGTCCTCTGTTTGTATTGTTTTTACTTCATTTTAAGACCTTTAATTACATCTATCAGCTTGTGTATGTTTTCCCTTGTTGCATTTCATGAATTTGTGTCTATTTACATGGCAAAAAATGTTTCACCACTCCTTTTGGTGCATCACCATCTTTAGTTTAGTTTCATTTTTGCATTTTTATCCCTGTGTCCTTACAATTTAGAGTAGGATTAGGATCTGAACCTCTGTAGTTGTGCAAAATATAGATCTAAATCAAAGGAGTTTGAGGAACCAACCTCTAATCTAGAGATTCCTCTGTCATTTTCACAAGTCCCACACTTGGAGAGAGGTTTCCATGTTGTGCAATCACATTGGATGCCTAAAACATCAATTCAGAACCTTGATTTGCATCCAGGGGTGCTGTTGATTTGCAACAATAGTTTAGGCACGCCTTGCGGGACCTTAGAGGTCTCATTTTTATTGCAGCAAAGTTGATGTGCATCTGCTGCAATTTTCTTGCTTCAAAAGAGCTATAAATTGCACATCTGGTGACTCCAAGGAGAAGAATCAACTGGTTTCAGCAGTACAGGCCTGAAAACTCATGAGAAGAATCACTACAAGGTCAAGAGTTGGAGAAGAAGAGGTGATGTTTGAATATCTGTAGTTATCTCCAAGAGTAAGGAAAAGTGGGAGGAGAATCCAAAGGTCTCCATCTCCACCAAACAGAACTCTCTCAACTCCTCCACCTGGTAGGCCTTTCATTCAATCAACAAGAGTTCTAAGACCAATTAGAATGGCACAACCACCGAATCCATATGTCAATTTCATAGGCAGCAGCCCAGTTTCCCTCAATGCACAACATCCAATTCCAATTGCATCCTTGAAGAACATTCCATACTTCACTGGAGAGAATCAGACTACTCCAGGTGATCATTTTAAAGACATTGCCAACCTTTGTGCAATTCATGAAATCAATGAGATGCAAGTGGCTGTCAAATTTTTGGCATCTTCATTCAAGGGGAAAGCATTGCAATGGTTTAGAAGCCTTGGAGCTGGTTCTATCACAAATTGGAATCAGCTATGTATAGCACTTCATGAGTAATTTGGAGAGAAGGGAGATAACTTGTCTCTTTTGGAGCAGCTGACAACCATCAAGAGAGCTCCCAATGAGCAGCTGACTAATTTCAACTTCAGATTTCAAAAGACTTGGGAGAGAATTCCAGTGGCAGTCAGACCAACAGCAGAAGGTGTTGTTCTCTACTATCTTAAAGCTCTAAATTCTAATATTTCTATGTTGATTCAATCCATGGGAGGCATAACTATCCCTATGGCTTATAGCATTGCCATTAGGGCTGAAAATTGTTTGATCCAAGCTGGAAAACTAGCCCCTAGACCTCCCATGCCATTGTTTCCAAGTTTAGAGAGTCCAAATACCAATCAAGCACCTAATTTGGCTCCTTCTCCCACTCCTAGAAATCAGAGTTCAAATGAAGCTTCTACTTCATCTCCAAGTGCCCCAAATGAGCTTCAAGAAGTCATGAAGCAACTGCAAAACCTAGGCAATGAGTTGGTTACTCTCAAGAGGCAACAAGCCCAAGGTTTTAGACCTTCTTACCAGCCCTAAGCTCAGCCTAAAAGGTAGCCATACCAACCACAAAGACCACCTAATCCAGCTGCAAATATGAATCAAACAAGGCCTCCTACCAATAGACCATTTCAGCCCTACAATCCAAATGCCATATCTGCCTCTAAGGCATTGGTGCCAACACAAAACAACATTGCTCAGGAGTATGACTGGTTTTTTTCCATGCAATGAACCTCATAACCAATCCATGTGCTTTAATGGTGCTTTGAATCAAGCATTAATGGTCACAACTACTGGTGTGGAGGGTGAGGGCAGTCAAGGAAACAGCCAACAACAAGAAACATTCCAACAGTAATCAGCCCCAAATGACACCACGTTGGTAAATTGGTAAGCAGAGGATTTTTGTGGCACGAATCAGGCAGTTTCCCAAGGTGTTGCAGCCAACACAAGGTCAAAAAGAAGGAATTTGGGTGAAGAACAACCATTAGCTCCAACCAATCCACAACCTTCCATGGCTCCACAAATGGTTGGCAAGAAAAATCTAATTTCAAATGCACAAGGGCAGCCAAGAACAGCTCCTAGACCAACTCAAATACCAGTTATTGCTGCCCACATGCAAGGAGTGAATGTACAAGCAAAGGGACAGAAAAGAGATCCTCCATCACCATTCAGTATCATTGATCAGATGAAGAAGACAAATGTAAATATATCAATGTGGGAATCCCTATCTATCCCAGGCCAAAGAGACTTGTTACAAGCTGCCATGAAGGACTGGCCAACTTCGAATGAGAAAGTTCGGATGCAAGAGAAAGTGCTCACAAATGCTGCCCAGCCTGAGGGAAATCATGGAGGACAGCAAGGTAAAATGTTGAACCCCCTCCTTTCTATGTTTCATTAATCATTGGAAATCAGTTAGTGCACAATTGCATGATAGATTCCGGGGCAAGTAGCTCAGTGATGCCTAAACAAATAGTTGATCAGCTAGGGCTCCAGTATGAAACCATATCCAAAGGGGTAGTGCAGCTGGATGGGACAGCAGTAACAACAGTTGGGGTGATTAGAAACTTGACTCTTACCTTGTATGCATGTCCAAATGTTGTTGTTTCACAAGATGTATTAGTCATAGACCTTCCACCACTCTTTGCCCTATGCTTGTCAAGGGACTTCACAACCAAGATTGGAGGATATTTGTCTGCTGATTGGTCACACATGTTGTTCAGAACAAGGTATGGAACTAAGGCTACAATCAGGTTTGAACCTATTGCAAACTTCCACATTGAGCCTTACACTCCAAGTCATATCAACACCAATTGTTCAGCATTTGATTAAGAAGACCACCCAAGCACCAATGAAGCTGACACTAAGGTTGGGAGCATCCCAGATCTAACTCTTGATGAATGGGCAAATAAGGTACATGCTTTTGATCTTTATCAAGAAGTGGAAGAATCTGAGCTAGGGGTCTATTGTATACATGAAGAAAATCAGCATATTCCTAACATCACCAAGCCAAACCACAAGGATGACAATGAGGTATGGCAGCTATTTTTTGATGGATCAAGAAGTAGACAAGGTGTAGGAGGTGGAGCCATGCTTGTTTCACCTCAAGGAGTAAGGTACTATTTAGCTTTTAGATTTCAGTTTGCATGCTCCAATAACACTGCTGAATATGAAGCCTTAGTGCAAGGGATGCATTGGGCAATCAAGAAGAAAATAAAGAACTTGCAATTCTTTGGTGACAGTGAATTGATTGTAAATCAGGTCAAGGGACAACATGCTGCCAAGAATGATCTACTCAGGTGCTACAAGAATAGGGTGTGGGACCTCATGGAAGATTTTGAGGGTTTTGGCATCAAACCCATTCCTAGGAAAGAGAATCAAGCTGCTGACAGGCTTGCAGCAGTAGGGGCAGCCTTTGACATTGTGGAAAGCATTCAACAAGACAAGGTATAGCTAAACATCCACGTGATTGTGAGGCCTTCTGTGCCAGATAAAAATGTTAGTTAGCAAGTGTTTGAGAATGACCAACAAATCATCCATTTCTTGCAAGAAGAAGCCAAGTTCTCAGCTAAGAATCAATAAAAATTGGAACAGCAGTATGGTGACCAAGTGGTATAGCTGAGAACTAACAAGCTACCCAAGGGACTTATCACTTTGGAGTCCATTTTTAATCCCAATGATCAGTTTAGAAAGGAGAAAGCAAACATTCAGGTCAAGAGAGAGGATTCAGTATCCATCTTGGTAGAAGAGAACAAACCATTGCAAATTGGAAAGATGACAACTGATCAAGAAAGGTATGAGTTCATACAGCTATGTCAATAGTTCCCTGATCTGTTTGCATGGAGCTATGAAGATTTGAAAGGTTTCAATCCCAACTTAGCTTAGCATACCATTGAATTGGATCCAAATACTAAGCCTGTCAGGCAGAAACAAAGACCAGTCAATCCACACATGGAGTCTCTCATGAGGAAAGAATTGGACAAGCTGATTGAGTCAAGAATCATATTCCCAATCAAGCATTCTAGTTGGGTTTCCAACTTGGTTCCAGTTAGAAAGAAGAGTGGAGAGATCAGATTGTGTGTTGATTTCAGAGACTTAAATAGAGCATCTCTCAAGGACCATTACCCACTCCCTTCCATGGAGAAAATCTTGCAAGTTGTGGCTGGCTCCGAGAGGTTTTCACTACTTGATGGCTACTCCGGCTACAATCAGATTATGGTGAAGGAGAAAGACCAGTTCAAGACAGCCTTCACAACCAAATGGGGAACTTTTGCATACAGTAAAATGTCATTTGGGCTATCCAACGCTGGTGCTACCTTCCAAAGGGCAATGGACATGGCGTTCAAAGGTTTGATTAACAACGTGGTGCTGATTTACCTTGATGATATCACTATTTTTTCCAAGACTGCAATAGACCACCTCTCTTATTTGAGACAATTTTTCACGAGGTGCAGGAGATTTGGAGTGTCTTTAAATCCTAGAAAGTGTATCTTTCTTGCACATGAAGGAAAGCTCCTTGGCCATATTGTCTCCAAAGAAGGATTAACAATTTATCCAGAGAGGGTTGAAGCCATAAGAGCACTACCATTGCCAAGCCACAAGAAAGCCCTTCAGAGTTTCTTGGGGAGGATAAAATTTGTTCGGAGGTTTGTCCCAGATTTTGCAGCCCTTGTCAAGCCCATCACCAAAATGTTAAAGAAGAGCATGGCTTTCAAGTGGATAGCAGAAGGAAAGGAGATTTTTGAAGCAATCAAAGAATCCATTTCTCAAGTACCAACTCTCATCAACCCGGACTTCTCCAAGGATTTCATCCTCTATGCATTTGGAGGTAATGACACTATTTCTACCATTGTGGTACAGCATAACAAGGATAATGATGAGTAGCCAATTGCCTTCTTCAGCCAGAGCCTAGATGAATATGAGGTGAAGTACTCTTTTATTGAGAAGCATGTGCTGGCAGTAATCAGAAGCTTGAAGAAATTAAAGCATTTAGTCTCAAACAACAAGGTCCAGTTGTTGGTCTCACATGTTGGGGTTAAGGACTTCCTCCTCAACAAAGATTTGAACAAGAAAAGGGCAGGTTGGATCACCCATGTCATGGAGTATGACATTGAGATCAAAATCACCAAGCTAGTAAGAGGAAAAGGATTGTGTGAGCAACTGGTTTTGGAGAAGCAAAAAGAAGCATGCAATGAAGGAGAGGCTGTTTTGACAGTTCAAGACAGCCATGAGCCATGTGGCACTCAAGATGAAAACAATGCTGCCCCGACTCCTTGCTGGACCCAAGGTATAATGCACTTCCTAAGCATAGGCCTATGCCCTTCGGAGATGAAGAAGACCCAAAGAAGACACTTCAGATTACAGGCTATCCCATATGCCATTGTTGATGGAGTTTTGTTCAAGAAAGATGTGAATGGAGTGCTATTGAGATGCATTAGCACAAATCAGATTCATAGGGTGTTGGAAGAGTTCCATGGTGGATCAGCTGGTGGTCATTTTGCACCGAGAGTGATAGCTCTAAAAATCATGAAGACTGGTTATTATTGGCCTAAAATTTTCAGTGATTGCTATGCATGGATCAAGAGGTGTAAGAATTGTGCATTCTTCACAGGAAAAGAGAGACTTGCTGCCCTTCCATTGCATCCAATCTCAGTTGACCAGCCATTCATGCAATGGGGTTTGGACTTCATTTGAGTCATTAATCCCAATTCAAGTCAAGGGCACAAATGGATTTTGACAGCCACGAACTACTTCACCAAGTGAACTAAAGCAGTAGCACTCAAAGAAGCAAATGAGTCCAGCATCTTAGAATTTTATGAGGGGATAGCAACCAAATTTGGTATACCTGCTACAATAATCTCAAATAATGAATTGGCATTCATTGGATCCAAGGTGACTGAGTGGGCTGTCAAGAATGGGATCTACCTAAGAACTTCATCAAACTATTACCCTCAAGGTAATGGCTAGGCCGAGTCTACAAACAAGAAATTGTTGAGGATCATTAGGAGGACTCTTGATGAGAATTAGAGGTCTTGGCATACCAAACTGAAATCAGCCTTATGGGCTGATAGGATAACTCCATAGAGATCCACAGGTAACTCTCCATTCAGGCTTGTTTATGGAAGAGAGGCAATCTTGCCCATGTCACTTGAGTTGCCAACATTGGAACTCATGAAGCAGTTAGAGTTCCTAGAGTTTGGGCCCATGGAGGTGAGATATGCAGAGTTGATGGAGCTCCAAGAGATCAGAGATCAGGAATCCCAAGCAATGGAGAAGGATCAAGCTTTGATCAAGAAGACCTTTGATAGTAAGGCCAAGAGTAGATCTTTCCAAGTTGGAGATTTAGTGTTAAAATGGGATGCCCAAATAGAGAAAAACTGGGAAGGCATTCAAAATTTGATGCCATTTGGAGTGGCCCATACATGGTCACGAAGTGCAAGAACAACAATGCCTTCCACTTGGCTTCATTGGATGGTGAAGAACTGCAGATTCCAGTCAATGGAATCTATCTAAAGCATTGCTTCTAAAGGGAAATTCTCCACCTTGTAAATATTAGCTTAGGTTTCCATTCCTTTAAGTGCTTGTGCACATTGTTTTGTTGTAGGTTAGTTTTTCTTTCCCTAAGTGCTTTGGCACAGCTTGCTATCCCTGGAGATGTTTTGCAATCCTTGCTTCCATCATGTGATATTCCATCTTCCTCCTTGCACATTCTAAGTCAGTTGAGGTTCTAAATAGAATATTTGATGACTCCATGCCCAATGGACTGCTTCAGGCAACTGGTATTTTCATCTAGCAGGCAGATGACCCCTCTGAGTCTCCAAAATTGTTATCCCAAATGTGCCCCCTGCTCATTTTGTGGCTAACTCCTTTACATTTTTCCTTCTCTTGTGCCTCAGTCAAAATATTTTGTTTTCTAGGCACTCAAAACCTTCTAGAAATGACACCATTGGATAGAGATCTTTCTTAGCTTTCCAGAAAGGTAAAGTTTTCCTCCTAAATCCACATATTTTTCAAGTTATGGCTCAGCGGAGTTTTGGTGGGAAATTTTCCCCTAAAAGGCCCGCAGCCAATCAGGAGCTGCCACGTGTCCAAGGGCAAAAAAACACCAAGCGACCCGAAGGAAAAAATGGTCAAGAAGGGCCCATGCTCAATCATAATGTGCCATGTGGCACCTGGAGTGGCGGAGTATGGGGAAAATTTGAAAAATGTTCCAAAGACCAAACGGGTAAAAATTCAAATTTTTTGCCCGCCAATCCGATTTTGGCCTGTTGTTGCCCTAAAACTTCAAATCGCCATAACTTTCGATCCAAAGCTCATATTTTCACGTTCTTTATATAAATGGAAAGCTGGTGAAATTATCTACAAGATTCCATGGTCAATTTTGAATTTTGGTTTAGTTTGGAGGGAGAAAATCAAAAAATGCTTCTGGTATGCGCCCATGGACAGAACTGACGTTTCAACAACCAATTTTAATGTGAAATGGGTCGCATTCTTCTCCAGCATGGTCAAAAATTTCGGGGGATGGGTCTGTCAGGTCACCCATGCTATTTTTAATGCATTTTGGTCAATGAGGAATGGCTCCTACGTTTTTCACGTTTTCTCTCTCCTGGGCTCGACCCATGTACTGTAAAAGCCGGATTTGGCTCATTTCTTCATGGTTGAACACTTTTTGGCATTGCAAACTTCTTCTTTCACCTCTAACAAGTGATAGTTGTAAGAATCAGACCTTTTTCATAGTTTGTAATAGTTTTATACCTCTTTGATGGTGGAATGCAAGAGATTTTTACATGGAATTGATAGTACAAACTCTGTGAATGCTTTCAGTCCTCTGTTTGTATTGTTTTTACTTCATTTTAAGACCTCTAATTACATATATCAGATTGTGTATGTTTTCCCTTATTGCATTTCATGAATTTGTGTCTATTTACATGGCAAAAAATGTTTCACCACTCCTTTTGGTGCATCACCATCTTTAGTTTAGTTTCATTTTTGCATTTTTATCCCTGTCTCCTTGCAAATTTAGAGTAGGATTAGGATCTGAACCTCTGTAGTTGTGCAAAATATAGATCTAAATCAGAGGATTTTGAGGAACCAGCCTCTAATCTGGATATTCCTCTCTCATTTTCACAAGTCCCACACTTGGAGAGAGGTTTCCATGTTGTGCAATCACACTGGATGCCTAAAACATCAATTCATAACCTTGATTTGCATCCAGGGGTGCTGCTGATTTACAACAACAGGCACTCCTCAATTTATTCCTACCACAGATCTTATCAAGATGATGATGGATAATATGCAAACACTTGAGGCCTTCATTTCGAAATCTTGTAATGTCCTCACTTATGATGAAATCTGTAACGATCTCATCCACCCATCCATACATATCCACCCTTATCCTGCATAATGGGAGTTACCCAAGTTCAACCATTTCAATAGCAAGGAAGACCCTCAACTGTATTTACGACCATTTAAACATGTGTGCTATTTGATCACCCATAAAGATGCATTACCCCTTAGAAATTTAAAACTTTCCCCATGTCCTTGATAGGACCCGCTCTACACTAGTACAATAATTTACCTATGCACTCAATCTTCTCCTTAAACCAATTAGTCCAAACCTTCCTTTATCACTTCTCAATCAATATCTCTAAGAAGATCTCTATGATGTACTTATACTCTATTCACCAATATGAAGATGAACCTATTATAGATTTTGTCACACATTTGCGGGGCCTCATCAATCAACTCACCTTACAGCTACCACAAGAAGAGCTCATTGATTTATTTAATAATGCATGTGCTAGACACATCTCCCTGAATCTCTGGGTTCAAACGCTTCACACGTTTGACGAAGCCTTCATTATCGCCTGAAAACTAGATATTTGTGCCCTTGAAGAGAAGAAACTTAAGTTGCATAACAAGAATGCTATCTTCAAATCGAATGACTATTCTTATAAACAACCATTCTAATAACCATTCCAAGGCCAAAGGATCCACCAATTTGGTGATTCTAAAATCCAGCCCCTCTCATCCATCTAATCAACCAAAACCATCTGCCAACCTCTCTCCTGTTAAAAACTTCCAATATAAGTATGAACAAAGGGCTTACAGTCCTATTGGAGAACCATATTCTTTTGTGTTGGAAAATCTTTTAAAATTTGGAGCCATCACCCTTCCACCTATTAAACCAAACACTAGTTTTGGTCCTTCTCATCCTACACCGTCATGGTATAATATGAAAATGATTATTTGTAACTAAAAATGATAATTTGATTTCAATAGATCTTTTAAATGATTATTTTTACATTTTTTTTTATATGTTTCCATGAAATGCTAGATAGTGATAAACTAATCACAGAGAAATACCTTAATGCACCATCTGAAATGGGTTGTAAGATGTCTGTGGATGTTGGATGAAACCTTTGGTGGATACTCATTAGCTGGTCATTGAGCTAGGCTTGGGAAGACCTCTACTAGAAGACAGAAGATGTGCATGAAGTTGATGTCATTTTAGGAGCTTAGTGTGGTTGTTGGACCATGGTGATGAAAAATATTCGTTGCTAGCATAGAAACAAGGAAGCAAGAAAGTGAAAAATAATGTTGAACGAAATCCCCTAAACAAGAATGATTCTATCACTACCTATTCCTATAATCCACTGGACGATCCTGTTAGAATCTACTCGGGTGATCTGTAACATTTGGGGAAAAAGTTTATCACACCTAATGGTCTACCCATAGAGGATCCTAAATGGCCTATTTCTCTGGGTAATTTAATGAGGGATCCTATGGTTGGGAAAAGGTTCCTACGAGTGGCAGAGGTTAGGAACCTATGGGGGTAAAATGGGGTCTACCCAATGATTTAGAGATAACCCTATCCCTGATTCTACCTAAGGAGGTGTCTACTATAATTTGGGATGGGTAAATAGTCGATTTATAAGGGGGTAACCAGTCTGGTCTCCTCTTACAGGATAAGGGGATGTTTTTTTTAAGGAAAATATTTATAATGATCCTTTCAACCTTGATAAAATAACTGTGTGTACTAGGGAGAAGTCAGGCAGGTAATGAAAACCAAGTGTTTATAGCTAGCTACATTATTACTTGGATATCTAGACAATTTTCAAAATTTAAATTCATTGTCTTCAAGTAGATTCAATATTTATAATAAGTTATGTTTGAGTGGACTAATGGGAGTATGTTGTATTCCTCCAAACTCTAGGGGTACTCTCCATGACTCACATTATCTTAACCAAATTGTGTGATCATTATCCCAAGATTACCTCAATTATTTATTTTTAGGTAACCTGCGAAGCCAACTAGAGAGATAATGTAACCTGAAGGAGATCATACCAAACAAAACTTCATAAACCTAATGAAGGAGAAAACCAAACTGAGATCAAAACAAGGTCTAGATCTACCAAACTTCCTAAGGGAACCACAACCAAATAGAAAAATCCTAAAGCTTACCGTAGTGAAACTAAAAAAATCTACTCAACAAAAAGCTGTCACACAAATCTAGCTTCAACGCACTTACTCAAGATAAAAATAACTGCCTAGGTCTCGAACCCTGGACTCTCCCATGCCTTCTTGTTTAGAACTTCACCTCTACCATGTTAATGATGGGTCTCATTCACTATTATTACTTTTTTTCTTTACTTCTATCCTTTTTTTGAATTTGTAAGATCTAGAGGTACATTCGATTTCTAGAGATTCTAGAATCTACAGGTCAGGGATACCTTCATCTTCATCACCTAATTTGAATGGTAGGATCTTCATGCATTTTTTATGAACCACCCTATTGCCAACAGAACAAGTGATTGACCTGGTTTGGTTCCTTTCTTCTTCTTGTATCTATATATCCTTCATAAAAAAATGTATTTATGTATTTCTCTTCATCTTTGGTAATGTTCTCTTGCACCTTTTCCTAAGAAGGTACGACCTAAAACAAAACAAAATCTTCACTACCTACCAAAAAGGTAGTCACAGCTACTCCACCTCTAACAGCACCTCTCCCATGAAAATCACCCGCACCTTCATCCCAACCAACTCTAACTTCTCACTATGATCCATTGGCAGCATCTTATTCTAACATCCTCGCTAGGTTGTTAGAAAAATTTGTTATCTCATTGCCACCTATTAATCCTTGTGACCCGCTCAAACCAAAACCAGTAGGGTTTGACAACACTAACATCTACGCATATCATCACTCACCAGGGCATGATGTCGAAGGTTGTAAGGCCCTACAAAACATTATCCTTCAAATCTATACTTTGGATGGTCTCTTTGATGAAGATGACCTATTTGAGGATAATTCCATTCCCCCTTCACCCGCCACTACATGGTCTAGCCTCATATCTATTCAGCAACCTTAACCGACATCTCCACCACCCTCTTTTCTTCCTCTAATTTTTAAAATAAATATGGTCTGAGTAGCCACTGGATCACAAAAAGATAAAGGAAAAGAGAAAAATAGTAACCCATCAAGTGCACCTTCACCCATCATTCCACTTGCACCTTCCACCAAGGTAAGCATTCATGGTCTGGCTTATCCTATTTCTGATAGAGTTGTATATTTCTCTATGACCAAACAACTTCATCAATCTCCTCTGAAGATGTCCTTGTATGACCTAATTCAAACCTTCAAGTCTCATCGTCAAGCCCTCATTAAGTTCCTGCAATATATAGAGGTTCCACCAAATGATCCTACACCTGTGGCTGCCATCTTTGCCCCTCATCATGTGGTTGCCCTCACCACTCCACCTTAAATTGCTGCCCGCATTACCTCTCCTCAGGGTTCTGCCATCAGTTTCTCTGACTCAGAGATTTCCCCTCTACAATCAGATGATCTTGATCCTACCCTCTTAATCTCCACCTACATGAATGATACTCACGTTCGAAACATTATTATTGATGGAGGTGCTAGCATTAATATCATTTCTTTCCATGTGTATGAAAAATTGTGCATACCCGCCAACTACATTCATAATAACCCTATTATGTTGCATTCTTTAAATGATGTCATGACTTCTACCCTTGACACTGTCATCCTCCACATATTTGTGGGTTCCCACACTAGTCTCGAGCTATTTTATGTTCTTGAGGGGGAATTTCAATATAACATGCTACTTGGACGACCCTAGATTTGTGTCATGGGGTGTGTAACTTCAACCCTTCACCATTATCTAAAATTTTAATATGGAGGGCACCCCTACACCATTCAGGTGGATCCTTCACCTTTTAAAACCTACAACATACTTTACCGACCAAATGATTTCCTTGTTTTAGTCAAGGTATACACCACCCCTACCCCTTCATCTTATTCTGGTGCCTCATCTACCACTTCTACCGCTATACCTTCCACATCTAGCCCATTTATCCCCTCTACTGTCGTAGCTTCCACAACTAGCTCATCTTCTAACCCACTTATTTCACTAGTAATTGATGCCCCACCTTCTCAAGATTTGATTAGCTCATCCATCCCCACTACCCGAGTACCAACCTCAGACCCCTTGGTAGGTGTTTTTCAATGCCTATCATTGGAGGAGTACTGCCTATATAACATAGACACTTTCCTTACTCCTCAGGAGTACGGAAGCCTTCACCAACACCCACGTTATGATTGTCATATAGGAGAGGTTTTTCCATATAGTCCTCCCACCTTTTAACTAACCTAACATATAGGGGACTCGACACTTCTTCTTATTCTCCTAAACCACCTACCTAAACTTGGCCTTTCTCATCTGACTTCCAATACCTAACTAACCACCACTTCGCCCAGACTTTTCTTCATTGATGTGCATGGAAGGGATTTGGATTTTGTCTTTATGAGAAATGATGTCACACAGTCATACATTACACCACCCAAAAGCACAAAAACCATTGTGGTATCTGATTTTTCATGCCACCTAATCCTAAGAAGGCTAGAATCGACCTCGAAGAGGAAGATAAGCCTTCCCCACTTAAATCACCTACCACACTGCCTTTACCCATGGATTCCATCAATCCAAAATCCATCCCCCCTAACTTTGTTTTTCATGAACGCCATTTCTTTGGGACATTTGACCTATCATCGTGATGGCGAGGTTCCCTCTTCCCTTCCTCTTCTTTATCCTGACATGTTGGATGACAACACACCTTCTATCAATGTCATTCAATGTGAGGATGATGATTTTATTCTCACCTTTTTACGTGTAGAGGATTCTTACATTCACCGGTTATTACCTTCTGAGACACAAACCATGTTGAATGAATCGACCATAGAGATCAACATTCACACTCAGGATGATCCTTGAATTATAAAGATAGTCCAATCTTTTGATTCTTCCAAAAAGGAAGCCTTCACCTCTTTATTTCGAGATCATAACAACACTTTTGATTGGTCTTATGTTGATGTGCCTGGTATTAACCCTAATATCGTGGTCCAAAATATCGTGACTATCCCCAATGCCAAACCTATGAAACAAAAGCTGTGAAAAATGCATCCACACATTTCCCTTCTTATGAAAGAAGAACTCCAGCACCTTCTTTATGTTTCCTTCAATATACCCATTGACTATCCAAAATGGATTTCTAACATTGTTCCTATCACCAAAGTGATAGGGGGACTCCGTATCTACATAGACTTGTGCGACCTTAACCTTGCCTACCCTAAGGATGATTTTCCTCTACATAGAATTGACGAACTTGTTGATCTTATAGCTGGACATGAGATGTTATCTCTTATGGACATATTCTCAAGTTATAATCAAAGATTACTCACTCTGGAAGATCAACACAAAACCACCTTCATCACCCCTTGGGGAACCTTCTATTATCATGGCATGCCCTTTGGCTTGAAAAATGCTTGTGCCACCTATCAGTGCATTATGACTTTAAGCTTCCACAATATCATGCATGACATATTGGAAGATTGTGTCAACGATCTTCTCGATAAGTCCAAAATTTGTGCCAAACACCTTGCAATTCTTAAAGTCATCTTTGATCATCTCATCCAATACTACGTTCTCCTTCAACCAAATAAGTGTGTCTTTTCTATTCTCTCCGGAAAACTCCTTGGTTTCATCATTTCTTTGCAGGGCATCAAATTTGATCCTGCCAAAATCAAGGCTATTCTCGATATGCCTCCACCTACTAACCTTCAACATATTCATAGTTTGCAAGGAAAATTGTAATCCATTCGGCACTTTATTTCACAACTTTCTGACCAATTTCACCCTTTTCATCATCTCCTTAAAAATGATGTCTCCTTCAACTAGAATGATGAGTGTTGCAAAGCCTTTGAAGCATTGAAGAAATGCCTTCTTCAACCACCTATGCTCATCCCACCTAAATATGAAAAACCTTTTTGACTCTACATTTCTACCACTGACCACTCCTTGGGTACCATGTTCACTCATCGTGACAGGAAACATAGGGAGTAAGAGGTTTATTACATAATCTGTAATCTTTTAGACTATGAGACTAGGTATACTCATGATGAAAAGATTTACCTAGCCTTGGTCTTCGTGGCCACCAAACTTTTCTACTACCTACTTAACCACAAAACCTTCATTGTCACCAACACCGACCCTCTACATTACATATATGTTAAACCTTACCAACACCAATGCACCTCATATTAGATCATGCTCCTTGTAGACCTAGACCTGGAATTCATTCATCACAAAATTATCAGGAGACAAACCATTGTAGATTGGCTTGTAGAAAATCCTCTTCCTAGAAATCAATCTTCTAACTTTTATTTTCTTGACGAATCCATTGTCACCCTCTCCCTTGATGATGTTTTTTCCAAATGATATTATTCTTTGATGGATCCAAATGTCAACATGGGGGAGGTGCGGGGGTTGTCCTCATTCCTCTTAATGGAGAGAATATTCCTTTATCCTTTAAGTTAGACTTTGAATGCACTAATAACATGGTTGAGAATGAAGTACTTGTGTTAGGAATTAAAACTACCATTGCCCTAGATATTAAATCCATTAATATCTTTGGTGACTCTCAACTAGTTGCGAAGCAAGATAGTAGTTTGTACCATTTTTGTAACAAGGAGCTTCAAAAGTATAAACATCATGTTGAAATACTTTTGACCACATTTGACCACTCCCTCATTAAAACCACTCCGTGATCCACCAACAAATTTACAGATACCATGGCTTCTCCTGCTTCTCAAATACCTGCCTCACCTTCGGACTCCAAAATATTTGTCATGGTACAATGGTTGCAGTCACCCTCTTATATTATCCACAATGTAAATTTTGTGGGAAGAATCAAAACCAACCTATGTGATATTTGGTATAAGAAGTTCGTTGAATACCTCTCCCTTTCAATTCTACCTCCATATTTCACTCACAATGGACAACGAGCATTCCTAAAAAGTGTCTATCGTTACATCATCATAGGGGATCTTCTCTACAAATGTGGCTTTGACAGTATCCTCCTGCAATGCCTCACTAGTTATAAAATCTCATACACCAACAAAGAAATCCGTGATGGGATATGTGGAGGACATTTTAGTGGCGTTACAGTCGCAAAATGATTCCTTCACCTTGGCTTTTATTGTCCAACCCTTAACCAAGACTTTTTGGACTATGTCAAATGTTTTGTGAAGTGTCAACAGTATACTAACCTTCACCATACCCCTAGTCACGCTTTACAAGTCGCTAGAGACTTTTTTCCCTTCCCTCAATGAGGTTTAGATCTCATTAGAGATATTAACCCTCATTCCTCTCAACGGAATCACTAGATCATCACAACGACTAAATACTACACTAAATGGTTGAAGGCCATCCCTCTCATTTCTACCAAATCCAAATAGATAGCTGAATTTATCAACCACTATATCATTTTTCGTTTTGGTGTTCCTCATCATTTCATCACTGACAACAGAAAAACAATTCAAAAACAAAACCTTACATAAACTGTGTGACAATTTTTGCATTCGACTCATTTTTTCATAACCATATTACCCACAATCAAATGGTCAAGTTAAATCTTCTAACAAAACAATCAATAAAATTCTTATGAAATTCATCGACAACACTAGTAAGGATTTGCATACACACATTCCCTTTTCCTTATGGGCTTATCACACCAGCATTCACACCTATACCGGTGCCACACCTTTCTCTTTGGTATATGGTATAAAGGTCATCCTGCCTCTTGAAGTCCAAATTCCATCTCTTCTTATATCACTTAAATATATTCTCTCTGACGATGACTTTTTCCAAGAACATTTGGCACAACTTGAGATACTAGATAAACATCATCAAAACTCTCTAGACGATCTCCAAATCTACCAAAAATTCATCAAGTGTGCCTATGATAAGCGTGTTCATGAGTGAACTTTCAAGATCGGTGATCTTATTCTAAAGGAAAATCAAGACATGACTAAAATAGATAAAATTAAACAAGGTAAATTTTCTCCTAATTGGTTTGGACCTTATATTGTCACCCAAACTTATGGATCATGTGTTTATCATTTATCTTCTCTTGAGGGTAAACCCAAACTTGAATCTCTTAATTCCTTACATCTTCTACCGTTCTACTATTGAATAAAGTGCTACATCAATTTATGTCACTTATATGCTTATCCCTTGAGCAAACCTCTCCTTCCACCTACCTCTTTATGGACCAATGACTAAACTCAAATTGTGTGATTATCCATCACCATTCATCCTTGTCTTCAATATGAGTACCACGGCTCTACTCATGGCCTAATTATAATGGATACTTTCCATCCTTTCCAGATGGAATCCCATGCTCGTTCGTCACTTAAAACCTCTCTTTCATAGCTAACCTTTTCGTGTTATGGTTTTTCCTTCATAAAAGAGGCCTATACTTCTTTATAGTCTTATCCATGACAGAAAGTCCAAAATAAAATTAAAAAATATATGGGATAATCAAAACTTTATTCCTTGAGTTAATCTTCTCACAAGTAGATGATTTCCTCAAATGGTCATCTATGTATTTCTATTGTTTATAAATAGACTACTCCCTCGAAGGACAACTATAAAAACACAACCACTTATTGTACTTAGTTTATCCAAATAGAAGACTAATACATATTTATTAAAAATAATAAACTATCTTGGAGCTTCCTGCATCAATCAGCTTCAAGAAGACCTCAAAGAGACACTACTATTTATCCCAATATATACTTCCTGCATCGATCGGTCTATACATGCAAAAAAGTAAAAACAAAAAGAAAACGTTAAAGAAAAATACAAAATTTTAGTCATGGACTTGCCTATTTTGGTTTTGAGCATCTTGCAAAAGGGGCACATTGTCCCACAACAAGGTTATGCTAAATAAACCACTCCACCCTACCTTCATTTATTTATTCCTATCTACACAAGGGACATAGCACTCATGCGACACTTTGTGATTATGAAACTTATTTCAACTATAGACCTATTGATCATGCAACATCTCTAGGGACTTATGTTCATAAGCCTCTTTGTATGTCCATTATGGTCCTTACCAAATATGGGCATGCCACTTCTTTTGGTTTCATAGTTGTTTACTTGTTGTTTCTTCAATAGGACAAGACCATCAAAATTGAGTCAACCATAACACCTTAATCTATTCCTACACCTAATTCACCTTGCCTATTACCTATTCAACATTCAAATTTTGTTATCTCATTTTTAGTGATTCCAACTAAAATTGAGATAACCATAGCACGACTGATGAATGGTACGCAGATATCACTTTCTGTTTAACCTATGGCGAGTGTCCCCCGCATTTAAGCCAAAAAGAAAAGAGGATAGTTAAACTCAAATCTGTAAGATACATTCTGTTGGACAATGGTATATACAAGAAAGGTATTGATGGTGTATTCTTGTGCTATGTTGACAAGTCTCAACAGATAAGGTTTCTAGAGTCCTTCCACAATCTAGCAGGTGGAGGACATTTATCTTCTTCCATAATGGCTTACAAGATCTTACGGGTCAGGTACTATTGGCCTACTCTCTTTCGAGATTCAGCTAAATGTGTGGCCAAGTGTGAAGTTTGTCAACATTTCATTGGTCATCCTAAGCTAGAAACTCTTCCCTTGAAGCTCGTGGTGATAAAAGAACCTTTTCACCAATGAGGATTTGATTTCATTGGAGTAATGAACCCTGCCTCTAGTTCCAGTCATAATTATGTCCTCACCACCACAGACTATTTCACCAAGTGGGTGGAAGCTACTCCAATCAAACAAGCTACCTCCGAAGTTGTTTGTAATTTTCTCAAAGAAAATATAATTGTTAGATTTGGTGTGCCTCACAAGATTGTTTCTGACAATGCCTCCAATTTCTCATCCCATGCGTTGACAGAATTTTTTTATGGATTTGGGATCATGTTGGCTCATTCATCTGATTATTACCCTCAAGGAAATGGTCAGGCTGAAACAAGCAACAAAAACCTGGTGACCATAATCAGAAAGTTAGTCGATGAGAATCAAAGGACATGGCACAAAGCATTGTATGATGCATTATGGGCCAATTAGATTACTCCTAGATGATATGTTTGGAATGTCCCCATTCTAGGTGATGTATGGAATTGACGTTGAGATACCTATCTCTGTAGAATCGCCAGCCTTACATTTGGCTAAAGCAATTGAGGATGAAACTTTTCAAATTTCTATTGAGAAAAGTATAATGTACCTAGCTAGGCTAGAAGAAAAACGGAGCAAGGTGGTGGATCACATCACAAACCATCAGATCAAAGTCAAAATAATATTTGATAAGGAATCAAAGAAACGTGATTTCAAGGTTGGATATCTAGTACTTCTCTAGGACAATAGAAGAGAACGGAAAGGGATGCATGGCAAGTTTGACTCCTTACAAAAGGGTCCTTCCAAAATACATTAGCTGAATGGTGAAAATAGCTTATGCTTATCAGACCTTGATGGATATTTTCTCCCTCTACCTTTCAGTGGCCAACATTTTAAGATGTTTCACCAGTAATGCAAGATGCTCTCTTGCATTGTATCATAATTTATTTTTTGTTGTATGTTTTCTTTCTTTATTTCTTTCTTTCTTTCTTTGTTTTTGGTTTTTCTTCTTCAGACTCCATAGCCCAATGGATAAAGCTTTTGATATGAGTTCTCTTCCTTTGATGTCTCAAAGAAATTCCCCAACTAGAGCCAGTTGTTATCTCGTTTTTAGTGATTCTAGCTAAAATTGAGATAACCCCTAGAAAAATTTTTGACAGAAACCTCCTAAAAATTCCCTTTGAAGGAAATTTTCAGGTTTTTCAGGTTTGCATCGCATGCAAACATGTCTTTTACATGCTTCATGTCGAGTGTCTTCTAAAACCCGAAACCCGATTACATGCCAAGTGTATCAGGTTTTCGGAACCCCTGGAAGCATCGGAACATACCTTACAAAAAAACATGTTACATGCTACTTGATTCCCGAAACCCGAAACCCGAAATGATCCTTTGCGTCAAGTTTTCGGAACCCGATACCATCCAGACATGTCTTTTACATGCTTCATGACGGTTGGTTCCCGAAACCTTATTTGTTAAGAAAAACCTTTTATTTCAGGTTTTCAAAAGTGCTGATAAGCATGATGACATGGCATTAATGTCAAGTTGTCGGTTAGTTGGCACACGTGTCTGGAGGAGGTGTAATAAATGCCTAGGGCTTTATAAATACTCTTGATTTTACACATCATTTCTACCTGAACATATTTTTTTTGCATGGATTTTTTGTACATGCTCCTTCGACCTTCAAACCTGACTGAACTTCTATCGATCGATTTTGTGATCCATCGTCGATCAGTTTTTCAAATTTCTTTAAGGTATTTTTCTCTTCCTTATCATTTTGTGATCTTCGGGTTTGTTTTTGAAGCGTTCTTTTGGAATTTTTCCTCTTTGCTTTTTCTTGCCTTTGGGTTTAGGGTTTAGGGTTGTATTCTTCATTTTTTTTTAATTTCCATGAAAAACCTTGTCTAAAAATCCATCTTGGGTATTTTATTATTTCCTTTCATTGAATATACTCTTATGGTTTTTTGGGAATAATCTATAAAACTTAACTTACAAACATGGTGGATATTTTACCTGTTCTGACATCCTAGAAACCCGACACTGTGTGTCAGGTTTTACAAGGTGTTCGACTCCATTCTTGTTCCGCATAGTATCAGGTTTTGTGAATTGCTCAACACCATTTTGGTTCCGCATTGTATCAAGTTTTGAAAGCTGCTTAACATCCTTCAATTTTCATTTGTGTCGGTTTTGTAGTGTGCCCAAAATCTTCCAACTTCTTCTTGTGTCGAGTTTCACGAAGTGTTCAGCATCCTCCAAATTTTGAAAACCATCAAGGTTTTGTAAAGTGCTTAACACCCCCTGATTTCTATCCTATATGTCATGTTTTACGAAGTGTCCAACACAACCTAGTTTCCTGATTTATACTCTAGAGTGTGTCGAGTTTCACGAATTGTCCCGACAGGTCTCAAAGGCCGGTTGGTGTGGCAGGTCTATGTGGGATTGCTCAGCAAGCTTCCAAGTCCCGATTGTTCAAACAAGAGTTATCTAGGAATTCTTTCTTCAAGACTTCTCATGTCATGGATCTTGGATCATCTAAGGATAAGTCAGATAGGTTAGGAAAGATGAAATACAAGTACCAGTAAAATTGAATCCCCTTCCTACATAGATTGCAATTATGACCATCTCGAGATACGGAGCTTGGTAACATTAACATGGAAGAATTTTGGAACAGAACCAAGTTTTCTTCTCAAATTCCCTGGATGAAGTCAATAACCAACAGTGGCCTCCCTCTTGTAGCAGGATTCCCAATGTCTGCTCAATGCCCCGAGTTCATTTTGGCCTTTGCTTCCAATTATGACTCAGATTCCCGCTCAGTGAAAAATCAAGCAGGAGAAACCATAGTGAAGTTGGACGGGGGTTACTTTGATGACCTCTTAAGATTACCCAACTTTGAGGAATATTTCAATGTAGATCTTAAGTCAACAGAGAAATCATGGGACAAATATCAAGAAAAATGCATCAGGCATGTGAATAAAAAGTTCTTGATCAAGGCCAAGCTAGCCGTCTCTAGCTTTCCCAAGTTTGTCCCTAGGAGTGATTTCATCCTTGAAATTAGTGACATCATCACCCTGTTGAGTCGAGTATTTGGAACTCCTCTGAGTAAAGAGACTTTCATGGGTGGATGTATCAATTCATGGCCCTTATAAAAAAGGATGAACAAGGGATTGATTGGAGCAGTCTTTATAAGTAATGAGATTGATTCCCAGATGAAAACAGTCTTGACTACTGGCAAGTTTTATATGTCATCATATGTCACATATCGCAACATCCGGTATGAGGAATTATCCAAGGTTGGATTTGAAGGGAAATTATGTCAACTGACACATATATATCGGTATTTCCCTCAGTTGAAAATGAAGGGGTCCGAGGATCAATTCAGAAGAGTGAATGATGCATTCTTTTATGATAACATCTGCATGTTGAACCCTGACTTAAGAAAGAGAAGAGTCTTTGATGAGGCATGGGCCGAAGTATCAAAATGGGGTTGTATCTTCTTGCAGTTCAAGAAGTTCACATACCTTTGGGTGGTCATGTACCTGGGTGATCCTTTCCGATTGCCCAAATTCCCAGGTGATAAGCTAATCTTAATGGAGTTGGTAAGACAATTGTTGGATTTCCACAAATTCCAAAAAATTAAACACAAGGCTGCCATATCCTTCCCTATTTCCATCGGAAGGTACACGTGCTCGACAGTGGTTAAAGCTAAGAATGTGGTGCACGAGCTTCAGGACAAGTTAAAGAAGCACATGAAGCACAAAGATGGATTTAATTTCCGAGGAATTCCTTATATCATACAGGACTTTATATCTACATGTTCCCAACATAGAAGATATTTGGGTTGATCTTCAGGATGAAGTTGCCATCCAAAGAAAGGACAATATACAGGTTGACAATTGAAGAAATCCAAATGCTAGATTTATCTGACATCCCAGAGGGCACCATGGATAATGAGAGTGTCCTTGACGCCTCGTATGATAGGTTAAATGAAGACCGATATGTATTGCCAGCCATTGATTGGTCCATCACTGAGGAACCTTCTATTGTGGGGAGAGCTGCTCAAATTCTTGCCTGTACTAAGGCATGGCTTCATTTCTTGGGGAATGAGTTATAAAGAAGGGATTTTTTCAAAACTAGATACTTTGGAAGTGGGACACTCCAAGAGAAAAAAGAAAAAGGATAAGAACCCTTCCAAGAGGCCAATAAAGGTTAAGTTTGTCAAAAAGGGAGAAGATTCAAGTAACTACACCAGTGGCCACTCTCCCACAAATAGTTGAGATTATTGATTCACCTCCACAACAAAAACAAGGAAATCCTCCTTCTAGAGAAGAGATTGTTCAACCTTCCATTCCTCTTTTGAATGGCAGCTCGTCAGAGGTAATTCTTCCTCTTATCTCTCAAACTCTAATTTCAAAATCATTGCCTCCTCCTATTCAACCTTCCTTGCCTCAGATTTCTTCACCAAGTTCCTCAGCCATGGCTAGTATCTTCTCTGGCCTCTACCCCTCTCCCCACTGGACCTCAGTTAACCATGGATATGCCTCCTCCTTCTGCGTCTTTATTCCCTGACGTCCATTATTCATGGACACTACACTTGTAGTGGTCACCACTCCACAAGCTAACCTTCCTCCACCTGAGGATGTGATCTGTAACACCTACAATGGGAGCAACTTCTTCCAATACGCCGCATTGGTTAATAGATTAGACTCCGAGGAAGAGGAAGGTGGTAGTTCCTCCTACCAGCCTTTGATTTTAATTCCCTTAAGGTCACTCCTACCAAGTTGGCCAAGAAACCCAAAACAGTGTCAAGAATTTTAGTGGATGCCTCAGGGCATAAATTTACAGAAATTGCTACTCCTGCAGCTGATAAAACCAAGGATGATATAATGGTCACAGATTATCAAATCACAAGGGTTGATCTACGGAAAGTAACAACGGAGAGGAGCACAGTAGGACGCACAAGATGCCATGAATGTGTTGTGCCAGAAGCTAAACTAAACTAAGGCAAACAAAGATGAGTTAAAAGAGAAAGTGCAGTAGCTGATAGAAGTACTACTCAAGCTCTTAAATCCTCCTGAGTCAACACCATCATCCTTTACTCCTATCAAGTTTGATTTCTCATCGGTACCCATGATTGAGAAGATTAATGAGAAGGGGATAACGGTCGATGAATGGATCTAGAGGCTACTCCTACAAGGAAAAGAAGTCATTGAGGACACCGTGGAAGTCTACAAATCCTTGGAGGATATAAAGAAGGATGGAGAGAAAATGGATGATGAATTTTTCAGCAGAATTCGGGAACCTAGAGTTATATTTTGAAGCTCTCCAAACACTGAAATAGGTTCTGTCCCACATTTTGATCGAAGAAGGCATCATTCCACATTGGGACAAACATTTTCAAATAACCAAAGCCATTAGATTCAGAATAAAAATTCTCAATGAAGCTTGCAGCAAATTGAGGGAATCAAGAGATCAATTGGTCAATGGCACGAATGACATAGAATAAGAGCTAGTCAAGATTTGCACTAAGTTGTTGAATGAAAGCTCGGGTATTTTTCCTGTTGATGATCTTTACAAGCAGATCCAAGAATCAATTCAACATGAACCAACTTATGGATTCAGTCCTGGAAATCATTGATAGGTTTGTGAAAATTGAACGTTCTTTAGAAACACTGAGGAAACTCAATAAGAGACTGAAAAATTTTCTTGACAACGCTAGTGATACTCAGGAAACATGTGAAGTTCTAAGTGATCATTCCACCACACCTGATGACAACGAGATGCAAGGTATAATCTGAATGTTCCAAGAATTTCATAGACAAGCAGGTTTTGTTGAAGGAAGACAAAGAATGATGAAACAGAATAGGTACAATGTTGCATGTCATTTCAATCCTAAAAATTGACATGTCTTTTTCATTTTTGTTTTGTCACATAGGAAGCAAATTTTGACTTGGTCTCCTACATGAGAGTCAAGCAAAATAGGGCTCTCATTAAAAAAGAACTATTTTCTAGGATTTATCCTATTTTCTCTCAACTCCTTTTATTATAAATAAGGGATGCTTATGCATTCCAAAAGGTTGAGATCTTTTGGAATATTGAGATCTATTATTAAGAAGAAAGACTTTTGTGTTTTCTTTTAATCATTTGAGGAATAAAAGTTGATGCTATTTTAGAATCTTTGTGTTGTGAGATGTATCTTTCTTAAGATATTGTTCTTATGTTCATAATCTTAAGCTATTATTTGTTTAGCATCTTGATTGTTCTAATCATTTCAAACATTACATTTGTTGTCTAAAAACTCGTATGATTATTTCATGATCTGCATTTTCTTGAAATAAAGTATGTTCCCCTCATTTCCTTTTCATTGTGTTTCTTCCACAATAATAATTGTCTTTCTGATCCATTTCATTTCGAAAGAGCAATATCTTCACCTATTATGGATATGGATTTTGAGATTCTATCCCAACCCCAATGGTTAGATTAGTGTGAATACTGTATATTATTTCTATTGTGTTTTAGACTAGTAATAAACAAGAAGCCTCACCTGTCTTTGAGGAGGGATTTGATCCCATTTACTATGGTTGAACCTCATATTTTGGCGTGACAAAATATCCAACCAACAGTTTTTTTGGCAACTTCGTTGGGGATATACGGATTGATAAGACTAATCTTATCCTTTTGGTGTCTAACGACTCCGTATTTTCCTTATTTTCAAGAAGATCCATTTTCCAGTTCAAGCTGGCTACGAAAGATCTTCACTCGGTCAAGCTGAGCCAGGGGCGAAACTGATTTGTTCTTTGATATGCTTCAACAACATAATTTCAAGCTTTCACCCAATAGCATTGCATATAGTCGGGCAAGAATTTCTTCTCCCATCCAAAGGAATCATATTCCTCAAGAACAAGAAGTTTTTGCAACTTGTCGTGCATTATTCCTTTGTCAGATATCCATATTCGTGTATGTACTTCATTTAGAAGAATGGTAGCACAACCTGTGTCTTGGGGCGTAGTTATTGGTCCCCTTTCCCTTACTCCACCATTGCATGACCTACCTCAATGGATCACGGAATAATATTCCTAACTTCATTACGGTGATGGAAAACAACATCCTGATGAACACAATTGCCTCGTTCTTTGTTGCATGTGGTGTTCTTGGGGTTGCTCATGAAGATGTCTCTGTTTGACTCTTTATTGAAACATTGCATGGCATAGCAGCAGAATGGTTTTACCATCTCCCAAATGCATGCATTACCAACTAGACTTACCATGAGATTTGTATTCGAAGCAAGGTTCAAACCAATTGAATATTCTCAAACCTTGTTAGCACAAATTACACACATGAATAAGGATTCTTATGAACCCATGCGGGATTTGATAGCCAAATTCAACAAGCTAATTCATAAGATTCCAGAGCTAGCCATTCCCACTCTAGAAAATCAGAAGTGTTTCTTCATCAATGCTCAACCTCCTGATGTGAGATTCTTTTTTAGAAGATCTATTATCCCTGATTTAGCCACCACTCAAGCTACAACCACCGAAATAGAAGACGATCTTATTTTGGCCGGAAAGATCAGAAGAGAATCATCTAAGCCTAAAAATAAAAGTTCTTCTTAGAGTATTACTGATCCAATGATTCAGAAGATGGCCAATGACTTGATCACTTTAGAGAATAAAATGTCTCAACAAGCAACCAACATTCCTTATCGGGATATTCCTAGATGAAATTTCAACAATGCCAACGGTGCTCCTGCAAGAGATAGGAATCGGTGATCGTTGTTCCCACCAAGTTGGCCATTAAAGCTCCTCCTATCAACATAGCAGTTGAAATAGTTGAGGAGGATTAGGAACCAGAAGATCATGACTCTCATGAAGCCTTTAAAGCTTTAGGATATGCTGATGATTCTTTTGACGATTCAGTTGGCAACTCCATCATTAGTTATTTGGAATACGAGAAATATGAAGATGAGCTTGATGGAAAATAATTTGTAGTTTTCACTTGATCCCAATCTCATAACCCCAGAAATCCAGTTGAAAGCTCCAAGGATAAAAGTAAGGAAGCTCCCATAGTTATGGTGAAAAGAAGATCTCCCATCTCAGCACAAACTGACAAGGAGATAACGAAAAAGGTAACTTCACCTTCTAACTCTCTTTCTCCTGCTTTCAAGGCCAGTACCTCGACTCAGACCAATGTAACTAGGACTAAGACCTCCATCACTCCTTCATATACCTCTTTTGACATCATTGATCAAGCAAAGAAAACCAAAATCCAAATGTTGAAAGCCGAATACCTTCAGTCCAACCCTGAGAAATTTGAGAAACTTGCCATAGGCATTTTTCCTAGCCCCACTCAGCCTTTACCTCAGAGTAATATGACCTCTACCACTTCTTCAGGAAAGATTGAACCGTTTTATTTGTCTTTACTTATAAACGGTTTCAAACTCAGTAATTACATAATTAACTCAGGAGCCTCTGATAACGTTATGCCCGTAAAATTAGCTCATGCCCTCAGACTCACACTGATTAAATATTATGGGTGATGTTACTCCATGGAAACTAAACAAGTCCCTTGATTGGCCAAATCAAGGATGCGCAGTTTGCATTTGTTGCATTTCCGGAAAAGAGAGTAAAAATGACTATCCTAGTTGCTAATATCCCAGCTACTTATGGGATTCTTTTGGGAAGAGTCTTTTGCAAATATGTTGGAGGAGAAACCAACATGGATTGGACCAAAGCTAAAATTCTAGTAAATGGAGTTCCTCGTGTCCTTCACCCTGAAGCATAAGTAAAGTACCTGGTTACTAAATCAGATGATCCTAAGGCTCAAATTCTCTTTGAAGATGCAGGCTTGGGTAATTATTTCCGGACATCTGAGGTGCCCTCTGTAGAAGTGAAAGAAGAAGATCCTAACACTATTTGGATCCTTGAGTTTGATGGGAGCTATTCAACTAATGGTTCAGGTGTCGGCGTAGTTATTATATCTCTAGATTTTGAGATCTTTCCCTTTTCTTTCAAGTTGTAATTTGATAATACTAATAACACAGCCGAATATGAAGCTTTGTTATTAGGATTAGAAATGGCAAGAAAAAAAGAAATCTGAAATATCAAAGTACAGGGAGATGCCGAGTTGATTGTGAATCAAGTAAGGGGAATTTATCAGGTAAAAAATGACCGTCTAAAACATTACAAAAACAAGGTTTGGGACAGCATAGAATGCTTCGACACTTTTTCCATTAAAGCAATCTTAAGATATTACAATGATAAATCTGATTCCTTAATTGTTTCTGCATCTCTTCTTCTTCCTCACCCACAGTTCAAACAGGACACATATACCATTGAGATTGTCTATCATCCAAGTGTTCCAGATAACTCATCTCATTGGCAAGTGTTTAATGATGAACAACAGGTTTTGTCTTTTCTAGAGAAATCTGATAACTTTAGTGAACTTTATTTTGAAGGATCAGAATCATCTTTTCATGAGTCTGTCTCGAATTCATATCAAGAAATTGATGGTGAATTCATCTAGCTTAAAGGCAATAATATTTTGAAGGGATAAGTTTCTCTAGAAGGTCTGTTTGACAAACATGACCATTTCATTTAGGGTAAAAGGAAATTTGAAGGTGCTTCCTTGTCAGAGGTAGATCAAGTTAACCTGGGCTCTGCTAATCAACCACAGATGGTAAACATTGGTAAATGTTGTTCTCTAGAGGAAAAAGAAAGATTCTCTTCACTCTTGAAGAGATATATGGACATCCTAGCATGGTCATATGTGGATCTAAAGTCTTTCAAGCCCAAGGATGTGCAACATAGCATTCCTTTGAAGCCTAAAGTTAAACCCTATAGGTAGAAACAGAGGCATTACAACCCAAAGATCTTGGGGACTATTCTTGCAGAAATTCAGAAGATGTTAGACGCAAGGATTATCTTTCCAATCCATCATTCCACCTGAGTTGCGAACATTGTCCCTATGAGAAAGAAGAACGGTGAAATCCATATTTTTGTTGACTTCCAGAACCTTAACCAGTCTTCATTAAAAGACAATTATCCATTGCCCATTATGGACCAGGTATTACAGACTATCACTAGATCAGAAATGTTATCCATGCTTAATGGATTTTCGGGGTATAATCAGGTTGAGGTAGCTATTGAAGATCAACATAAAACAGAGTTCACTACCCCATGGGGAACCTTTTCTTACACAAGGATGCCTTTTGGTTTGATCAACACCGGAGTCACGTTTCAAAGGGATATGGACTTAGCTTTCAAAGATTTAATGGGAAAGGTCGTAGTTGTGTTATTTGGATGACTTGACGGTCTTTTCTAAAAAGTGAAGTGATCATTATGATCACCTGGAATAGGTACTCTTAAGGTGCAGGCATCATGGGATTTCATTAAATCCTAAAAATTCCATGTTTGGAGTGACAGAAGGAAATTTTTTGGGTCATATTGTCACTAGAGAAGGAACCAAGATTGACCCAGAGAGGGTGAAGGCCATTCAAAGACTTACCCTACCGACAAACCAAACTGGGGTGCACTCCTTTTTCGGGAAGGTTAATTTCCTAAGAAGAATTGTACATGATTTTTCCAATAAAACCAAGGATATCCTTGGAATGATGGAGGATAAAATTCCATTTTGATGGAGAACTGAAGGGAAGCTTGCATTTGAAGAAGTCAAATGGGCAATTGCTCACACTCCTATTCTGGTATGCCCGGACTTCAAGAAATATTTCATCATGTACAGCTATGCTTCCGTACATACAATATTGGCCATCCTGATGCAGGAAAACAAAGAAGGAATTGAAGCTCCCATTGCTTTCATAAGCTGCCCACTAAAGGAACATGAATTGAATATGTCGCAGATTAAAAAGCATGCATATGTAGTGGTGAGAGCGGTGAAACATTTCAAGTATTATGTATTGAGTTCCCACACTCTCGTTCTAGTTCCGGATACCGCAATTAAATCCATTCTAACCCAACAAGATTTGGGTAGTCAATGGGGTAACTGGATAGCCAAATTCTAGGAGTATGACTTGGACATCAGACCTACCAAGTTGGTGCAAGGCAGAGGCCTGTGCCAATTAATCACAGAAAACAATGTTGAGACAAAGTGCGAAGAAACTGAAGGTACTTCTTTAGAATTTCCCAAAGTGCTTTTTGTAAGCATGACTGATGAATGGTATGGAGATATCACTTTATTTTTAACCTATGGTGAGTGTCCCCCACATTTAAGCCAAAAAGAAAAGAGGACAGTTAAACTCAGATCTGCAAGATACATTCTGTGGGACAATGGTATATACAAGAAAGGTATCGATGGTGTATTCCTGCACTGTGTTGACAAGTCTCAGCAGATAAGGTTGCTAGAGTCCTTCCACAATCTAGCATGAGGAGGAAATTTCTCTTCTTCCATTATGACTTACAAGAACTTATGGGCCAGGTACTATTGGCCTACTCTCTTTTGAGATTTAGCTGAATGGGTGACCAAGTGTGAAGCTTGTCAACATTTCGTTGGTCATCCTAAGCTGACAGCTCTTCCCTTGAAGCCTATGGTGATTGAAGAACATTTTCACCAATGGGGAATTAATTTCATTGGAGTATTGAACCCTACCTCTAGTGCCAGTCATAATTATGTCCTCACCGCCACAGACTATTTCACCAAGTGGGTGGAAGCTACTCCAATCAAACAAGCTACCCCCGAAGCTGTTTGTAATTTTCTCAAAGAAAATATAATCGTTAGATTCGGTGTACCTCACAATATTGTTACCAAAAACACCTCCAATTTCTCATCCCATGAGTTGATAGAAATTTTTTATGGATTTGGGATCACATTGGCTCATTCATCTGATTACTACCCTCAAGGAAATGGTCAGGATGAAACAAGCAACAAAAACTAGTGACCATAATCAGAAAGTTGGTCGATGAGAATCAGAGGACATGGCACAAAGAATTGTATGATGCATTATGGGCCAATCGGATTACTCCTAAAACGAGCTATTGGAATGTCCCCAGTCCAGGTTCTATATGGAATTGACGCTAAGATACCTATCTCTGTAGAATTGCCAGCCTTACATTTGGCTAAAGCAATTGAGGATGAAACTTTTCACAGTTCTATTGAGAAAAGGATAATGTACCTAGCTAGGCTAGAAGAAGAATGGATCAAGGTGGTGGATCACATCACAGACCATCAGATCAAAGTCAAAATAATATTTGATAAGAAATCAAAGCAACATGATTTCAAGGTCAGATATCTAGTACTTCTCTGGGACAAGAGAAGAGAACAGAAAGGGATGCATGGCAAGTTTGACTCCTTATGGAAAGGTCCTTTCAAAATACATCAGCTAAACGGTGAAAATAGCTTCTGTCTATCATACCTTGATGGAGAGTTTCTCCCTCTACCTTTCAGTGGCCAACATTTGAAGATGTTCCACCAGTAATGCAAGATGCTCTCTTGCATTGTATCATAATTTATTTTTTGTTGTGTGTTTGCTTTCTTTCTTTCTTTGTTTTTGGTTTTTCTTCTTCAGAATCCATAGCCCAATGGATAAAGCTTTTGATATGAGTTCTCATCCTTTGTTGTCTCAAAGAAAGTCCCAACCTGGAGCCATCTGTTATCTCATTTTTAGTGATTCCAGCTAAAATTGAGATAACCATAGAAATTTTTTGACAGAACCTCCTAAAAATTCCCTTTGAAGGAGATTTTTAGGTTTTCAGGTTTCCATCACATGTAAACATGTATTTTACATGCTTCATGTCGAGTGTCTTCCGAAACCTGAAACCTGATTACATGCTAGTGTATCAAGTATTTGGAACCCAGGAGCATCAGAACATACCTTACAAAAAACATGTTACATGTTGCTTGATTCCCGAAACCCGAAACCCGAAATGATCCTTTGCGTCGGGTTTTTAGAACCCGATAGCATCCAGACATGTCTTTTACATGCTTCATGTCGGTTGGTTCCCGAAACCTGATTTGTTAAGAAAACCTTTGTTTTGGGTTTTCAGAAGTGCCGAGCATGATGACATGGCATTAATGCCGAGTTGTCAGTTAGTTGGCACACGTGTCGGAGGAGGTGTAATAAATGCTAGGGCTTTATAAATACTCTCATTTTACACATCATTTCTACCTGACATATTTTTGCTAGGTGGATTTTTTGTACATGCTCATTCGACCTCCAAACCTGACTGAACTTCTCGATCGATTTCGTGATCCATCTTCGATCATTTTTTGAATTTCTTGAAGGTATTTTTCTCTTCTTATCATTTTGTGATCTTCAAGTTTGTTTTTGAAGCGTTCTTTCGGCATTTTTCCTCTTTGTTTTTTCTTGCCTCTAGGTTTAGGGTTTAGGGTTGTATTCTTCATTTTTGTTGAATTTCCATGAAAACCCTTGTTTAAAAATCCATCTTGGGTGTTTTCTTATTTCCTTTCATGGATATACTCTTATGGTTTTTGGGAATAATCTATAAAACTTAACTTACAAGTGTGGTGTATATTTTACCTGTTCTAACATCCTAGAAACCTGACACCTATGTGTCAGGTTTTACAGGGTGTCCGACACCATCCTTGTTCCACATAGTATCAGGTTTTTTGAATTTCTCAACACCATTCTGGTTTCACATTGTATCGGATTTCGAAAGTTTCTTAACATCCTTTAATTTCCATTTGTGTCGAGTTTCACAAGGTGCCCGACATCTTCCAACTTTTTCTTGTGGCGGGTTTCACGAAGTGTTCAGCATCCTCCAAATTCCACAGACCATCAGGTTTTGTAAAGTTCTTAACACCCCATGATTTCCACCTGTGTGTCAGGTTTTACGAAGTGTCCAACACAACCTAGTTTCTGATTATACTCTACAGTGTGTCGAGTTTCACGAATTGTCTGACGAGTCTCAAATTCTAGTTGGTGTGGTGGGTCTATGGGGTTTCTCAGCAAGCTTCCAAGTCTGATTATTCAAACAGGAGTTATCTAGGCATTCTTTCTTCAGGACTTCTCATGTTGGATCCTGGATCATCTAAGGATAAGTCAAACAGGTTAGGAAAGATGAAATACAAGTACCAAAAAATGGAATCCCCTTCCTACATAGATTGCAATTACGACATTTAAGATACGAAGCTTGGTAACATTGACATGGAAGACTTTTGGAACAGAACCAAGGATTCTTCTCAGAGTCCCTAGATGAAGTCAATAACCAACAGTGGCCTCCCTCTTGCAGCAAGATTCCCAATGTCTGCTCAATGCCCCGAGTTCATTTTGGCCTGTGCTTCCAATTATGACTCAGATTCCCGCTCAGTGAAAAATCAAGCAGGAGAAACCATAGTGAAGTTGGATGGGGGTTACTTTGATGACCTCTTAAGATTACCCAACTTTGAGGAATATGTCGATGTAGATCTTAAGTCAGCACAGAAATCCTGGGACAAAGATCAAGAAGATTGCATCAAGCATGTGAATAAAAAGTTCTTGATCAAGGCCAAGCCAGCCGTCTCTAGGTTTCCCAAGTTTGTCCCCAGGAGTGATTTCATCCTTAAAATCAGTGACATCATCACCCTGTTGAGTCGAGTATTTGGACTCCCTGAGTCAAGAGAGTTTCACAGGTGGATGTATCAATTCATGGTCCTTATAAAGAAGAACGAACAAGGGATTGATTGGAGTAGTCTTATAAGTAATGAGATTGATTCCCAGATGAAGACAGTCTTGACTACTGGAAAGTTTTATATGTCATCATATGTCACCTATGCAGCAGCAGGTATGAGGAATTATCAAGGGTTGGACGTGAAGGGAAGTAAGTCAACCAAACATATATATTGGTATTTCCCTCAGTTGACAATGAAGGGGTCCGAGGATCAATTCAGAAGAGTGAATGACGCCTTCTTTTATGAGAACATCTGCATGTTGAACCCTGACTTAAGAAAGAGAAGAGTCTCTGATGAGGCATGGGCTGAAGTATCAAAATGGGGTTGTATCTTCTTGCAGTTCAAGAAGTTCACATACCTTCGGGTGGTCATGTACCCGGGTGATCCTTTCGATTTCCCAGATTCCCAGGTGATAAGCTGATCCTAATGGAATTGGTAAGACAATTGTTGGATTTCCACAAATTCCAACAAAGTAAACACAAGGCTGTCCATATCCTTCCCTATTTCCATCGGAAGGTACACATGCTCGATAGTGGTTAAAGCTAAGAATGTGGTGCACGAGCTTCAGGAAAAGTTGAAGAAGCACATGAAGCACAGAGATGGATTTGATTTCTGAGGAGTCCTTAAATCGTACGGGACTTTATATCTACATGTTCCCAACATAGAAGATATTTGGGTTGATCTTTGGGATGAAGTTTCCATCTGAAGAAAGGACAATAGCAGGTTGACAATTGAAGAAATCCAGATGCTGGATTTATCTGACATCCCAGAGGGCACCACAGATAATGAGAGTGTCCTTGATGCCTCGTATGATGGGTTAAATGAAGACCGATATGTATTCCTAACCATTGATTGGTCCATCACTGAGAAAGCTTCTAATACGAGGAGAGCTACTCAAATTCTTGCCCATACTAAGGCATGGCTCATTTCTTAGGGAATGAGTTATAAAGAAGGGAGTTTTTCAAAACTAGATACTTTGGAAGTGGGACCCTCCAAGGGAAAAAAGGAAAAGGATAAGAACCCTTCCAAGAGGCCAATAAAGGTTAAGTTTGTCAGAAAGGGAGAAGATCAAGTAACTACACCAGTGGCCACTCTCCCAAAAATAGTTGAGATTCTTGATTCACCTCCACAACCAGAATAAGGAAATCCTCCTTCTAGAGAAGAGATTGTTCAACCTTCCATTCCTCTTTTGACTGGCAGCTCGTCAGAGGTAAGTCTTCCTCTTATCTCTCAAACTCTAATTTTAGAATCATTTCCTCCTCCCATTCAGCCTTCCTTGCCTCATATTTCTTCACCAAGTTCCTCAGCCATGGCTAGTATCTTCTCTGGCCTCTCACCTCTCCCCACTGGACCTCAGTTAACCATGGATATGCCTCCTCCTTTGCACCTTCATTCCCTATAGTCCATTGTCATGGACACTACACTTGCAGTGGTCACCACTCCACAAGCTAACCTTCCTCCACCTGAGGATGTGACCGTAACACCTATGATGGGAGCAACTTCTTCCAATACGCCTCAATGGTTAATAGATAAGTCTCCGGGGAAGAGGAAGGTGGTAGTTCCATTACCATCCTTTGATTTCAGTTCCCTCAAGGTCACTCCTACCAAGTCAACCAAGAAACCCAAAACAGTTTCAAGGATTTCAGTGGATGCCTTAGGGCATAAAATTACATAAATTACTACTCTAGCGGCTGATAAAACCAAGGATGATATAATGGTCACAGATTATCAAATCACAAGGGTTGATCTAGGGAAAGTAACAATGGAGGGAGCACAGCAGGATGCACAAGATGCCATGAATGTGTTGTGCCAGAAGCTAAAGGAAACTAAGGCAAACAAATATGAGTTAAAAGAGAAAATACAATAGCTGACAGAAGTACTACTCAAGATCTCAAAGCCTCCTGAGTCAACACCATCATCCTCTACTCCTATCAGGTTCAATTTCTCATTGGTACCCATGATTGAGAAGATTAATGAGAAGGGGATAACAGTCGATGAATGGATCCAGAGGCTGCTCCTGTAAGGAAAATAAGTCATTGAGGACACCGTGGAAGTCTACAAATCCTTGGAGGATATAAAGAAGGATGGAGAGAAAATGGATGATGAATTTTCAGCAGAATTCAGGAACCTAGAGTTAACTTTTGAAGCTCTCCAAATGTTGAAATAGGTTCCATCCCACATCTTAATCAAAGAAGGCATCATTCCACATGGGGAAAACATTTTCAACTAACCAAAGCCATTAGATTCAGAATAAATATTCTCAATGAAGCTTGCAGAAAATTGAGGGAATCAAGAGATCAATTGGTCGATGGCACGAATGACATAGAAGAAGAGCTAGTCAAGATCTGCACTAAGGTGTTGAATGAAAGCTCGGGTATTCTACCTGTTGATGATCTTTACAAGCAGATCCAAGAATCAATTCAGCATGAACCAACTTATGGATTCAGCCTGGAAATCATTGACAGGTTTGTGAAAATTAAACATTCTTTGGAAACACTGAGGAAACTCAACAAGAGACTGAAAAAGATTCCGAGCAATGCTAGCGATACTCAGGAAACATGTGAAGTTCTGAGTGATCATTCCACTGCGCCTGATGAAAATGAGATGTAGGGTATAATCCGAAAGTTCCAAGAATTTTGGGACAAGCAGGCTTTGTTGGAGGAAGACAAAGATGATGAAATAGAATAGGCACAATGTTGCATGTCATTTCAATCCTGAAATCGACATGTCTTTTTCATTTTTGTTTTGTCACATAGGAAGCAAATTTTGACTTGGTCTCCTGCGTGAGAGTCAAGCAAAGTAGGACTCTCATTAAAAAGACTATTTTCTAGGATTTATCCTATTTTCTCTCAACTCCTTTTATTATAAATAAGGGATGCTTATGCATTCCAAAGGTTTGATATTTTTGGAATATTGAGATCTATTGTGAAGAAGAAAGACTTTGTGTTTTCTTTTAATCATTTGAGGAATAGAAAACCTGATGCTATTTTGCAAACTTTGTGTTGTGAGATGTATCTTTCTTAAGATATTGTTCTTATGTTCATAATCTTAAGCTATTCTTTGTTTAGCATCTTGATTGTTCTAATCATTTCAAACATTACATTTGTTGTCTAAAAACTCGTATGATTATTTCGTGATCTGTGTTTACTCGAAAGAAAGTATGTTCCCCTCATTTCCTTTCCATTGTGTTTCTTCCATAATAATAATTTCCTTTCTGATCCATTTCATTTCGAAAGAGAAATATCTTCACCTATTATGGATATGGATTTCAGGATTCTATCCCAACCCCAATGGTTAGATTAGTGTGAATATTGTATATTATTTCTACTGTGTTTTAGACTAGTAATAAACAGGCAGCCTCACCTGTCTTTGAGGAGGGATTTAATCCCATGTACTATGGTTGAACCTCATATTTTGGCTTGAAAAAATATCCAACGAACAAATTTTCATATTTTCAAATGTGCCTTACCCAAAAAACTTACCTATCAAACCTACCAACTCAACTTACCTAACCCAATCTCATTCTTCCCTGGTTTAAGCGAGAACTACATTGGCTTGAGGCCCTTTTTGCAAGGGCTATTTATGTAGAACTCTGATGGCATGGGGCCCTCAAAGGTTACCTCAGCTTGTTTTTCCCCCACCATTACTCCCCCATAAACAAAACCTATTTAGTTAGTTTCCATAAAAACAATAATTTGGAAATTAACACAAAACAAAACATACATCTCCCATACACATCATCATCTAATTTCCATAACATAAATCTATTGGAAATCCAAATCAAACTAAACCATGCCAACATATCTAGATTCCATAAAAATAATACCCTAGAAATCAAAACAACATCATCTCATATCACAACAACATCAACCAAACCATGCCTTACTATCTAGTTTCCATAACATCGGTACATGGGAAATTAAACAAAAAAAAACCATACATCCTAACCATGCCTAAGAATTTAGCTTCCATAACAACAATAAATTGGAAATTAAACCCAACCATGCATATCACCTAGTTTCCATAACAAAAATAACGTGGAAATTACACCAAACCATGCCTACATATCTAGTTTCCATAATATCAATACATTGGAAATTAAACCACACCAACAATGACCTACATATAACTTGTGTTATAAACTAATATATACAATGGAAATGAAACAACACACAAAAAATATCAATGTCATCATCTATATAATGGAAAGTGTGTATGTCAATACAATGTATATACAAATATAAATCAAGTCTCTCAAAAACTCTCATGAACATCTCGCCTCTTTGGCATGCAGGTCGGTATATATAAGTCAAAAATAAAAAGTAAACAACAATCTCCATATCTCCATATCTTCTCATCCCTGAGAGGGCCCAGAACCTCTATTTCTCTCTCATGTACCCCCCTAGCCTCTATCTCCATGAAATGGTCACCTCTTGATAGTCTTGCCCATGCGACAGATGTCTCCCTAAACTACTGGTACTACGGGTTCATGACTTGGACCTCTCACTAGCTATCTACTGAGACCTGTAAGTGGCATAGCTGAAGAAAGGGATCCCACTCTCTATAATCCAATCCTCATAATACCTAGCCTCCACCACAACATCTTTGTATCGGTCCATGGATATTACCGTGGGTGGTGGCATCGCTATTTTTCTTTGTACCTTAGGTTGTGGACCATGTGCCTATGGTAGTGATCCCTGTACCTATACATGTCCTGATGGACCCTGTCCCTGCACCTATGCTCCATCATGTGTATTGGTAGGTGAAGGAGGGGAAGCCACGTGTCCCCCACCTCTAGCATGTACCTTTTTTGCTGCCAACTGCACCTGTAAAGTGACCACTTGCACCTGTAATGCAACAACCTAGGACTGCAATGCTGCAACCTACCCCCCATATCTTACATGTGTCTATGCGACCTCTAACTATCCCTGTAAGGTAGTCACATGTGCCTGAGTTGCTGCTAGCTCCCACTATTTATCCCTCTCAATAGTAACAGTAGCCAAATCAAGTTGTCATGGCCTCAGTGGTACTACATGTAGCTGATTTATCTACCACTTCCTATACCTGTCATTCATAACTACATCATCTATCCTCATATCCTCCACCTGTTCCTCTACCCCTTCTGGATCTGTTGGATGTGGTGGAGATAATGGTCTCTCTGCATCATCCCTGTTGTACTGTGGGAAGGGCAGAGACATGTGTTGTTGTAGCCCAAACTGTTGTCTGACCTGGTCCACATGTATCATCTCATGCTCTTCAAGTCTTTGTCCTTGTATCCATCTCAGGAGCTATAAACCTATCAAATCCTCTACCATACCTCCAAATGAAGGGTAACCACGATATGGCCTCCAAAAAATATCGACCACTGATGGGTCAACCATTAAATGCTTGTAATATGTCACATCTTTTGACTCTACATCTACCATTGCATGTGCCCCTATCTGAATCCACCATCTAAAACCTGCTCTATAGACCCTGTTGTACCAATCATGTCGTGGAAGGCTTGGTGGATGCAGACATACTATATGCTCATATTCGTAGTGAAGAAGATAGGTGTAGCACACACCAAATTGGTGAATCCTCCTATATTCCCATAGCTCCCTGTATAATTGTACCAAGTATGTTGGGGCCCATGGAAAATAGAATCTCTCCTCAATCATATCCTCTAACACTCCCATCAGTTCTCGTGGAAACCTCCCACCCTATGTGTCTGGTAGCGCATAACAACCAATCCCCACCATCAACAGCACTACTAATCTAGTTTCTTGTGGATGTGTGGCATACATCTCATCATAGCTTATGCTCGCACTGTGATAAGAAAAATATCCCATGGCCTCTCCAAAAATTTTAACCATATGCTCGAATGACTTATCCGAAGAGATTTGATACAGCAGCTCCCCAACATTAGGTAGTCTCATAATTTTGTAGACATCCTCCAAGGTGATAGTCATCTCCTTGGTAGGTAGGTGGAATGTGTTGGTGGTTGATTCCCATATATCAATGAGGGCGACCTTCATGTTATGATCTCAAACAATCAGTAGGTACTGTCTAATAGCACCCAGCCCAACATACCTCATGTGATCCCACTTGTCCTCTGTGACACTAGGTCTCATCTGCACTAATAGGGGCGGCATTCTATCTCTCATCATCAACTATTTTCATGCCTGCATCATTAACATTAACACCAGTTAATCATATACAATTTCCTATCTTTATCTACATTCTACCTTTCCTTACAATTTTACCCTACGAGCTATCTTCCTTACACTATTTTCCATGCCTTCTATCTTCTTACCCACCTATATGTTTCATGTATTTCCCCTCTTTATATATTGAACTACCTTACCTCATCCATCTTGAGCCCATCCTACAATGTTGACCTATACCTTCGATCTGTCATTACACCTTCTCATTTCTTCCTACCCACCCTTACCTAGACTAAACCCACTTATTCCTACCTTGGACACCCCTACCCACCCTTCCCTTACCTTTCTGCCTTCCCAATTTACCCTTTTCTAAAAGTTTGGTCACTTTTCAAAGTGATCGATATCAATCACCCCAACCGACATCAGTCCCTCTTTCACCCCGCCGATGCCGGTAGGCCTACCGACATCAGTTAATAGTCGATCGGTGTTAGTTACTGGTTCGGCCCTAGGGTCAACCCCCCACATCCCTAATTTCAAAAAACTTCATAAAACACCTACACTACCCACCCAAATCACCCTAATTTGCTCCTACATTCACTTTATCACCTACTTAAACTATTTTCACCCTCCCCTCACCAAATTTCACCCAAATTTCATCACATTTTCACAAACCAAAATTTTTAATTTAATTTAACCTATTTTCTACAAAATCATGCCATAGGTCTAACTCTTACCTTTACTCGGCTCCGTCTCCATGGTGGGATGTCAAGTATCTACACTAGAACTCCCCTTGCACCCTCTCCTACATTTGTCATGTCTCAATCAATCTCTCGGGACTCAACCAATCAACTCGACCGGGTAGATCTAGTGGGCTCACAAAATCCACTCCTATAATTGTTAACCTCTCGTAAAATCACCTCTCTCACTCTCTATGTCCTTTTCCTTGTGAATATGCCCTCTCTCCATTGTTTTCAACAAAGTCAAAATGCTCAAATGAGCTATTTCCACATGGGTTTTTCATTTTAACCCGTTGATTAGGAAACCGACGTCGATCTAGTCATGCCTTAGGTGACCAGTGTCACTCACCCTTACCTGCATCGATTATTGCTCAACCGATATCAGTCACCCTACCTAAACCAATTCTTCCTAATTTGCCCAAAGTTTTGCTACAGGATGTCATTTTCTTGCTACCACAGCCTTGCCACATGCCTATTAGCTCACCTACCAGCCTAGTCACCTCCTTAAGTATACTTAGGGGCACATTTTTACCTATACCTTGACCTTACCCATGGCCTTACATATACACCCACACCAACCTCATCCATTTGACACTCGAATTCACTTACTCGTTGTACCTTACAATGACGTTACTCATGTTCTTTAGCCTACCGACCTTGTCTTGCCTTATGTCATGATGTTTATCTCGACCAGACCAAACCTTTTGGTGCTTCAAAACACACCTATGCTCGTTCCTGCCCCTATCTTAGTTATGTTTCTAGGAGCACTTCCTATACCACGGATACCTGAACCATATCAACCTTGTTTGGATAAACTATCGACTTTTGATGATGTAGATTTTGTGAGCTCTTAAGCCTAGTGTCTTGTCACATTCTCTACACATATGCTTGTATTTGAATGCCCGCATCTATTACCCACACTAATATCACCATTTCCTATACCCTCACCTTTCCTCATTTTTCATCACTACTACTTTATCAAACCCATCACTAATTCTACCTGATACTTCATCAATTCCTAGTTTGAGGGGGATCACCTCCATCCATACCTAGGGCAACCTAACCTTCATACATACCTGGGGAAACCACTTCATATTTTTGTCATCGTCGCTTATCAATACAAGATACACAGCAAAAAGGGGCAAATTTAGACACCCAAAATTGGGTCACAACCCCCTAAGTCCCTTTAATTAATTAATTCGACACATCCCTCAATCATGGCTCCTTCCACACATTATAATTACTGTGATCGCTTATATTAAATTAATTATTACCTCACATCATTATTAATTTAATTATTTAAATTAAAATAATTTCTACCTCACCTTGGACCCTTTCATAAACCTTAACCACTTAACTCTAGGTCATAACTTGCCATAATTAATCATGGCTCTTTCTAAAACCTAACTAACACTTCTTCTAGATTTTCTAATTAATACCAACCACTTCCCCTACATTATTCTCATGATCTTGAGAAAGAATTAATCACCTCTTACTTGCAACCATTATCAATCATGCCAAAAGGGGAAAGAATAAGTTGTTTTTAGTAAAAAACATCTATCTTTCTCTAACCGACGCCGGTTTATCCTCGGTCGGTGTCAGGCACGGAACCGTCTTTAATTCCATTAAGTAATCAATTACAACTCATTCATCTAGTTCAAAATCTGATTTTGGATTTTGGCATTCTAACATTGGCACTCTCAAGTATCCAGGTAACCTCACAAAAAACCAGAGATCATTCCAGGCATTCACAACCTCCACCAAGCATTAACAGTGTGTTCGAGAGCATTAAATCACTCGCAGGGAAGTCCAGAGCCTTCTATTACTACTACATGGGATCATGACTTGTCTTTCCTTCAATCACAACCATTATTTCTACTCTTGACAATGAATACTTGAAAATAATATTGACACAGAAGCTTTGCACAGAAACAAGACAATGCTTGTGTATTTTATTAATATCAAAATCAAGTATTACAAACAAATGAGAGCTATAATATTTATAGATATTGGACAGCTTCTATCCCATCCACAATATATGGAAGAAAATCAACTAATCTGAGAAAATATGCAAAAATAACATATTGCCCCTCATGGAAATCATCAGGGAACAAAATATGCAAGATAGAACATGATCCCACAAACATTGGGATAAGAACATTATCACTTAGTTAAATAATAACTAAGGATAACTAATACCTATTGACATAAGTTTAAAGTATTTAAGTAAAATACTTTAACTTATTACATTTATTCAAATATCAACTAATGATGAATTAAGCTAAGTTTTATTCCTAACATTCCCCCCCTTAATTCAGCATGGTCTCTAGTGAACATGAGAGAAATTCTCTAAAACACTCAAATTTACCTTGAGCAAGTGACTTTGTGAAGAAATTTGCACGTTGCATATCTGTTGGGCAATATTGGAGTTGGATGTTTTTTTTCTGAACATGTTCACAAATGAAATGTACCTACACCTCAATGTGTTTGGTGTGCTCATGAAAAACTAGATTCCGAACAAGTTTTACTACTCCTTTGTTATCAACATGTAGGATAGTCGGATCTTTATGTGGTATTCCCAATCCTTCAAGTATACATCGGAGCCATATCTCTTCACAGAAAGCTCCACTTGCTGCACGATATTATGATTCTGTGGAGGATCTTGAAACAAAAGTCTGCTTCTTACCCTCCCATGATATAGGTCCAGATCCCAAAAAGAATACAAATCCTGAAGTGGATTTCCTATCATCTATGTTTCCTACATGATCTGAATCTAAATATCCTATCAAGAAGAAGTTATTATTCTTCTTGTATTCTAGGCCATAGTCCATAGTTCCTCTGATGCACCTCAGTATCCACTTTGCTGCTTTTCAGTGAGAAACTCTTGGTTCTTGCATGAACCATGAAATATAGCTGACTAGATAGCTGATATCTGGCCTAGTGTAAGTCAAGTAGATGAGGCTCCTGATCAACTGTCGATAGAGAGTTACATTTACTTGTGGTGATGGATCTGTTTAAGATAGTTGAAGTCTTGTCTCCATAGGTGTGGAAAATGGCTTACAATCCATCATATTTAATTTCTCGAGTGTTGTCCTAGCATATTTCAATTGTGACACAAAGATATGATTTTCTCTTTGCTAGAATTCAAGTCTGAGACAATAATCCAGAAGTCTGAGATCATTCATGTTAAATTATCGTGTTATATCTTTCTTTGTTGACTCAATCATCCTCATTGATCCTCCAATGATGACTATATCATCAACATATACTACAACGATCACTATCTCCCCCCTTGCTTTTTGAGGTAGAGATTAGGATCGTATGGACTCTTGTTGAATCTAGGTTGAATGAGATGCTCGTTGATTTTTATGTACCATGCCCTAGGAGACTTCTTTAGACCATATAGTGATTTTATGAGTTTACATACCTTTTCCTCTTTACCTGGTATGACAAAACCTTCTGGTTGAGTCATGTAAACTTCTTCCTATAAATTACAATTAAGAAAGGCATTTTTCACATCCATTTGGTGTATTTTCGAGCCAAATTGTGTAGCTAGAGAAAATATTAACCTAAAACTTTTTATCTTAGTTGTGGGAGTAAAAGTCTCCTCATAATCAATGCCTTCCTTTTGAGCATATCCCTTAGCAACTAGTCTAGCCTTATGTTTATCAATTTTATCATCTACTTTGTACTTCATTTTGAAGATCCATCTACATCCAATCAGATTTTTCCCTGGTGGAAGATCTGTAAGTTTCCATGTATTATTTGTCATAAGTGACTTATATTCTGCATCCATAGCAACTTTCCAAGGTTTAGACTGTAGGGCTTCTTAAACTGAGGAAGGATCAATAGTTTCAAAAAATTTACCCATTAAGGCCAAATTGACCTCATTTTGAGCCATACTGTGAGTCCTCATTCCATTGGTAGATGTGTTGGGGACACTATCTAATTTTTCATCTCTAATCATACTTGTATACCATTTACACATACTTCTTGCAGTACCTGTGGGAGGTTGAATTTCATTATCTTCCCCATCATCACTGTTGTCATCAAAGTGATTACCATCCTTTATTTTCAATATAGGGATGATATTTTCATCATGTGAGTGTATGGAAGGAGCATATATTTCTTTCTTCTCAAAGAACTCAACATCCTTACTAGTGTATACCCTTCTTGTTCTTGGATTCATAAGTCTACAGCCAAGTGCTTCATCGTTATATCCCAAGAAGATAAGTTTTTTTGATTTCATATCAAGATTAGTTATTTGTTTCTTAGGAATGTGAATACTTGATTTAAATCCAAAAACTCTAAGGTGTGAAATAGATGGCTTATGCCCTGACCATACTTCCTGTGGTGTTACTCCATCAAGAGTTGTGGTGGGAACTCTGTTTAGTAAATAGACTGCCATTTTAGCTGCTTCGGCCCAAATTTTTTATGATAAACTTGCATCATCAATCATACATCATACCATATCCATGATAGTATGATTTCTCCTTTCAACAACACCATTTTGTTGCGGTGTGTGAGGAGGAGCCATTTGATGACGAATGCCATGTGTTTTCAAAAAATCATTGAACTCATTGTTGGTGTATTCTCCCCCTCAATCTATGCGGAGTGTTTTTATTTTCTTACCAAACTTTGTTTCAACAAGGGCTTTGAACTTATTGAAAGTTTCAAAAGCTTGGTCTTTTGTAGAAAGACAATATATCCACATTTTTCTTGAAAAATCATCAACAAAGAGCATGAAATATTGAAACCCATAGTGGCTAGGTATCATTGGTCCACACAAATCAGAATGCACCAAGTCAAGTTTTTCCTTAGCCCAAAATGTACTATGTTTGAATGGTGTTGTATGTTGTTTTCCTTCCAAACAATGCTGACATTTATCTGTACCCTTTTTTAGAGGTGGTAAACCCCTAACCATGTTGTATTAATGAAGTGTGTCAAGATAGCCAAAACTCACATGTCTAATTCTTCGATGCCATAGTTGAGCTGATGATGTATCCTTGGCTACAAGTGCTTGATCATTTCATTGAACAAAATCCAATTGAAAAATTCTTCCCATATTCAAATATTTTGCAACAATTTTGGAGCTTCGTGACTTATCTTGAATTAGGCACATCTTTTTACCACCTTTACAATCAAAGTCAATTTTGAGATTGTGATCTAATAATTGACTCACGGATAACATATTTTTTGTTAAATCAAGGACATAAAGAACATCTGTAATTTTACAATTATCGTGCCCAAGTGGTAGTGAAATGGAACCAATGCCTTTAACACTATAAGATGTATCATCACCCAAAGAGACATGATTTTTGGTGGGTGTTTTACTTATTGTGAAGAACCAATCTTTCTTTCCTGTCATGTGTTGAGTTGCATTGGATTCGACATACCAAATTTGATTTGTAGAATTCAATACTTCATTTGACTGTGTAGAATATAGGAAGTCGTCATCATCAAATTGATCTTCCTGTTTGGCTACATTTCCTTGTTGAGTTGGTTTCTTCTTCCACTTTTAATTAATTTGTCCTTGTTTACCCTGTTGTTGGCCAAATTTTATTTTTTGGTAATTAATATTTTTACCACTTGATGATCCTTGTTGTAATTTGTTGTGCCAACAATTCTTTAACTCACGTCCTTTTTTACCACAAATAAGACATTTTTGTTGGCCATTTTGGCCTTGTTGAGTAGTCCTTGCTTCTGAGGCTTTTTATTAGACTTAGCCTATTTTTTGCCTTTTTAATTAGAAGCAAGTGTCTGCTCTTCAATTTCAGTAGTTGAGTGAATAACTTCCTCTTGTTTTAGAATATTCACTAACTCTTCAAAATTTGTTGTTTAACCAGTTATGTTTAACGTGGTCACAAAAATCCTATAAGAAGGAGGAAGATATCTCGATACTATAGGCACAAGTGATTTGTCAGTTACTTCTTCTTCCAAAGCTTGAAGTGATGCACGCAAAATTGTCTCTCTTCTAAAAAACATTTCAACTTTCTCAGTTGGTTGCATTTTCAATTTTAATAGTTGACTTTGGAGATGAAGTGTTGTGTTCTTATTTTTTGGCTCATATATTATTTTCAACTTGTCCCAAGAATATTTTGTTGTTGTGGTCTCATGAATATGAGGTTATACCTCATCTAAAACACTAAACAAGATTATTAACTTTGCTTTTTGATTTGCACGATCAAATGTAGCTTGTTGTGTAACATCTGTTGCAGATCTTGTTAATGTACCAAAAATAACGGGCCATAGATTTTCAAAATCAAGTTGTGTGTAAATTTTTGTTTTCCATGCTAAATAATTATCAGAACGCAAAAGTTGAGAATCTGGAAAAAATAATTTTGGTGCGGTAATTGCAGCCATTGTGAAAGTGATAAACAGTAGAAGAAACAAATTAAACACTTTTCCCCCCTTAAAGCATTCACACCCCCCCCAAAAAAAATATTGTTTTATTTATTTAGGGCTCCTTTTTAGCCATGTATAATGAATTTTTGGCACTATTGGCCCTGTTACAATTTTCGCTCTGTGGCTGATTTGCAAAAATAAAATGGCTCTCTTAGCCGATTTGAAAAAAAAAAATGGACTCTTTGGCCTCTTTTGAAATACAAACAATCTCTAATTTGTTCAATTTACAAAACAAAGCTTATTAAAATCTGGACCAAGATGTAGAGCTCATAAAAACACACACTTCAAAAAAAATGACACCTCAATTTGAGGTACCAGTTGAAATTTATGACTCTTTTAAGTTACGAAATGAATATCTTTCCAAGCCCCTTTCCAAAAATGGAAAAAATTATTTATCCTTCTAATTTTTTCCACGACGTCCAAAAAAGGAAAAAAAATTATTTTTTTAAAAAGTGAACGCAAATAATGACTTACATGCATGCGTAGTGCGTTTTAGGGCACAACTACAATTCAATCGCTTTGCCTAAGCATTATAATAACCCTTGTCCGTACTTTTCTTTTATTGTTCCTCTTTGTACATAGGTATTTTTTGCTTGGAGGTAGCTTGTTCTTTCTACATACAACGCAGCTTTTTTTTGTTGCAGGTTGCAAATTTTCTCCACGTTCAATTTGTAGTCTTCATTTCGGATGCAGGAATGTTGGAGATTCCTCAAATATCTGATCTTCTACTCTTTTAGCAGATGCAGGTTCACAGAGAACCTTCCATTTTTTATTGGATCTCCTATTTTTAAATGCTCAAATATAGAGAAGAGGAAGAAGAATACAAAGTACAAAGAAGAGAAAGAACAAGTAATGTGGGGAGCTTGAAAATCTTGGGTCCCCACAAATCAAAACTATTGATATATATATATATATTAAATGCTTCCAATTTAAAAAAAATTACACGTACAGGTAATTTTATTTTTTTTAAAACAGAGAATGAAACAACGTCACCTTTTGTAAGAGAGTTACATCCAGGTCTAGAAGGGCCTATGATTACACTCCAGATGTTCTTCAACTACAAATCAACCATGATTTGGGGTGTGGATTCAAGTAGGGGCTGTGAAATGGATGGGGGCATCTATGGCTCCTCCTAGCTATGTAATTTCTCCATATCTCCCTAAACTTTCCTAAAACCTCGTACACTCCTCTCTCAATCAGAATACTACTTTGATACCAAATCTTGACAATGAATACTTGAAAACAATATTGACACAGAAGATTTACACAAAAATAAGACGGTACTTGTGTATTTTATTAATATCAAAATCAAGCATTACAAACAAATGAGAAAGCTGCAATATTTATAGATATTGGAAAGCTTCTATCTCATCCACAATATATGGAAGAAAATCAAGTAATCTGAGAAAATATGTAGAAATAGCATATTGCCCCTAACTGCCCCTATTGCCCTACATGGAAATCATCCGGGAACAAAATATGCAAGATAGAACTATTATCCCAAATTCACCCCCAGTAAATTTGGTTAGAACAAGCCCCACACAAAAGAAATATGAAGTGAATGATGCAGACCCGCGAGATCACATTCCATAACAACAAACAAGGGGACAGGAGAGTTTGACTCAAGGAACAGAGTTAAAATGAGGTTGAATGACACAAAAGAAACCAGAGGCCCAAAAGAGTCAAATTCAACCCTGCATAGGAAGGAATTAAAGAAATGGTTCCATCGTACTAGCCCGTGCTTCAAATCTAAAAGACAAGTTACATGCAGGCTCTAAAATGGAATAGCAGGGTCGGGGAGAAGAACTAGTGTCAAAGAGTCGGAAGCTCAAAAGAGAAGAAACAGTGAAGGTTTGAAGTCTTCAGCCTCTAGAACAGTTCAAAACGAGCTCAAAATCGACTAAGTATGGAGGAGACAGTGGACGCTTCTAGGTCTCCAAACGGCGCATCTTCAATTTTGAATCCAAAAAAGGGAGGCTCGAACAAGTGCCAAGCCTCCACGCATCCCAAGCCCAAAACAGAGGTAGAGTAAAAGCTAAAATTCAAAAGGTGGATAGGGTGGGCCTTAGAAAGGATAATTATAGAAATGCTAGCAGAGGCTGCCATGCATCAGCTCGGTGGGTCTCCAAGGGTAAATCTAAAAATGGAGACACAAATGAGTGCCAACTCACTACGTAGTCCAAGGTCTGAAGAGGTAAGAGGGGCCGTTGAAAATTCCAAGAGCTTGCGGAGGCTCCCACATGTCAACCCGACGCTCTTTCAAAAGTAAATCCTAAGCGGGTTTCTAAGTAAGCGCAAGGCCTCCACGCGTCCAGTTTCGTAAAGGGACAAGGTTGAGTTGAACAGTCAATGCATTGAGATAGGCCAATGGAGGGTGCCAAGTGTGAGCATGATGCTAATTCAAGAGTAGAAAAAAGGGAGGATTTTCAGACAAGCGTCAGGCTGCCGCGTGTCCCTGGTCAGATATATGACCCCGTCGAGTAAAAGACTTAGTCAAAAACCTAAGGAAACTGAGTAGGTCACGGAAGAAGCCACGTGTCAACCCCACACCACTCCAAAAAAAAAATACAGAGCCTACCCTCAAGCATGCACCAGCCCTCCATGTGTCTAGTTTCAAAAGGGGGCCCGTTTTCAAACTGGTTTTCCTGCTATTTCGTATAGACCTGATCCAAATTCCAAATGAGTATATCTTTCGACTCGGGGCTCAAAATCTAGCAAATCTGGCACTGTTGGAAAGATCTCAGCCTTATCTATGCCATGGAGATCTAGAACTTTAATTTTGGATATGTTGGGTGAGGATAAAATTGAGAAACGTCTTCGGGCCTTTAATACATGATCTATTTTCCCCAACAACCCAATCGGATTCAATCTAATTTTCCGTTTCCCCATCCTTCGAGGCACCGAACCAGTAATTGATGCAGTCAAGATAGATTTGGGGCAGATTTGAGAGAGGAATTAATTGATAGTAGTTGAGCTTTCAAAGTGTCTCGAGGTGGTTGAAGCAGGATACAAATTTTTTCCCTCTTCTCTCTCTTATTCTTCCTATATATTGTAATGAAGGTGCATATTCAAAGGGTTGGTCGTTGTTTCCACGCTACCCCCCCTCTCTCTTTCTTCCTTAGGGTAGAACGTGTAGTATAATCCTCCTCCCATGTCTCTGTAATGGTGTTTTCTTGCCTCTTGCCCATTGATGATGTACTGTGTGACATTTTTGAGAAATGGAGTTTGTTTTGTGATGCATCTATCCATCCTTGGCTTATTTTGTTTTCTCTTATTACCTCTCATTGTTGCAGGGTATTCTATGCATAATCTGATGTTCATTGCAGGTCCTAGGAGCAGTGCTTAATGGGTTTCGAAGTGGTGTTTGTGTGAAATCTATCTTTGGTTTGTGTTGCATCTTGTCCACCCTCTCCTCTACTCACCTCTCTCCACTTCAGGTGATCGGGCTTGTGATTCAACCACCTCTCTCTCTCTCTCTCTCTCTCTCTCTCTCTCTCTCTCTCTCTCTCTCCCTCTCTCTTCTCACTCCCTCTCTACTCTCTCATCCTCCTCTCCTAACCTCCTCTCCTCTCTCCTCTCGCTCCTCTCGTCTCTCTCTCTCTCCCCCCCCCCCCCTTGGAATGGTTAGATTAGGATAGGATAGGTTCTACCTGCACTGGAGTAGCTTGTGGAAGGTAGATTATGAGGCAAGAACTGGCTTTCTCTGGAGGTCCATCTCAAGTTTTGCAAGTCCCACAGCTTGAGAGATGGTCCCATGTTGTGCAATCACACCGGAAGCCCCACTTCACACCCGAGCCATTTGAGGGTGCTATGATTTTGTACTAACAGTTTTGGCATGCTTGGTGGGACCCTAAGGTTAGATCTTCTATCTTTCCAAGGTGCCTCATTACAAACAGAAAATCATAAGCCACCGTGTGGCCACACTAATAGTTTTGGCATGCCCGGTGGGACAGGTCTAAAGCACCTTACCACTTAAACTTAGCAAGTTGGTGTGTTCCTATTAAGTTTTAGCCTTTTGAGGCACATGCAAGCACATATGGTGACTCCATCTGATCAATAACCCATCCTTTTAGTTGCATACCTTTTCCATCCATTTCCACTCATTTTCATCCATTTTCTTCTTCCATATCTTTTATTTTCTCTTCCATTCCATGAGGTTGTGCAATCATGACTTCATTCCCTTCATGGAACTCACACTTACAACACCAATGTAGTACAGCCTCCAATGCATTTCCTAGCTCCTCCAAATCAGCATTATAATCAGATTCAGAGACCATTATGCTTACCCATATGAGCAAGGTCAAATTTAGTTTGGCCATGGAGCTTATCAAAAACAATGGGAACACATGCAATGGTGACAACCATGAGGAGAATGTTAGTTTATTGGAGTAAAATTCAAAAAACGGAGGCTGGCATGGTTTAGTCAAGGGGTATATCACAAATGAAGGCATTCAAGATTGGTTGCAGGGCACCTTGTCCATGGGAAGGCCCTTTTCCAAGACATTACAGCCCTCAAGAGAAGCTAGACTTTAAGGTTGAAATTATTCCCCAACTTGCACAATGGACTGAGGAGATCGAGGCTTATGAGAAAAGAGTCAAGACAACCTTGTCAATGGGTAAGTCAATCACCATCTCCCTAGTTTTTCATTTTACTCTTTCTCAAGCAGCACCATCTCAACCCAGTGCTCCATGATTTCCAAGCTTCATCAGTTGTTTGCCCCAAGAGTTGATTCCATTTCTCCATCTCCCTAGTCTTCCACCCCATTTCAATTCCTCTGCTCCTTTTCCCTTCCCAAATAGTTATCCCCTCCAAACAAACAAGAAGTTCCACCTCCCTCTCCCACCAAAAACAATTATAAATCTAGTTGAACCCCAACCCACCATTCCTCTTGCTTTCCCAAGCCCATGTTGGGAAGAGACTCAAGAATCCAGTCAAGGAGAACAATAAGAAGAGGATCCCAACAGAGAAAGAAATGGTAGACAATCTGAAGAGTTAGGCTGCCAAATTTGGGTTTACAAAGATCCCCTTGGATGGTCGAACCCAATAGAGGAGGTCAAGGTTGAAGAGCCAATGGTGGCTGAGGCTGAGTTTTTAGTAGAAGAAGAGAAAAAACAAGAAGTCTGTTTGATCCAACATGTATGTTTTCTCCGAATGCATTGGAACTCTATCTAAAGAGAATTTTGATCTAATCCAAGCTACCCAACTAGTTAAAGAGGAGGAAAAATAAGCTCCAAGCCCCATTAAAGGGGAGCAAGCTGGGAGAGATCAAATTAGTGTTGATGCCACTCAATGAAGAAAGCATCATTTAAGATATTTTTTGCTTTTATTTCAAGGGCCTGATTTGATTGATGAACCCATGATGGGGGAGGACCATACAGTTTTAAAGGCTCCAAGTTTGGCGTAAGGTGCCATAGAAGAACCTTCATTTCTTCCTCCCACTTCATCCCCTTCAATATTTGATGTTGAAGAAGAGTTTGATCTTTCAAACTTCACGTTTGAAGATTGAAGGGAGCCATGGTGATCAAGTTGCAGATCAGGAGGACACCATGGTTGAGGTAGAGCACATGCAACATAGGACAACAAGGAGGCAGACTATCCTATCTAGACTTGGAATATTGCTTTAATGAAGAGGAGCTTGATGGAGATAACACCATTTTTTCCTGCATCTTCCACATTCCAAGCACATGAACCTGCTATCCATGAAGGAGAACATCCAAGTGCAAAATCCTACACTTCCATAATGGCCCTCTGAGAACCAAGGTTGGAAGATCTTGATTCTTCCATGTTCTTCAAAGGAGGAGGAAGGGAAAAAGCAAGAGAATATCACTATCCCTCTCACACCATCCATCCAATAAGCTCCACAAGAAGACTCCATTTTTTACAGTTCAATTTTAGATACAATGGGTCACATCCAAAGGATCAGAGCCATGCTCTAATCAGGTACTTGGCTTCATTGGAGCCAAGGGACAAGCCAAAACCATTCATGCCTACTTCTAGGGCATCAGGATGAGCATCCAAAGTACCAAGGGTCACCATGTAATGACTCTCCAAGAGTTTAAATGCAAGATCAGTTTGAAGAGGTATTTTACATTAATCCAGTTGATACCTTGATGATTTGGATAGAGGACTGGCCTATTGTCAGTTTTTCACTCATACAGGAAGTTATATTTAGTGTCAAATAATTTTCTTGGCTGCCCCTTTTGAGAAATGGAAGCTACTTCTCCTTTCCTATAGCAGGCTTTGTTTATCATTCTTTCTCGCTAGTTATTTTAGTAGTAGGAGGTAGACTTTGTTTCAAGCAGAAGAAGTGCTCTATGCACACTGTGTATGTCTCATTTGAGGCATGTATGATTTGGTCTTTATACATAAGTTTTGTATTTCTCTGAAGGTGCACAAGGCCAGGCTCTTCAATACTTCATGGCAAGAAGACTCATAGCTATCTGTAACAGTTTAGTTCCAAAAGGAAGCAAATGCAGAGAAACTAAAATCTGTATTAGAAATAGTCCATCTCATGGACAAATGAAAGCCCTGGGTCAATATAATTTTCTACTCTAAGAAACTCCATTTCCAAGATTTTCTTATGAAAATTGAGAGTGCAGACGTACGGGCGGGTTTAGAGTCAGGAAGAGTTCATAAAAAGTTTAGGTAGTTAGGGATTCCATTTTAATAAGAAGGATCAGTATCAGACCATCATTCTTGACTCCTTTCCCAATGGATGCTTCAAGGCCACTAGTCTCATTCATCTAGCATGCAAATGTCCTTGTGTGTCACCAAATTGTTATCCCAAATTTTCCCCCATGGAAAATTTGGTCAGAGACAAGTCTAGCACATAAAATAAATTATGAAGGAAATGACTGCGGACCTATGAGATCACATTCCAAAATGAACAAACAAGTTGACAGGCAGGTTTGACTCTAGGAACACATGGTCAAAATGAGGCGGAACGACACAAAAGAAATCAAAGGCCCAAAAGAGTCAAATTCAACCTCGTGAATAGGAAAAAATCAAAGAAACGGCTCTATCGTAAGCGAGCTCTATGCCTCAAATCCAACAAAAAAATTATAGGCATGCTCGGAGATAGAATAGCATGGTCAGGGAGAGGAGGCCAAATAGTTTCAAAGGAACTAGAGACTCAAAGGAAAATAAACAGTGAAGATTCAAAGTCTTCGGGCTCTGAAATAGTTCAGGACATGACCTCTGAAATCGACTGAAGTATGGAGGATACAACGGAAGCTTCCAAGTGTCAAAATGGCACACCTCCAAAAGTTAAAACCAAAGGGGCAGGCTCAAACAAGTGCTAAGCCTCCACGTGTCCAGAGCTCCAAAATTTACACCAGCCATTGAAAAAGTCCTTGACTCAGTGGAAAGTGCCAAGTGTCGGCTCAGTACAATTCCGAAATTGGATCCCAAGGCAGAGACTCAAACTTGTTCCAGCCCTTCACGTAGCCAATGGTCAACAGAGGTAAAAAGGATAACGGGGCCGTTGAAAATTCCAAGAGCCTGTGGAGGCTCCCACATGTCAACCCGACGCTCTTTCAAAAGCAAGTCCTGAGCGGGTTTCTAAGTAAGCGTGGGGCCTCCATGCGTCTGGTTTCGTAAAAGGACATGGTCAGGTTGAATAGTCAATACATTGAGATAGGCCACCAGAGGGTGCCAAGTGTCAACACAGTGCTAATTTAAGAGTAAAAAAAAGGGAGGATTTTCAAACAAGTGCCAAGTCGTCGCATGTCCCCGGTATGATATATGACCCCGCCAAGAAAAATACTTAGCCAAAAACATAAGGAAATTGAGTAGGTCACAGAAGAAGCCACGTGTTAGCCCCGTGCCACTCTAAAAGTAAAATACAGAGGCTACCCTTATGCATGCGCCAGCCCTTCACATGTCTAGTTTCAAAGGGGGCCCATTTTCGAACTTCTTTTCCCACTATTTCATACAGACCCGATCCAAATTTCAAATGGGTATATCTTTCGACTCGGGGCTAAAAATCTAGAAAATCTGGCACCGTTGGAAAGATCTCAGCCTCATCTACGCCATGGAGATTTGGAACTTTAAGTTTAGAGAGGTTGGTGGGGAGAAAATTGAGAAACATCTTCGAGCCTTTAATATAGGATCTATTTGCCCCAACAACTTGATTGGATTCGATCTAATCCACTGTTTCCCCATCCTTCGAGGCACCGAACTAGTAATTGATGTAATCAAGAAATATTTGGGGGTATTTGAGAGAGGCATTGATTAATAGTGGTTGAGCTTTCAAAGTAGGATTCAATGCATCTCGAGGTGGTTTAAATAGGATACAATTTTTTTCCCTCTTCTCTCTCTTATTCTTCCTATATATTATAATGAAGGGGCATATTCAAAGGGTTGGTCATTTTTTCCCTGTTGCCCCCCGTCGCTCTTTATTCCTTAGGGTAGAACGTGGAGTCTAAGCCTCCTCCCATAGCTCTGTAATGGCATTTTCTTGCCTCTTGCCCATTGATGATGTACTGTGTAACATTTTTGAGCAATAGAATCTGTTTCGTGATGCATATATCCATCCTTGGCTTATTTTGTCGTCTCTTCTTACCTCTCATCATTGTAGGGTATTTTTTATGTACTCTGATGTTTGTTACAGGTCCTAGGAGTTGTGCTTAATGGGTTTCAAAGTGGTGTGTGTGTGAAATCTATCTTTGGTCTATGGTGCATCTTGTCCACCCTCTCCTCTGTTCACCTCTCTCCACTTCAGGCAGTCGGGTCTGTGATTTAACCACTTCCTTTTCTGGTGTATCACTACTTAGTGTAGGCTCTTTCACCCCCCCCCCCCTCTCTCTCTCTCTCTCTCTCCCTCTCTCTCTCTCTCTCGCTCTCTCCATCTCGCTCTCTCTCTCTCTCTCTCTCTCTCTCTCTCTCTCTCCCCCCTTGGAATGGTTGGATTAGGATAGGATAGGTTCTACATGCACTGGAGTAGCTTGTGGCAGGTAGATTAGGAGGCAAGAACAGGCTTTCTCTGGAGGTCCATCTCAAGTTTTGTAAGTCCCACAGCTTGAGATATGGTCCCATGTTGTACAATCACATCGGATGCCCCACTTCACACCTGGGCCATTCGGGGGTGTTGTGATTCTACACTAACAAGAACGTGATCCTACAAACATTGGGATGAGAACATTATCACTTAGTTAACTAATAGCTAAGGATAAATAATACATATTAACATAAGTTTAAAGTATTTAAATTAAATAATTTAACTTATTACATTTATTCAAATATCAACTAATGATGAATTAAGCTAAGTTTTATTCCTAACATCTACAACCAGCTTCCATTTTGCAAGTAAGTAATCTCTACCTTATGATTACTTTCAGCATTTTAGTTGTTAACCATTTATTTGGTATCTTTCACCTTTTTCCTCTCTCGGATCTCCTCCATGGCACCTCTACCCAACCACCTACCTATTGAGCCTTGTACTCTTCTCAAACCACTTATTTTACCATCTTTGAGTCTTCACATAAATCCTAGTACCTAGCCTACACACTTCCAACTCTCTGTGTGATCACAGAGAGCTCCCAACCAACCCATTTTAATCTTCTCATCTAATTTCCCCTACCAACATCAGTCACCCAACTGGCATCGACTATTACAAGGTACCAGCATCAATTTCCCAACCGATACCGGTCTTTATGACTGGTAATTTATCTTAGACCAGAAAGCTCCTAACTCGCCCAAAACCTTCCCAAAACCTCACCCAATCTCACCCAGACCTTCCAGAACACCTCTGCCACACCTACCAACATTGACAATACCCTACCTTCTCTAGGTTTAGTTGTATATTCAGTATTTAGCTTAAATATAGTCTATTGTTAGCATATGAGACACCTAAATCTTATCATTATAGCAAGACCTTTATTTTACTATCATTTTTTTACATTAAGTTGGTTTTAAATAGTGGATTGATGGCCTTTCTAGGAAGTATCACACTTCCTAGATCTAGCATGTGCTAGGTAGTGTATGAAAAGGCCAAAATGGCCGCATAGGTCTGTGTGGGTATGGTGGAGGTAACAAGCCTAGGTGGCCCACGAGATGAGGAAGAAATGAAGTCCTGAGATCACTGATGAGGAAGTAACATGGGTGTCAAGTCGATTAATGGCCTAGAGAGGATGGTCAATAGGTTTCGGGAATCCGATGTGGAGCCGAGGCATGCACGTGGCCCATGTGCAGGTGAATCAGGATTTTTAGGCCTGACTTACACTCGAGGAAAGTGGGTTGTGTTAAGCTGAAACCCCCACAAAAATAAGCAAGTAGAGGATGACTTGGTGAGAGGTTTTCATGGAGCTATAATATAGGTTGGCACATTGGTTGAATATAGGGTCTCACCAGCAAGGCAAGTGGATTGGTAGAAAGCGGTGCAACAAGGTGAGAGGAGCCTCCGAGCTAACAAGGGGATTGTCATGGTCATTTGTAAGCAGTCTTGATGTTCTGTGAAGGATCATGAAATCACATGAGTACAGGTTGATAATGGAGTTAATTGAATTATTTGCAATAGAAGGGGCTTGACGTGGATGTAATAGATTTGGAGATCCATCTCAACATGCTCATTGCATGCTTTCTATGTTCTGATTAAGTTAGAGAAAAACATTTTGGCTCAAAGCAAGTAATACATGATAGTTACATATCTTATGAGCCAACCACATACAAAATTCATCTTTCAAGGATAATTATGTACACTATAGAGGGATATGAAATAATCAGAAACCTTATGATATCCCATCTTAGAGAGTTTGGTTGTCCAACATCCCATATGCATATCCCAAGCTAAGAAGATTTCCCAAGAAGAAGTATGCAATGCGAAAACACTCCACTACATATTTTTCCCTTAATGGTACACAAAATTGGTCTACCTGAAAGGCAGTATCAAATCATGGATGCCTTGAGAACAATAAGATATATGAGAGCTGATGTGGTTTTTGATAAGTCATCATTTAAGGAAAACATTCCCAAACAGAAGAGTTGGTACTCAACATCTCATAGATGGTTCTCATAGTCAACATGATGAGCATGAACAATCATTCTTCACACAAGAAATAGGTTATGAGACACATGACGAGAGTTTCTTTTTGATATTGGTCGATTTGGAAAATACACTCTTCACATCAGTAGACTTGCATTAAGGTGTCCAAAGTGGGTCCAAAGAACCATGCAGGGAATCCCACCTAAAATCTCTCCTCTAAATACTTCATATAAGATTCTTATAACGAGATGACATGTGTGAAATGTGGTAAATATTTATACTCAAAAGTTCACATTTTTTTTTGCAAGCCAAATTTGATACATACCTTTCAAGTGGACACTTGCATGACAACCAGGTCTTTAATAATGCTAAGAGTTCTTAACTATGCATCCTTGATTAAGAATCAGACATGGGAATCTTTTGTTATCTGTCTTGAATGAATACTAAATTCCTATTCAATCTGCAAATAGATATTCCAAAAAACAATATATGCTCTTGCAGGGATCTATTGACATTGTACACAAGCTTGGATTTTGTTGAAAAGTGTTATATGGATTAGTGGAGAAGGAATTGACCCTTACTAACCTAGGTTTTGAGCTTTTCACCCACTATGTGAAGATCAGATACCATCAATATTTATCTCTATGCATTGGCAATACAAAAAGGATAGAAACATCAGTAGATGGACATAAAAATTTCTTTCTTGAATGGTGATCTCAAAGAAGAGGTATACATGATCCAACTATAAGGATATGCCATCTAATTCTAAGTCTTTTTATGCTCTTAAACAAGCTACCCAGGGCATAATACATGTCAAAATATATTATCACCTATTGTAGCATATATTCTCACTTAACTACATTCAAATTAAAATGTGTTTATCAAAATTATATAAACAATGACTGTAATTTTGGTTTTTTATGTTGGATGATATGGTGATTACATGTTGTTATTAGAAATATCTCATTGAATATGATAAGAATGATTTGAATGAAATCCTTCCACAATAATAGATTTGACGCTAATACTACACTACTATCGTTGGTTTAGAGATATGGAAAAATAAACATCATGTTTTTATCTCCCACATGAAATATCCCAAGAAAGTCCCAAAAAAGTATGGTATTTATAATAGTAAACCTATTGTACACACTCCAATGAAGAAAGGTATTCAAAATTTCTAGCTTATAATATTCATCTCAAGTCAGATGCTACTGACTAGATGGAATCTATGTTAGGAATCTTATTTACTTGAGTTATACCAGATCAGAGCTCTGACTTTACTATTAACTATCTTTCTAGATTCATGTAGGGGGAAAACATATATCACTAGGTAGAAAACAAAGAAATTTTTTGAGATATGTTTCAGGAACATTTGATTATGGTTTAGAGTATCATAAAAACTCTCAGTTTCTCTTGTAAGGATACACCGACTTAGACTATGTTGGATCTAATGATGACAAGAAATCAACTACAAGATAAATTTTTCATCTAAGATCTAGACCTATATTGTCGATGAGAAATAATATGTCTAATATTATCTTTCATATAATGAGGTAGAGTATCATGTAACAAGAGGAAATATGTGTGAATATATTTTGTTACATCTCATTATGGATGATATGGGAATTCCTAAGGAAAACCCCCAATCATTCATTACTTCAATCGTGGTTTGTTGAAGCTTGTGAAGAATCTAGTTTTCCATGAGATAAAAAAGCACATTGAGGTCGAATGTCACTACATTTGAAAACAAGTCTTTAACCACCACATCCAACTCCAGTACTACCCAAAAAATTCTCAAATTGCAGATATACTTACCAAGTCTCTTAGAAAGGTGGAATTTGAACTGTTTCAGGGGTACATTTGTAAAATCAATGTATTAAGGGGGAATGTTAGTATAATACATTGTAAACTGACCTAGTCGGTTATGCCTTCAAGGAATTTTTATCTCCTCTAATTGTTTGATGGTTCTCTTATTGTACAACCACTTTTGTTTGTATAAATTGGCATTATCCTCCATGAATACATCAATTTCAATCTACTCTCTTTCTCTCGATGTTATAGGTATCTAGTCCATCTACAATAACATCTCCTAGTTTCTACCATATCTTACCAATTTACTCGTGGAAATAGCAAACAAAATGTTGGAAAAACTTCAATTTACGTCAGTATTAGGGTGTCGAGGGAAATATTTTACATTGGCAGCTTGTGGCACTAGACAAAAGTTCCCACACACCTATGTAGTCTATTAGACAGTAAAAATGAAATTGATTTTTTGCCCAACTATCTCGGTCCTTCCTTACTACATTTGTCTAGTGATGTCTCTTAAGCACCCTAAGAGCAAAAAATAATCAAACTTTAACGATAAATGTCTTTCAATATATGGAACCTAAGAATGTATCATTAGAGCCTAAAGTTAGGAATCTATTCCATCTCTAAAAACATCTCCTGGCTTTTGCCATCTCCTGTTGATTTTCTTGCAATCGTAACAAACAAAACACTACAAAAACCTCAATTTGCATCATTGTTAGGCTATTGAGAGAAATATTTTGTAATTGACACCTCATGGTACCAAAACAATGGTGCCCACACATCCAAGTGGGCTGGTAGACACTATTTGAGATGTCATTTTTCTACCCATTAGTTATTATCCTTTCCTGCTACATCGGTCTGGTGATGTCTCTTAAGCGCCTTGAGAGAAAAAAATAGTCAAAATTTGATGGTAATTTATTACAATTCATCATACCTAGGAATGCCTCATGTAAACCTATAATTAGGCATATATTCCATTTACAAAAGCCTTTCTCAATTTCACACATCTCTTATCAGTTTTCTCATGGTCGCAGCAAATGAAATGTTGCAAAAAACCTTAAATTTGAGTCAGTGTTGGGGTGTCAAGGGAAATAGTTTACAATTGGCACCTCATAGTACCAAAAATATGGTTCCCATGTATCTAGGTGGATTGGTAGATGTTATTGAAGGTGTCCCTTTTCTTCCCAACCATCCTAATTGATCCTGGTTACATATGTCTAGCGATATCTCTTAAATGCCCTAAGAGAGAAAAATAGTTAAATTTTGATAGGTAATTTCTCACAATCTATGACACCTTGAAGTTTCTAGTTTAAACATACGATTAGGAATAAATTCCATATATGAAACCACTCTTGATTTATCCCATATCCCATTAGGTATCGCACAGTTATAGTGAACGAAATGTTGCAAAAACCTTCAAATTGTGTCAATGTTAGGATGTCAAGGGTGATATTTTACAATTGGCACCTTATGACACCAAACTAATGGTGCCCACATGTCCAAGTTGGATGGTAGATGCTATTAGAGGAAGCATTTCACTACCCAATCATCTTATTCCTTCCTGGATACATCAGTTCAATGATGTCTCTTAAGTGCTCAAATATCTTAATCTACAATAAGCAAGACTAAAAATTATTCCATACAATATAAAAGTTGAAATGAGAATGGATTCTTACTATTATTTTGCAATATACATGTTAAAATTATCATTTTCACACAATATAGGTAGTGAAATAAGAATGTGTTGTTGGTTTTTAAGATTTATGTTCAATGATTTGGTCAAACTCTTGGCAATTATCCACTAAACATTTGGACTTGTCATACATGTGTGTAATGATATCTTGTAATAGTTTGTGTGTAAAACTTAAATTATCTCTTATTGATGTGGGATTAAATTACACTTACATTTGATTATTGTTTTTGTATAGTTGGAATTGTTGATCGTGTTAGCTATCTTGAAAAATTTCTAAACTTTATCATCATAATTCCAATTAAACTTTCAAATGTTGTGTGGGTGTGTTTTCTATATTTTAATTAGAAAGAAACCATGTTGGTTTAGTGTATGAGGGTTGTAAATACTTCAATGGACTTATTCCTACAATTGATCAGTATGTGTCGGATATCTTGAGGAAACTCTAGAAACTTTATCATGAAAATGCCACATAAAAGTGTAGATGTTGAGTGGATGTGTTTTCCTGATGTGTGAGAGAAGGGATTACAATCAATCCAAAATTTGGAGATGATGGAGATATCATCCCATATGGTTGTTTACACTAACATTATTGATTGTGGATGTGTTCTCTTATCACCATACTCCTAGCATGTACCCGAATGGGAGCTTTAGAAAAACACATGAACACCAATCAAAGCATGATGGAAAGTGGGATTTTATCAAATGTTGTAGTTGCAAATTCCCTAGTTGTGGTTTTTTTTCAAGTGTTGTTTCACATGAGTTAATCGAAGAAATGACATGAATATATGTGGTATCATGGAATGGAATAATCGTAGGGTATGCACAAAATGGATTTTACAAGGATTCTCTCAAACTCTTCGATGTAATGTAGCACTATGGAGCCATGCAACCATGCACATTTAGTGAATGAGGTTTGTAAACACTTTAATGGAATTATGCTGACAAATTTTATAATTTGTCTATGTGGTTTACATTCTTGGTCATGCTAACTATCTCGAGTAACCTCTATACATTATCATCAAAATACCAATTAAACCATTGGTTGTGTGAATTTTTTCTTGGCACAAGAGATAAGGTAATGCAATCAATCCAATGCTTGGAGATGGTGGAGATATCATCTATTGGTAATTCTTTACACCAACCTTTCTCAACATATTTGTAACATGTACCATGATGGGAGATATAGAAGAAAATATGGACACCAACCTCATCATATTGTTGTTAGTTTCCAAGATACATGTTCAATCATTTTTTCAAACACTTGATGTTTAGTAATTTTGTTAAACACTTAGTGATCATCCACTAAATAGTTGCACTTTCCATACAAGTGTATAGGACTATCTTGTAATAGTTTGTGTGTGGAAAACTTAAATTCACTATGATTTATGTGCTTTCTTGGAAATACAGGTATGCAATAGGTGAAATTATGTGTTATAATTTATAGGGGGTTATGTTTAGTAAGGTGAATGTATAATGCCTCTTTAAACAAACTACCTCTACATAGTGTTCTAAGAACGATATTGAGATTGGAAGTGAATTGCATTGGAATTGGCATTATATGATTATAATTGATGGCACTAAATGATTATTATAATAATGGAAAAATTATAGTTAATTGTATATATTTTAAGGCCCATGTCCAAAACACAATAAAAAAATTATTATTAGTAATACATGTTAACATAACATACATATGGAATCTTATTAGTTAGCATCTACATTTATAGAGTGCAATCCCCAACACAAATTTGAAAGCATACCCTTTTTTTTATCTCATATATTATATTGATTTCCAAAATCCATGACAACGTGCAAAATTCGAATAAAATGAATCGATAAATAAATCCACATATGTACAATGATATACATCAACAAAATATAAATCTACACCTACATGTCACAAAGGCATACAATAATATATTTATACAAAAAAACTATGAAGTATTATTGAACAATCAGGTTCACTTGGCATTTCGGGAAGATGATGAACCAATTTCATACATGGGATGTCCCTGCCACTAATCACATCTTCTACGCTTAATGGATGATTCTAGCTCCACCTATTAATATAAATAAACATTTTACACATTAGTATACAAAACTTGAGACATAAATATAAATGACATAGATTACAAATAACAACAATTAAACAATCTCAGTAATCCTCTAAATCAGATAGTTTTACTCTCATATTGCCCTCAAGGGCATCAACATTGTCCTCAACCTTAGGGGTAGGTGGACAAATAGATCTCATCTCCTCAGTGGTTGGTGACCATGAAGATTGCAATTAGAGTACATATGAATGGTCATATATTACGTTAAATGATGTTATTTAATATCATTAAATTCTAATGAAATTTATATTACCAGTACCTATGTAAGAGGACAAACAAAGAGTTTTATTCGATGGAAACGCCAATATTTAATGGGCTTTGAATGTAGGAAGAGACTCTAACTTGATGTCATCCAACTAAAAAGAAGAGAAAAGGTTATTTAACCACATAATTAACTTCGCACACAAGGTCATGACAGTATAATCTTCATGAACATAAAAATAGTACATTATCGACTAATTAATTATTAAAAATACTACAAATCCCATCAGTGAAGTCCCCAACATGTGCCCCTTTTTGTACAACAAAGCCCTAGATGTGGAAGGTCTAGCTCTCATGTTCAACATAACTTGTGCTTTTAATACTATGTCGTTATATGAAGAAAAAATTGACAGTAAAATATTTAGTAATTTATTATGATTTTATACCTAAATGGCTATCACACATACAAAAAATGATGAGGAAGGGATGTGATACAGATTGTGTTGTTTGACCTAAAATTTTTATAACAAATCCACATTAATCGTTTAATCTTCATTCATAATGAATTCAATATTATAATTGTTGTTGTAAACACCTAAATTCTAACTTTGAAATCTTATTGACAAACGCCACTCAAATCACTCTCATTCTTAACAATTTCCATTTTATTGATTAGTGATTTTTGCTATTAACTAGGGTTTCGTACCATATGGTCAAATTAACAAAACTTTGTTGATTACATAACCTTCGCATTTAGGATGCCACTGTACAATGAATGTAAGTCAAAATTCCTCTTTCTAAAACGACACTAGCGATTATTAGCTAATTAGGCCTATTTTACCCTTGTTTTGGTCAATTATTACCCTATTATTGGACAAAACCCCCTCTTCCAAACCATTCAAAATAACCACATTTCCCTCCACAAATCTCAAACAAACTTAAAACTTATCCTAGCCTCTAATTGGACCCTAATGGTGAGACGGCTTGTCACATCTTTAAATCATTGTTTAATTCACTAATTTGTGATAGAAAAGTTTAATCACGATTAACAATTCTTAACTAATTTGTGCTTTTAGACCCACATGCACCAAGATGCTAGTTTCCTCAAAGGAAAAAACTATAAAAAAGGACTCACCAATACCTTTAAACTGTCACACCATGTTTGAAATTGGATATCATATAAGAAATATGATTATTAATAGTCAAGCTCAAATCCTTTCGTACAATCTTCAATGGGGTTAGTAGATGGGTATCCACTATGACCTGTAGTCATTAGAGATACCATTTACCTTCCTTGGAGTAGCAACCATCCCGGATATTGCCCTCTTAGATCTTAGGTCTATGTAGGTTAGCAATTCAAACATAGTAGGATTCTTTGTAGATTAATTTAATTTCATTTAGTTTACATTCATGAGATGATTTAGCTTGATTCATGATGTGCATTCCTAAAACTTAGAGCTTGACTATAGGTGGTAATGGTGTTAGACTTTCCTAGTTAGTATACTATTGATTTGAAAAACAGTTTAGGGTGTTTATCGATGTAAATCATTACAATATATATAT
>CM034151.1:322956241-323067383 GCA_019776745.2 Taxus chinensis | reverse complement strand
TATCATGGAATGGAATAATCGTAGGGTAGACAAAATGGATTGTACAGGATTATCTCAAACTCTTCGATGTATGTAGCACTATGGAGCCATGCAACCGCACATGGTAGTGAATGAGGTTGTAAAACACTTTAATGGAATTATGCTGACAAATTGATAATTTGTCTTATGTGGTTTAACATTCTTGGTCAGCAAGACTATCTCGAGTAACCCTCTATACATTTCATCAAAATACCAATTAAACCATTGGTTTGTGTGAAATTTTTTTAGTGGCACAAGAGATAAGGTAATGGCAATCAATCCAATGATTGGAGATGGTGGACGATATCAATCTAGTGGTAATTACTTTACACCAAACCGTTCTCAACATATTTGTAACATGTACCATGATGGGAGGTATTAGAGAAAATATGGACCACAACCCTCATATTGTTGTTATTTCCAAGATACATGTTCAATCATTTTTGCAAAACACTTGATTTTAGTAATTTTGTTAAACACTAGTGATCATCCACTAAATAGTTGCACTTTCCCCTACAAGTGTATAGGACATCTTGTAATAGTTTGTGTTGGAAAACTTAAATTCACTTATGATTTACGTGCTTCTTGGAAATTACAGGTATGCATAGGTGAAATTATGTGTTATCATTTATAGGGGGTTATGTTAGTAAGGGAAGTATAATGCCTCTTTAAACCCAAACTACCTCTACATAGTGTTTAAGGAATTGATATGAGATTGGAAGTGAATTGCATGGAATGGCTTATAGATATAATTGATGGCACTAAATGATTATTATAAATAATGGAAAAAATTATAGTTAAATTGTATATATTTTAAGGCCCATGTCCAAAAACACAATAAAAAAATTATTAGTAGTAATACGTAACTAACTACATAGGAATCTTTTAGTTAGCATCTACAGTTATAGAGTGCAATCCCCAACACAAATTTGAAAGCATACCTTTTTTTTAGATCATATATTATGTGGATTTCCAAAATCCATGACAACGTGCAAAAGTCGAATAAAATGAATCGATGAAATAAATCCAAATAGGTACATGATAACATCAACAAAATATAAATTACACCTACATGTCACAACGGAAGCACAATAGATATTTTATACAAAAAAACTATGAAAGTATTATTGAAAACATCGGTGTCACTTGGCATTTCGGGAGATGATGAACCAATTGCATTCACATGGGATTGTCCCTGCCACTAATCACATCTTCTACGCTTAATGGATGATTCTAGCTCCACCTATTAATATAAATAAACATTTTACACATTAGTATACAAAACTTGAGACATAAATATAAAATGACATTAGTTACAAATAAACACTTACCACAATCTTATAATCCCTCTAAATCATCGTTTTCCTCTCAATATTGACCTCAAGGGCATCAACCTTGAGTACATCAACCTTAGGGGTAGGTGTACAAATAGAGTTCTCATCTCCTCATGTGGTGACCATGAAGATGCATATTAGAGTACATATGAATGTCATATATTTACGTTAAATGATGTTATTTAATATCATAAATTCATAATGAAATTTATATTACCAGTTCATACCTATGTAAGAGGCACAATAGATGTTATTCCGATGGAAACTCCAATATTTAATGGCTGTTGAATGTTAGGAAGAGACTCTAATGATGTCATCAACTAAAAATAAGAAAAAGGTTATTTAACCAACATAATTAAACTTACGCACACAAGTTCATGACATTATAATCTTCATACATAAAACATAGTACATTATCTACATAAATAATTATTAAAAATACTAAAACTCACATCAGTGAATTCCCCAACATGTGCCCTTGTACCAACATCCCTAGATGTGGAAGGTCTAGCTATCACTTGTTCAACATAAATTGTGATTTTAATCCTAATGTCGTTATATGAAGAAAAAAATTGACAGTAAAATATTTAGTAATTTATTATGATTTTATACCTAAATGGCTATCACACCTACAAAAAAATATGAGGAAGTGCATGTGATACAAGATGTGTTGTTTGACCCTAAAATTTTATAACAAATCCACATTAATCGTTAATCTTCATTCATAATGAATTAATATTATTAATTGTTGTAAACACCTAAATTCTACTTTTGCAATCTTATTGCCAAACGCACTCAAATCACTCTCATTCTTACCATTTCCATTATAATTAGTGATTTTTGCTAATTAACTAGTGTTTCTTACCATTATGGTCAATTAACAAAACTTTGTTGATTACCTAACCCCTTTCTCATTTAGGATGCCACTTTACAATGAATTGTAAGTCAAAATCCTCTTCTAAACAGACACTTAGCGATTATTAGCTAATTAGGCCTATTTTACCCTTGTTTTGGTCAATTATTACCCTATTATTGGACAAAACCCCCTCTTCCAAACCATTCAAAATAACCACATTTCCCTCCACAAATCTCAAACAAACTTAAAACTTATCCTAGCCTCTAATTGGACCCTAATGGTGAGACGGCTTGTCACATCTTTAAATCATTGTTTAATTCACTAATTTGTGATAGAAAAGTTTAATCACGATTAACAATTCTTAACTAATTTGTGCTTTTAGACCCACATGCACCAAGATGCTAGTTTCCTCAAAGGAAAAAACTATAAAAAAGGACTCACCACATACCTTTAAACTTTACACCATGCTTTGAATTGCATATCATATAAGAAATATGATTAATAGTCAAGCTCAATCCTTTCGTACAATCTTCAATGGGGTTAGTAGATGGGTATCCAATATGACCCTGTAGTCATTTAGAGATACCATTTCACCTTCCTTGGAGTAGCAACCATCCCGATTTAATTGCCCTCTTAGATCTATTTAGGTCTATGTTAGTTTAGCAATTCAATACATAGTAAGGATTCTTTGTAGATTAATTTTTAATTTCATTTAGTTTACATTCATGAGAATGATTTTAAGCTTTGATCATTGATGTTGCATTCCTAAAACTTAGAGCTTGACTATAGGTGGTAATGGTGTTAGCCTTTCCTAGTTAGTCATACTATTTGCTTTGAAAAGTTTAGGGTGTTATCGATTGTAAATTCATTACAATATATATATTAACAATTAATATTATTAATTGTAAATTTATTGCAATATATATATATATATATATATATATATATACTAAATTTCATATTACTTTATATAAAATTACCTACTAGTCAATACCAATGGTTGACTCCAATAGAACATTTGTGTTGATGATATTGTCTAACATAGAATCATGATGTGTCTCATTCGAATGATCACCTTGCTCAGCTTGTAGAGCATCCTAAATAGGCTTAGTAGCCTTATCAACCTCATAGATGCCTAAAGACCTACAAGCATGAAAAACTATGTGATATTATGTCTAATGCCTCAAAGGCCTTCCCTTGTTATCCTTGGATAAATGTCCAATATGTTGAGCCAAAGAATGTGTCAAATAATTAATAGATTGGAATGTTTGTTATCCAAAAATGGATGCGAAAGTGCCCAATTTATGTAACTCTCTCTCTCTCTCTCTCTCTCTCTCTCTCTCTCTCATGTAAATTGTAACATAAAAATGGTTGTCAGTTTGAAGGTGATTCAAATGACAAGTCCAAAGAGTTGTGTTCTAAGAAGGAAGTTTGGCATTAGTTACACAACATTTAAATGGTAGTTTTGTGATGGTTAAAAAAATGTAAAGGTGAAAAATTGTAAATGTTTACCCTTCCCCAATCAGTTTGTTTCACTTCCTTCTTCCTTAACAAAGTAACATTAAATACAAGTGCGGAAAACACATCCATATTGAGAGGAGAAGATGAAAATAAGTGGTTTTTGCTTAATCCAAATATGGGGGTTGTAAACAAGTAAATACAAGTAAGAAATGTCTTATTCTTTCATAAAATGCCACATGGTGGCAATAAGCTTATATTTTATTTAGATTTGCATAGTGGAAGGTGAGAAATTTCTCACCTTTTGGAATTTTTCCCATTTGGGTTTCTCTAGGATAACTCTTTGTCTCTTTGATCTCTTGTTTGCTCATTTCCAATTGGTTGTGTGTTCATATTGCACTTTCACATTAAAACTTGAACTCTCTAAAGGAAAGGACATTCATTATCACTATATATAAGATATATTATAGTTGTTTGTAATCAATTTACAGATCAATTTGAACCTCCATGATCTCCTTCACAAGTGAAGGAAAAGAAACATGTTGAATAGATGGGAAACCAAGGGGTCTCACGAGTTTATTATGTAAATGCTACATCTCCAAAATGATAAGCTAAAAAGTTTGAGTTACCATTTGGGACATAGGAATACTTGAATAATGTTAGCAAGAATTAATTATTGGGAACATACAAATAAGACAACAGTACCTATAAATACAATTATCACCCAAAAAGATCATAATGTACTATGTGTTTATGTCGTTATCTATCCTATGAAGAGTTTTTGACCTTGTCTTATAAGTATCTAATATCAAAATAGTTTGGTATTCCATTGAGAATGAACTCACAATAGAGGTTCCTCAAGAAATATTAAGGTACGTCGAAATTCTTGTAAGGTGGTTGGTCAAACACCATTCATCATCTATCCGAAATTTTTTTTTTTTTATCTCTTCATGGTAGCACCAATGGATTTGGAATCTTCTGTAGCTCAATTTTAAGGGTGCATTGGTTTTGGGATTGGTGAACAATGCACACTTCTTGTCTTTGATTATATTTTTTCTTCACGCATCGTAAGACAGTTTTTTTGCATAAAAAATGTGACAATTGGTTTGTGATCTTCCCACATGTTTATTTGACCCATCACATAATCAATATTAAATATTAATGACTCCAATGACAATGCAAAATCTTAGTGATAGATACTTGTGGAATTGGGCTTTCTTAGAGTTTCTATTAAACCTTGAATTTAAGATTTGTTATTTAGAATTTCCCCTAAAATGTTTTCTCGAGTATTATGAGAATGTCTAAAAATTGAAGGATGTGTTTGAGGTAGTTTATTTCACCCCTACTCTATAGCTGGAGGGTTTTCAGGTGAAGATTTGGATCTACTGAAATTTAAAAATGAAATGAATTAGGAAGAATATAAGAAAAAACAAGTTTAATAACTAAAATTTCCCTAAATTTGGTTTATATTTACCTTTTCGACTCTCCACCATCATATATTCGTTGTGTGCAAGGATTTGAGCTCACCAAAACTTACATTATTTTCACTCATGTTTTTTGCTTAGTTGTGTTTTTTGCCAAAAGAAAATGTAAAAGGCTTGGTCTCGTCTAAAGCCTTTTTTAACATACAAAATATGAGCATGTTATATCATGCCCACTTTATGACTTAGTTACATCATAAAACAATCAAGCACAATTATGTTATAACGCGATCAAGTCATAACACAAGCGTTATGGAAAAATGGCCCAAAAATAATTTTTTGGCCACTTTTTAATCCTCAATTTCCACGCACATGCCCTTAAAGTTCAATTTCTATCATAGACATTGATTACACTCTATGTTGCAGGTTTTATCATGGAGCATGTCAACAACACATTAGAGAGCCACTGTTGAGTGAAGATAAAATGTGTGTGCACATTTGGGTACGTGTTTCCTTTAAGCATGCAATTTTCAATTACACACTTAAACAAAGGTAAATGTAGACGATAAAATTTGGTATGTTGTCCTTGTGCAATGTGAAGTTTGATCATGCTCCATTGATAAGACAAATGATCACATTCATAATCCAATTAGTTCATCTCTCTAGCTCTCAAGTGACTTGCTTATCATTACACTTTACTTTGTTTTCAATTTTGGGAATTTATTTGATAAAAGTAGTAAACAACATGTGTTTCATGTCCAACTTTGTTTTAGTTTTCTCCTTCTCTATCTGAAACAATACAACTAGGTCATGATGTGGGCCTCGGTCTTGACTAACTATTATGGTCATGGTTTCTCAAGTTCACTGAATCGGTTTTCGATTTGAATATCTTCTTTGGATCATTTCATCTTCCTAGGGTCGTCCTTACTAGAAAATTTCACCTACAAATGGCTATATAAACAAAGTTAATTTCATTTTATAACTCATCTAGCACTTTTACTGCCTCTCATTACAAATTTCATTCTAGAAGCACTCAAAGGAAATTCCTAAGCCTACCCAAATCAACTACATATCAATTAGAGTAGTCCCTACTACAAGTCTAAAGCACTCAACCAAGTCAATGAGTCTTGCTTCCTCTATCTCCAAGCATGCAGAGGTTGTAGATCCATGTCTTAACAAGAAGAAGGCCACTCCAAACATTGTTCAAAGGTTTCAAGTAGCAAAAGGTTAGGTCCCGTAATGAGACACCACATCACACTACTATTGTGCTAGGTACATTGTACAATATATAGTTAGCCCATTTTCTTGGTGCAAAGAGACAAGAGGGCACCCTTTGGGGGATAGTTTTTCATACTTGCACAAGCAACGAAGAGTACTACATGAGGCTTGATCCCACAATGAGATCATGTAGTGTGGAACTTAGATTGGCTCAACAGCTAAGAGCCTAACTACCAAGGGTAGTCTAGCCTCAACCCCACACATTTTTTCTCCTTTTGGTTTGTTAATGCTTTGATGAAGGATTATGCAATTTTTTAGGGTTTTCCCTTTGTTGCAAGTAATTATAAGTCATCTCGAAGTTGTGCGAGCAAGAGTGACACACAACCAAGGACATTTCAAGATAAGTGAAGCACATTGGATCCGAACTATTTAAAGGTCCAAGACTATATAATAGTTGTACAATCTTACCCCTATTCAGTTTTCAGCTCCATAAATTGCACCGAAGCACTTCTAATTTCTGATATGCTTGTTCCATCACCCAACACATCTAGATTCTCCCCATTCTTCCATGTATAGCTAAGTTTGTTTGTCCTCTTTGGTGTTTGAGAAATTACCTATCGTTTATTAGTTGTTATATATGTATGAATGCATTACATTGATTGTGAATAATTAATGATGGATGTTAATTAGATCAGAATAATCCACTTATTGTAAACCCTTACATTCTTTATACTTGTTGTCCATTCCGATAACAACAATAGAAATCAATTAAGGTATAAACATAGGGTAATAAAAAAAAATTGTAATGAATAAATTGTATGAAATTAAATAATAAATAAAACATATGATCAAAAAATTAAGAAAATATAAAATTGTACAAAATATGAATTTTGGTTGGATGGAGAGAAGTGTAACCAAATGGTTTGGGTGAAAGGTGTAGTATATCTACAATGGTACTAATAATAAGATTTTAGTCATGTAAATGAGATTAGAAAAGTATAATGTAAAATAAAGAGTAAGGATTGCAACTCTACCATATATACAAGAGAATAAAAACTAACGAGGACTTGCATCCCAAAGGAAATATGCAAAATCAAATCATTTGGACTCTAAGATCTCATAGATCCCCTTGTATTCATTAATTGAATGGCATTATGTCACCTCCTATTGAACCTTGAAGAAGAAGTAAGGTGAATGAAAAAATAATCCTTTATGTGTAGAGCATTGTATTTAAGCAAAGTATCTGGCAAGATGTTCGAGAATATCAAACATTTCTTCAAATAAAAGAACTAAAGCATCTTTGATCCATGTAAACCATGAAGGTATGCAAAATGTTATAGTCTATAAAGAGACAAGAACCGCCCCTTCATCTCATTCTAAGGATATCATCTAAATACAAAATGATCATTGGTTCAACTCTCCATAAAATGAGTTTGACAAATATAATACAAAAAAAATGGTGATTTGTGTTGAATGGTATGAACAAACTCTACATACTAATAAAATGTCCTTAAACTGAAAGGCAATTAAAGCCTATCTAACTTGGAGGTTGTATGAGCTCATCCTCAAAATAAAGATATGAATTGTGATACAGCACTGAAATCTAGAGAAGAGATTGTCAAGGTTCAAACCCCTTGCTTATCTGGAATTGAAAAAATATGGAGAGAAAATATGTGTATGTCAATACATACTAAGTTTTGATAAGTGAAAGCGGCGTCATACCACATTATTGTGGCACCTGCATAGAGCACTGTAATGGTTGATATGAATACATCAAAGAAATTAATAACAAAGAAGCCACTTAGAAACAAGAGAATAATAATGAGTGGGGTTAATGTTGAGGAAATGCTTGCATAAAATGGAGATAAACATCTGAACTCTGACTATGATTATCCATCTTAACATGAAAGAGAAAAATTCTAAACTTAAAAGACGATATGTGGCCTTCTACACAAGTGAAAGCTCTGTAGACTTTCTATTTCTCAGATTTCCTGAAAATCAACCATTTCTCAGAGTTGCTTAATGTAAATTCAGGAGAGCTATTTTAATATGAAGAAAAGATAGGATTATGCTGCTAATTACAAGAGCAAGAATATTTAAGTCTGCATTGATTATTCCACTTCACACAAATGGTTATAATAGTAACTGCTAACATTTATGATACACCACATGAAATTTACGGTGCCGGCATTGATTGTTCTTTTGGAGTGGCAATGCGACTGCGACTGCGACTGGGCGATTTTAAATACTAAAAAATCATGTTCATCGCAAACGACCACGACATTGTTGAATTAATTAGCTGCTGATAATAAATGTGGTATACTTATCACAAGGGGAAAAACTCACCATCAGAATAATTTCAAGTGTGTATTTTGTTCAACTGTACACAACCTGAAGTTATGACAGGCTGGGTATGCAATGCAAATTATAATCCTTGGCTATTTTCATGAAAGTGAAATAGATTGCTGAAATACATTGAAGGTGATGTTTCATTTAATTTAATCCACACAAACGTACACTGTGCACAAAGTAGGAAATTTTTTTGCATGATCATCGAACCAAGTGAACTTCCCGTCTTTTCAAAACCACAAATCTTTTGCAGCCGTGAAAATATTAACACGCTGTGACTGTTAGTGGTGCGATTACCGAGAAGAAAAGCAGAAGGAAAGAATGGAAAGTCCATTTCATGCCTCGGCTGCAGCTGATCAAAATGTCAATGCATTGAGCTTGACACAAGAAATCCAAACAATATACTTACATTACAATTTAAAATTGACTTGCAATTGGTTTTTTATCATCCGTACCGAATCTTAAACAGAAATCTGGTGGTGCATCTGGTGAAGATGATGAGGGTGGCATAAGAGTGAGTGCTAACTCGGTCTTTAAAAGCTTGGAAGTGGATTGATCTTCCCATGCAGGATGCAAGCGCTTCTTGCCATGAAGGGGCACTCCAAACAGTTTGGGAGGGCTTTTTTCTACTACTGAACAGCTGGAGCTCAGCTCTCTAAGCTTGGTGTCCACAAAAGTTACAGACGAGGGCTTGGCATTCATGGGATGGGGGTTGGCATTCGTATGAATATCTTTCACAAAGCTGAGCAGAGAGGAAACTGATCGAGGAGGGAGGGGAAGCGAGGTGTTGTCTATGATGCGTGGAGTGGTGGGGGTAGGCGCGGACGCTGGCCCTGGTGCTTCCAACAGAAGCGGAGCGGCGGCGGCGGAGTACTTGTGATTCTGCTGACTAGGCGGTGGAAGTCTGACGTGGTTCTGAACGAAGTAGATGATGTCGTTGTATAGCTTGCGCATGTGTGCCAACTCGGACAGCAGCATGGAATTGTTTCTCCTCAGTCTCTCGTTGTCGTCGGATAGAGCTGACACGGCGGCGGCGCTGTTCATTGGCTGAGCGGCACACACGAATCCGCCGCCAGCGCTGTATCCTCCGCCTCTTGGGGAAGAAAGCGGAGTTGATAGCGGCGACCAGTCTTGATCATCCGACGTGGTGGGCGATATGGAGCGGCTGAGCGGCATATTCATGTGACCGCCTTGAGACGTCTTTCGCCTGTGAATCTCGCACAGCAGCTGCTTCTCTCCCTTTCTGAAGAATTCGTTTGCGAATTCCCAGCGGTCCGGAACTATTTTTCTGAATCCCTGCGTACATAAATAAATAAAAAAGAAACTTCATACACGCTTGGCCAACAAAATTAGTGTTTGATCATACGCTACATTACAGCTATTAACGCATACATATGTGTTGAGCTGGCGAACGAAGCTGGAGAAATTGTTGTGCTTGAAATAATTGGGCAGAAGATCTCTTGCAAACTCAGGCGGCCGCCAGACGACGAAGGTGGTGTCGTCCTCGCCCCACGACACGATGTGATCGGTGGTGGGATCGTCTACAAGCTGATATGTTTTTGTGAGAAACGGCGCAGGCACTGATTTGTGCGACTCTACAGACAGCACCATTTGCCCTCCTCCTCCTCCTTCGCAACTATCTAACAACAGGCCCGCCATTGACATAGACAGATTTTTGTTGTTGCTAAACCAGACTGGACGGCAGCGGAGAATGGGATTTGGATTGGGATTGGGATGTCGAGAAAGACCCTTTTTCTAGGAAGGATGTCTGTCTGTCCTTCTGGGTTGGGTTGGGTTGGGTTGAGTTGGGTAATGGGTTGGGTTGGTTTGGTTTGGATTGGAGAGGCGCGGGATCAGAAAAGGGGAAGAGAGACAATCTCAAGACAAACCCGTGAGTCGGGACAAGAACACACTACTCCTCTTTGAACATAGGGGCGAAGGAATAAGTATATATTTATTTATTCTCCCCAGTCCCACACAGAAGGTGTGACCGCTTCTCTCCTCCGCCTGCATCGAATAACGTGAAGGGCTTTAAGGCAAGGCTTCCGTTAGAAGAATAAACGGACTCCATCCTCTCCTCTAAATTAGGGGAAGCGCTAAAATAGTCTCAAGTGTAACTATTATTAGCGACGCTGCAAATTGCAATGAAGAGAGGCGACACATGACGTCTGACAGTGTTTTTGTATTTGCACACTCTCGTGAATCGAGTCTTCTCTTCTGAGTGTCCTTGCAATTTCTGAGAGTGGGCTACTTAAAGTATTGATATAAATAATTCCATCGTCCATTATCCTATTCCTCGCTGCATTCGTACTTGATGTTCTCCAAAGCACACACGTAATTACTAGGTACACTCTACGCCTTCACCTTACCCATCTGTCGCTAATGCTAATGCTATACTAGAAAATAAATATAAAAAAACACACTTGCTACTTGGGTACTTTTAGGCCTATAGTTACTGGCTGAAACAATACCAGTTACCGCCATGCAGGCACCAAGTACTTATACTAAGTACTGCACCCTGCCATACGTTGTCTGCCTGCCCAGTTCCTCTACATTTAGTATATATAGATTATGCTTTTTAGAGCCTAGGGAAGCACAAAGTGCAGGTGCATCCCGTGAGAGACACTTCCATTTGCAATGTACATACACCTAGGTACCTAGCCCAGTATAGCAACTTTTGTTTCTTTCTGCCGGTCTCTCCCTCCCAAAAATCCCACGAGGGTGTCCAGCAGGCAGCAGGCAACAGTCCAATTATCTTTTCATTCTGTGCACCCTCTCCCTCTCTTTCCCTCCCACTCCCACTCCCACTCCCACTCCCAACTCCTACCTTTTCAAACACCATTCAAGAAGATTCTATTCTAATATTATAATACCCACGTATTAATAATATAATGTGTATATGAATGACACTGACATTCTTCTACTTCTACTTCTATTGTAACGTGAGAGAAAAAAGTGTATCCGTGTGGGGTCGCCCTTCTTCGTGCTTCTAATACTTCTAAAGCTCTACTTGTTCAGTCTTTTTTATGAAAATAAAAACTAAACCCTGTAGTGTACACAGTCGGTACTGTGACACGCACGTACACTCACATGCTTTCACAATACAATGTGTGAAGTGGAATGAAATTGAGACATGTTGCACCGATTCCACCCATTTTCATTGTGATGCCCAAATCTTGTCGACATGCAATAGTTTGAGTTAGGCCAACACTGTTTGTTTTACTAGTTGTTGCAAACTCCGCTTCCAATCTATTCTTAGTAGCCCAACACGTCGCTAAATTTCTCCAAACCTTAGTTCGTATGAAAGGACCCCACATGTGGACTTATTTATTCTCCTATACTTAATTGAAAGAAATGAAAACCCCTATGCCCTTTCAACGATCAAATTTAAATCGTCCCTTTCATTTTTGAAAAAGGCCACCAATGGAAGGGTTAAACTATTACTATTTTATAAATATCAATATAATTACAATGAAATTTTATATTATCTTGTTATATATTCTTTTTAAACAAGACTCTCATAGTATGCATTTTTATCATCATTATTAACTAGCAACATCATCAACTAAGTTTTAATTACAAAAATGCATTTAAACGTTGTTAGTAATAAATAATGTATTTTTTTTCTCCACAAAAATAAAGATTACTCAGGTATTAAAATGAAGAGTAAATATTACTTCCTTGTATGTTGAGTAATTTTGTTAACTAGTTTACATGCTATATATATGCTTCCACATTTTACATAAATGTCCAACAGGTCTCTTACAACCACAACATATGGCAAAAATATGTTTTATTATTCATACCCTATTATAGAGTTCATAATTTGACATATGCTACGAGGATACATCAAAAGGTTACAAAGACAAGTTGTAGACATGCCAATAGAATTTTCTTAAAAGTTTTCAAGGCCTTTTCAATATGCCCATTTTGTGCATATCTTACAACAATCCCAATCTAAGAGACCAAATTAGTTTTATTTGAATTAAAGATTGGATGACAACACCATTCTATGTATATCCAACAAACATAGAATTCCAAGTGCGCACCTCTCATTGTGGATTTTTTTTTAAAGTTCATGTGCTTCAACATTCCTACAACACTTGAAAAAATATCATTTTTTATTATGATTTGATGGATGATCTTTCATTGTTATAAGCTCACATTTTGGCACACACTAAAAGGATGCTAGAAAAGCTTTTTGAATTTGGCTTTATACCCGGCACTTGCATTTTCTTAAAGAATTTCAAAAGCCTTACAAAAAACCCATTTTTTTGCATTTCATGCAATCATCATATTCCAAAAGACCGCGTCTCTTTGAAGCATCTCTTTCAAAATATTTAAACCATATTCAAGAACACCATTTTGTACATATCTCGCAATCATAGAATTCCATGAGATTGCATTTATTTGAGGCATTTTATCAAATAGTCCATGCGTGTATACCAAACTACTATGCTAGACATACATCATGGAATACTTGTTTCAAATAAATGGACTTGTAGCAAATGTGAATTCCTTATTTAATTAATAAGATATGTGTTTTCTTTCCTTGATCTAGAACTCCTAATTTTATACATGTTTTGTTAATGTTAATGAGAGCATATGATTCGAGTGAAAATGAAACCACTCAATGAATTCCACAAGTTTGCCTCTAGTTTCACACCTTCCACTTGCATTATAGAAAAAACAATTGTCGACACTTATTACATTTTCCAATCAAGGTATATCCCAAAATGAATGACCTCGTAGAAATCACGCTCAAATTCATTCCTATTGATTGCATATCATGTACAAAGACTAGATCTTTGTCAAGAAGACACTTTCAAGTATACCCTCCAATCATGGTATTCTAAGATACGATGTCTCAATTCATGTTTGTTCTCCATTAAGTTTAACCCCTATCTTAACACTTTTAAATATAGTTGGTTGGTCCACCACATAAAATTTAAAAAATTATTATGCCTTGAGCTATCAGATACATATTGTGCTATGTTTTTTTTTCTATTTTCCTTTGACCCTTGAAATTTCATTTGCATGGTTATATAAGAACCATTTACATGATAATATAAAAAATAATTATTTAATTTTGCATCATCAAAAGTTGTAGTGTATTTCGTAAAAAAAAAGGTATTATGGATGGGGTGATACATTTTAGAAGATATAAGGGTTAGTACGGTCATGGCCTTCACTAAAACAAAAATAAAAATCAAAGAAAATGATAGTTGTCCTCAAATTTCAATGCCCCTTCCACCACTAGTTGTGAGGTATCAGTTGATTGATTCTATATTACATCACCTTTCGTACTATAACTACACCATCTATATGTTGATGGAAAGTGAATTATATGGAGAAAGGGTATTTCAAAAGCACCTATAGATGAATACACCATAAACATGCTGAAGAATATGAAGATTAACAAAGAAATAGAAAATTAACAACCATACTGGTATGATTACACCATTCATAGATTGACAAGCAATGAACCCCCATCTCATTTCAACATATAAAAGAGTATGGCTATACCATCCAAAAGTTGAAGAGGATTAAGGAAAATTTGAGCATTCCAATTTTAATTCTTTTAACTCTTTAACTCTTCTTGGTGAAGCAATATTCCAAGTGACCTTGCATGTTCCTACATTAGGGTGACTTGTATAAGACAAACATATTGGCATGTTAGAAAACTTGGACTTATTGGTAATATTCAAGTTGTTTAAGTAAATGGTCCAATTGAGGCTTTTGTTAGTGGCCAAATAGTGATGAATGTCTCCCTTAGTATATATAAGAGTCTTTTTGCAAAAAAGAAAAAAAAAATGTCAAATAAGTCAAAAGAAGAGGTTGGTGCTAACAAACAAGTGAATGACGATTTACCACCCTTTTTATCGTAAACCTTCTTTATAAAAAAATTTTTATATATTTTTGTTTAGTAAATATGATGATCTAGTTGTCTATGATGGTTCAATTGATTTGTACATCTCATTATTCATAGCAAGGCCATTAATTCAAAACACTAATGTAACAAACATAATCTAAAAGACCATCTAAAAAATATAAAATAAAATAATTTAAAAAATTAATAAAAGACATTTAAACTATTTTTTAAAAAATTACTTTTTAACCTTTAGGAATATGTTATAAAAACTTTACTCACAATTTATAACAAAATATTACCTGGACTGTTATCATTTGAAGTTAGATGAAGAAATCAGTAAAGTTGATTTTTTCAAAAGGTAAAGACTTTGAATTGATGTAAAGTTTGGAAATGTAAAAGCCGGCCCCATTAATAACGAGATGGTGAGATTCTAAATCCACCTCGAATTTATAATTTAGTTGAGGTGCCATATTTAGAGATTCATAATTCATAAACCATAGGCCACCCCTGTTATTAGTTGATGTGACCAGCGGCCTTCCCATAGTTATAGTTGAAATTTATATATTGCATGGGCCACGGCCAAATGTGGCGAGGGCCACTGATTTGTAGAAGACTAGGTCCCTTGGGCATTGGGCTTTTCCTCTTCATCTCACTGTCACACCCCGAACTCAACGCATTAATGGCCGAGATCTCCTCTGCACAGACATTCAAGCTGCTCTATCATCTTTCATCATTCACACATTCATTTGTTTTTTCCTTTCTTTTTTGACGTATCCAGATTCCCCCAGCACCTTCTAATTAAAAATAGAAGATAAGCACATTGATAATCGAATTCCACACTCCTCAGTCCCATCAACTTCTTCTTTTTGGTGTCTTATTATTGGGTCATTGTCGCTGGCGCTGCCATAGTTTTGCGTTCTCTTCCGTTCTTTTTTTATAAAATAACTCAAACTCTGATCAGAGAGCAGAGAAGAGAGCAGAGAGCAGAGAGCAGAGAGCAGTGTGCAGTGATCAGTGAGCAGGAACAACAGAAGCGGCAGAAGGAAAGGAAGAAGAAGACAGAGGTTTGCACAGAGCCAGATGCATCACATGTGACTCAAACAAGGAGGGCAGTAGGAAATATAATAAAGACCAAAATAGTGCGCTCTGCGCAGGAGAAGACATTTTACACTGTTTTGGGAATGACATAAATAATATCCTCTTTCCTTCCATACACATTTCCTTCCATCATTGCAACTCAATTCTCCCGTCAGATGTTCAAACATTGCCAAAGGTACATAAAACAACCATAGACATACCACCACATTTTTGGCAGAATATTGCACTGTGCTACTGATTTGATTGCAACACCCCCACATTTCTGTCAAATGTTGAGAAATATTTGATAAGCATTCCCTAAGGCATAAGACGGGAGACCAAATTCTGTACACTCACATGCCATGATTTGCTTTTGATCCTTGTTTCCAACCAATTAGAATAATAATAAATAAATAATTGGAGAGCCACAGTATAGGATAGGTAGGCTATTAGGCTATAGGGTAGGGGGCATCTTTCCAAATAATATTAAGAGGGGCAGGCAATTCCTAGTTGAGGTTCATGTTGTTTTTTCTTGGTAGAAGCCCCAAGTCCTAAACCCTAGGCCAACAAGTAATTGTATAATGCCTTGCCCATAGAAAAAGGCTTTGTTGATTTTAAAAGTTTTGAAATGCAATGAACTTTCTCTCGTCTTCCGCTACTTAGGTAAAGGGGGATTTGTATGGTGGAAGAAACATTAGTAACTATATTGGCGTACAAGCTTCTAGGAAAGGTGGGGCCTCGTTCTAAGATCTGGAATAATTAGATATCGGCGAGGAGATGGTCATGGAATGTAAAGCAGAAGATATGACCTCACAATCCCAATCCCAATCTTATCACTTTAATGAAGAGATGGAGAGGGTGCAGTGTTATGATTGCCCCATTTGTGTTCAACTTTCATTAATTTTTTCCCAAACCGATCTGATCTTCATAAATCAAAATTTCTCCATCATTCGAAAGGACAGTGCATAATTAGTTGTACACATTCAATTATAACGTGTCTTCACACTCCACCGGAAAGTAATCACACACCCAATCTTATTGAATAAATTTTATTACACGTCTTAACAGTCATATTAATTGTTCCAATGTCCGTCTTGGAAAGCTATAGTTTTGCGTTTTTGTTTAAAACTTCATTAACAAGTCATTCCTCCCTCTTTTCAATCGATACATACTATATTTTTGTTTATAATGGGTAAATTTGTGTAGGTGTACAAAGAGGATTTTTGAAAGAATATATATATATATAGACACACACACGATAATTAAATATATAGTAATATAAAGCTTAAAATAGAATAAAAGAAAGATATGGGTATACAAATACCTCACTTAACAAAAGCCAATAACTTTGAGCAATCTTACAACATGTACTAATATCAAATATGTGATCTACCCAAGCCACTTTCTAATCTTTCAAGGTAACTCCACTAGCACAAAAGCAAACTCACACCATGTCCTCTACTTAATATTCAATACTAGCTAGTTACTTGCTCACTCATTTTGATAACACTCTTTTTCTTTAAAATATTTTTAAAATTTCATTTATGGAATTGTTATTAGTCAAATGTCATTTGCAACTCCACATCTTTTGATGCACTTTGCTCCTTTTTACATTATCCCCACTAATAAGAGGACGTGTTTTAATACATTGTACATGGATTGTCACGCCGAGATATGTTTTTCTAGAGACAATGTACTAGGATCATGTTGTCTATTTTTGTACCCCATGCAAAATAAAACAACTTGGTTTGCCACGGACTCGAATTAATTGACTGTGGTAGTGTTTGGAAATGTCGTGGATTGAAAGGTAATGTCGCGACTAAGGAGTAAATGCCGCAGAGTGAGGGACAAGAATTGAAAAGCGGCGGCCCGGAGGTCTAAAACCGTAGAAAAAGCAAATACAAAAGCCGCGGGGTAAGCAATAGCTAGTCCGCAAAAGTCAACATGAGGTCGCACCACATAAATAAGCTGCGGAGTAAACAAGAAAGATAGAAAAGCCTCATAATGAAAAATACAATGCCATGACATAAATCAAACCGCGGAAGCAAAAAATAGCTCAATGCTGGAACAAGAAAGCCGCGTACTAAAGGAGAATAATAGTTTTCCACGAATTACTAAATGAACATGAATCGGTTTTAATCATTGCAAATCTGATATTATTTGAAGGAATCTTAGCATTCTCCATGCGAAGGGAATCGGATTTCCTGGATTAAATATTGTTGGTAAGTGGCAAAAGTGAAGAAAAATGTCTCCAACACGCAAAGAGGTTGTTTCAGACAACTCAACCACCAAAATTAAATACATTATGGCTGTTGTTTCTTCTTTAACAAGAAAAGTGGCGTGGGGAGACAGATTTTGCAGAAATAAGCAGATCTTTTCAAAGAATTGAATGGAAGTGGTCAGTTGGTGTAATAGGGAATTTGAATTTCCCTCTCTTCTTTCCTTTTTTCTCTTCTTCAAATTCCTAGCGCAAAGAGGTTGTTTCAGACAACTCAACCACCAAAATTAAATACATTATGGCTGTTGTTTCTTCTTTAACAAGAAAAGTGGCGTGGGGAGACAAATTTTGCAGAAATAAGCAGATCTTTTCAAAGAATTGAATGGAAGTGGTCAGTTGGTGTAATAGGGAATTTGAATTTCCCTCTCTTCTTTCCTTTTTTCTCTTCTTCAAATTCCTAGCGCAAAGAGGTTGTTTCAGACAACTCAACCACCAAAATTAAATACATTATGGCTGTTGTTTCTTCTTTAACAAGAAAAGTGGCGTGGGGAGATAGATTTTGCAGAAATAAGCAGATCTTTTCAAAGAATTGAATGGAAGTGGTCAGTTGGTGTAATAGGGAATTTGAATTTCCCTATCTTCTTTCCTTTTTTCTCTTCTTCAAATTCCTAGATATTGTAAAGTGATGCCTAATTTTAATGTTGGATACTTTGAGAATACGAAAGCATCATTTTATGTTGCACAAGTATTCTAAGGGTCGCATGTCTTAGATTTGGATTCTGTAAATGTTTTGCATCCTCCTCCCGTATCGTGATGATCTATGCATGATCTTTTAACAATAGAATCTTTGGTTTTGTGGCTTACTTCAGCCTAGGATATTGTTTTATTGCACTCTCTTGCCTCTCATTCATTCACGGGTGTGTTGTATCCATTGTTTCAGAGATTTGTTTCTATTGTGCATCGTGAAGGTGGAGCTCAAGACACAATTCTGATCTGTGGCTTTCATTTTGGCCCTCCTCATCATTGTGCTCTTCCATTTTATCTCTTTCCTGAGTATTCATCCCCTTTCTTTTGGTGTTATCACCTTCTCTAGTTTAGGTTTATGTTTTATGCATCTCCTTCTCACCCTGGTCCCTTGGAAAGTTAGAATAGAGCTAGATAGTTGCATTTCAATTTCTAGTATTAGTTTAGCATTAGCAGTAAGTGGAGGAAGTCAACCTTCTTTGGAGGTTTGTCTCAATTCGAGTTCCACAACTTAGAGACAATCCCATGTTGACTCAAATATCGAATTGTCTATGATTCAGGCACGGGTGCACATTTGAGCTTCAATAGTTTTAGCACGCTCAGTGGGACTCTTGAAATTAATATTTCTAGTTTTATCAAGTTTTAATATGTATCTTAGTGAAACTCTAGCCTTTGGAGGCTTTGCAGTAACACATATGGCGACTCCATTCAGAATATTAATTGGTTTCAACAATATTGGTGCTTTTCGTGTCCCTGATTTATGAGAATAATCCAAAAATGATTGAGAACAAGAGAAGAAGGCATGTTTGAGTACTTGCAATTATCCCCAGCCAAAGGCAGAAGAGGAAGATAGATTCAAAGATCTCCATCTCCTCCAAACCAAACTCTCTCAACACCTCCACCTGGTAGGCCCTTCTTGCAGTCGACAAGAGTTCTCAGACCTATCAGAACGACTCATCAACAACAATCACCACAACAAAACCCATCTGTAAACTTCATAGGCAGTAGTCTCCTTGCCTTGAATGCTCATAATCCTATTCCAATAGCTGCCTTGAAAAATATCCCATATTTTACTGGAGAAAATCACACTACTCCATTTGACCACATTCAAGACATTGCAAATGTCTGTGCTATCCATGAAATTGCTGAGATGGATGTAGTAGTAAAACTTCTGGATTCATCACTTAAAGGGAAGGCTCTACAATGGTTCAAAAGTTTGGGGGCAGGAACAATTCAAAACTGGAATTGTGCACAGCCCTTTGTGACCAGTTTGGAGAGAGAGAAGAAAACTTATCTCTTTTGGAGTAACTAACTACAATCAAGAGAGCACCTAATGAGAAAATGGTGGATTTCAACTTCAGATTCTAAAGGACCTGGGACAAAATTCCAACTCCTATGAGACCTGCAACAGAAGGTGTCTTTCTTTACTTTTTAAAAGCTCTGGATTCTGATATATCTATTATGATGCAATCTATGGGAGGAACAACTCTACCATCTACTTATGCAATTGTAATAAGAGCTAAAAATCATCTAATACAAGTTGGGAAATTAGCTCCTAGACCACCTATGCCATTGTATCCAGAACTACATAAAGCTGCTCAACCTTCTATTGCTCCTATACCTGAACCAAATCCACAACCCATTGCTTTCACCTCACAAACGCCTACCCAACAAAAAGAGGATGAAGAAATGAATGACCTAATTATAAATTTGAAAAACAAAGTTATATCCCTAGAAAAACAACAAGCCCAATCCTACAAGAATTATCAAAATCAAGGGCAATCTTCAAACTTTGGGTATCAACCATATAAAAATTAGAAATCTAATCAAAGATACACACATAACTAGCAGAATAACAGATGGCAAGGTCAAAGTGCTTCTCTTCCATTAGCAACAATCCATCCTCCACTAGCACTTTCCCCTCCTAGTTCAAGCCAGGCTTTGGTTCTAGTGAAAAATAATATGGCACAAGAAACAGAATGGTGCTTTCCATGTAATCTATTGTATAATCAACTTGGTTGTGTTAGGGCAATGCATCTTCAAGCATACATGGTCCAAGGCTATTCCAATCAACAAGAACCACTACTGGAAGCACCAAATCAAACAATGGAAGCAAGTCAAGACACCAACAATGATACCAGCCTCATGTTCTTTGGAGCTAAGGGTTTTTGTGTGGTTAACCAAATGGCAGGAAATTCTAACAAACCATAAATCAACGTGGCTGATAATATGTGACACAAGAAAAGGATGCTAGAGTTACAATCCTCACCTTATGTTGATCAAATCAAATCCACGACCAAGGAAAAAGAAGTCGTAGTGAAAAAAATAAATCCTCCATAAGCTCTAGCAAAAGCTATGAATAAGGAGGTTGCTACTCAACCAAATCTGTAAAATCAAACGCCACCACAATAGAGGAATGAAGATAGCATAAGGAGTTTAGGTATGTTGAAAATGTAGAAATCCGCGGGTCTCCCATTCAACATTATTGAGCAATTGAAGAAGACCAAATTCGATGTTTCTATGTGGGATGTGCTTGCTATTCCATCACAATGTGATCTCATGTATGAATCTCTCAATCAATTACCTCCTACGTATCCCGTAACGCAAAAGGCTCATGTCGCAGTTCATGTCTATCAGGAAAGGAATCATCAAGTAAGTAAAATTGTCAAAACCCCACCCTTTTACATGTCAATAATTATGGGTAAGTACCTAGTTCATAGTTGTATGATTGATTCAAGGGCTAGTACCTTTGTAATTATTGATTTTGGATCAAACTTGCACAGGTAAAACACTCAGAATAATTATATTAATTCTCCATATATTATTGCTACATCAATTACACAATGAATTAGGCTAATTTATAGCCATTACAATAGACTAACCTCTTCCTATAAAATAGGAAGTGTATCAAACAACTTACCCGTTTATAATTTTACGGGTACAATAAAACTCTATAAATAATATATTGTTGAAACAATATATTATAAAAATATACTTTCAAACCTAATATTTAATATATAACAATATTAAATATTAGCTAACAAACTATAATGTAAACATTAATATTTAATTTCCTAATAGTAATGCCCTAGAAAATTGTTGATATCCTAGGTCTCAAATACAATTTTGTGTCTAGGGGTGTTTTACAACTTGATGGGTCAATTGTAAATGTCCTAGGTGTAATAAAAGATGTTGAGTTGACACTTTATGCTTGCCCAAGCCTCACCATAACACATGATATTTTAGTCATTGACCTTCCCCCCATGTTTACCATTTGTTTTTCTAGAGAACTCACTGCTAAAGTAGGTGGCTATCTATCCTTAGATTTGACTCACATGCTTTTGAAAACCAAATATGCTACCTGATTCACAATACAAGTTGAGCCCATCTTTTATTACCATATTGAGTCATTTGACCCCACTCCTGTCTAATCAGTTTGTCTTATCCAAGAAGAACATGAGAAAGACTTAGCTCCTAAAGAGTAGATTGTCCCTCTTTCCATGCCTGATTTGCTACTAGATGAATGGGCTGAAAGAAATCACAAGTTTGATCCTTATGATGAAGAGCTCAAAACTTTTAAGACTGGTCTAGGAACTTATTGCATTCTCTAGGAAGAATCTTTGATACCCCCGGCATTCAAACAAGAAAAAGAAGACACTTCTAGACTATGGCGGATGTTCTTTGATGGTTCTAGAAGCAGAAATGGAGCCAGGGTGGGTGTTGTGCTCATCTCTCCAAAAAATAAAAATTTCTTCTTTGCTCATTATAGACACAAAATTGTGCACTTTACACATAATTTGGCCAAGTCTTATACTATTATTTATAAGGTTCTCAAGTGTACAAAGTACTAATTAATCCCACCTTTTGGCCATCTTTATTTAATATTTTATTTCGTAGACTTTCCCATATATTTTCCAATACTTATCTGCCCATTTCGCAACTGTTCCGACATTCTAGCCCTAAATCAAGGAACCCTAGCCTCTATTAGGGCACCCCGGTCCCACCATGGGCTCCACGATCTATACAAATCCCCTTTCGCTCCTTTTTGGGTCATGTCTATCTATTGGTCATCTTTATATTTTTCTCAATCAGCCTTGTTGGGATTAATTATGAAATTGACCTTGAGAGCCCTATAAATATAAAGTTATAAGACCTTAATGAGGGTCCTAAGTCATAGCATTATACACTATTATCACTCCATCCAGGGTTGCATCCATTGCATAACTTTCATTCACATAGTGCCATGCATCAAGGTTAGGAGATCTCCATTACACACACTTCATAGGGGGAGGGATTCTATTCTATTCCATGCACACATGATATTTACATCTTCTATAATTATTATTGCTTGCTACTTCACAAAGTGTGACTGACACGAGAGCACCTAGGGCATGATATGCACACACTCACCAAAACTACATCCGGGTCTGAAATGTAGTGCAATGCTTAGTGATAAGTCCACTAGCTTGGTGGTTGAGGTTAGTTTGACCCATTCATATGCATCTTTTATTTTTCTAGGGTTTGATACTTCTCTTTGCATTACAGGTCATTTTCCAACTTCTTTGACAGATCCAATGTGAAAAACAGTCAAGGTTCAGACCAAGTTGTGACACTACCAAACTTAGGTTTTGAGCATTTACAGTGTTCAGAGTGCCTAGATTGCAAACTAGGGCGCCCCTGTACACTTCCAGGCACATCGGACTGCTCATAATACCCAGATATACCCTTTGCATGGCCCTTGAGTATTCATCTCCACTTCCAGATTTTGTGTTTAAACTTGTGACAACCTACCATAGTCTTTGCGAATCAACTAAGCTATTTCTCTCTACTCTCTTGCACATCTAGAGTTTCATTTTACTTAGCTCATTTATTTACATCTACTTTATGTTATTTACTGCATTTATACAACGTTTTAGTCCTCCTAATTAGATTAACTAGGATTACCACTTCCTCCCATTTCAGTCCCAATTTTAGTTAATCATTTTGGTGAACCTGACATTTCTTTATAGCACCTTCTATATTTTCTTTCCTCCCTTCCCCATGGCCCCTTCTCCTGAGGAATTTACTGAAGCCCACCTTTAGACTATCAATGATCATCTTGTCAAACACCCACAGGATTTAGATTTACTTTTCCTTGTGGCTCGCGAAGAAGCTACCAACTTGTCTGAACTCAATACTTCTGTTGCTCCACCAAATTCTATGGCCACCCAACCTCCCACTTCTACACTTCCACCTGTCTCTATTATTCCAATTTTTGTTCCCACTCCTATGAATCACTTCACTCCTCCTTTGGTTTCACATCAATGAAAATCCTCCTTGGTTTCCAATCAAGATTTAACATCTTTATATCACGATCTCTAGGCCAAAATATGCTAATTGCAACAAGCCACTACATCTCCATATTTAGATTCTACCTTGTTGCTACACACTCCCTTTGCTTATATCCTCTCCACATATCCTCTACCACCTAATTTTTTCACTCCTAAATTGTCCATTTTTAATGGACATGGTGACCCCCAAGAGCATATTTGTGCCTTTCATATTTCTTGTCTTGATTTTTCTGATGATCACCTCCTCCTCGCTAAGCTCTTTCCTCGTATCCTCCATGACTACATCATACGTTGGTTCTACGATCTACCTATTCATTCAATCGCTTATTTCACCCATTTAGTTGATGTTTTCCTCATGCAATTTTCCATCAACATCGGCTCTAAGATATCCTACGCCCAGCTAGCACAACTTAAGAAAGGATCCAATGAGAAATTTTCCAATTATGTCTTAAGAAATAAGAAAAATTTGGCCAAAATGACTAATGTCCTTGCCGATGCTAAACTACAAGACCTATTCATACAAAGTCTTTTACCGCCTCTCTCTGAAAGTTTTCTTTTTGAGACCTTTTCTTCCTTTGATCAACTTTGTCATACGCTTAAACTCCATGAATCCAATATTTTATCCATTGGAAAACTCAAATATCAAGACCAACCCTATTCCTCTACTCATTTCTAAACTAAGACCCCATTTAAACCTTTTACATCTAAAACCATCGAGACTAAATTAATTGTTAACGCCATTACCCCTTATAAGGAAGTTTCCTCCCAACCGCCTAAGTGTACATTCACCAACCTCCCTATGGCACCACATCTTATATTACCAAAACTCCTTGATAATAACCTCATCACCCTTCTGCCACCACTTGAGTTAGACCCATTGCGACTCAACAGACGCAATTACAATGAAAACTTATGTTTGTGATTATCATCGTTGTATAGGCCACTCTAGTAACCGTTGTATGAAACTTTGTGCACTTATCCAAGATCTCATTAATAATGACCAACTAGAATTCCCCGCACCTACTAGCCCTCCTCCCCCTAAGGAAAAGGGTAAAGTCAAACTCTTTAACAAAGAATCTGACCTACATGACAAAAAGGCCATGGACTCTTTAGCTAGTTATACATACCATGCCACACCACCTCCAAATGTGGGAGCACTTGACTTATTAGTCACCAACGCTAATACGATCTCACATGTTATTTCTTTCTCTCATGTCGACTCTCACACTACATTCACATCTGACCATTTATACATATAGGCCTTTATCACTTAAACCCCTATCAGAAACACTAAGGTTGATCCATCTTCTCCTATTAGTACATGCTCCTTGTCTCTTTTACGATCTATTGGCTATCCTCCATCGCAAATTGATTTTCTATTCAAGATGCCTTATGGTGTAGTTAAGTTACCTATCACAGTTTCTTCGGGGAGCTAAGAACCATACCCTCTGAATTTTGGGAAGTTTTTTCTCGAGCTTCTCAGTAGCTCATGGAGTACATGAGAAAGAGCCAGTGGACTCATGTTTCCTCTCCATGGTACATTAGGCCTATGGGCTTCATGATCCCATTCATGCTCACGATCCCGTCCCCCATTCTGTATCTGTTTCTATATTTTAGCCTTGTTAAGGCTGCGACTTCTGCTGCTACTGTTTCATTTGCCTCAGCTTAAAGTCTCTCGATTTCTTCAAGTTGGGCTCTTATTTATTCGTTGGGTCTTGCTTCTCTTTCTCTAGCTTCTTCTTCAGTCTTCACGTCAGTGAAGTCTTCAATGTTCTCATTTATGTATGAAAATTCACCGTCTAAAGGATTGGCAACACTTAGGTTCCCAACGTGACCAGTTGCTTAAAAAGGAAGCCTATGGATTCCGAGTAGCTCTTGTCTCCTTTGAAGTTCCTTAAAAATGGGATCAATTTGTCCACCTTGTCTCTATTGCCGGGTGAATCTTCTATCCACCAGCTTGAAAAACTATGCTCTTCTTTGGGGTGCTAGAATTTGTCTCTACCTTTGTAATTCAATAGCATGTTCCTCTTCCAGGTCAAGAATCCTTATGGCAATGAAGTAATGATTAACACTTCGTCTATTATGCCAAATAGCTTCTCTTAAATCAGAAGCAATGTCTTCTTGGATGTTAAATAGTAAATTGGGTCTCTCAACAGGAGGATTTCCTAGAATAGCCATGATTTACATCCATGTAGTTTGTGTGATTATTCAATTTCCAGAGACTTTTCCTCTAGATTTTTTTTGTATTTTATGACCCTGAGGTCATTTTTAGGTGCAGATGCTACAAAATCTGCCCCATGGTGGGCGCTAAAAACTGTGGGCGAGAAAATTGTTTTCTTGTGGAAAAATTTGGTGGGTTTCAAGCCAACGCTATGGGAATCGAAGTCCCTCTACTTGAATGGTTCAGCTTTCATAGGCGCATGCATAAAAGGTGGATTTCAATGGTGGCCTTTCGACTAGAGATCCAACAGGGGCACTCCACTGACCCTGTGGGAAAGCTAACAATGTCTCACTAGAGAAGAAACTGTCTTGGAAATGGAAAGGGGAGTGGAAATGGATGTAGGAGAAAACTAATGTTGTGCGTAGAATATAAGATGCCCACACACATTAATTATAAATTTTGTTTACATGCATTTATAGTTAGAAGAAAAACAAATCTGCAGGAGAAGCTACAAGATCGAATGAAATTCATTGGTCGCAAGGTACCAATCAATCCCTCAATCAAAGAGGTGAAAATTCCTTCTTTTATTATTGAAGCTAAGGCATAATTTGTACAGAGCTTTGAGAATAGAGAAAAATCTAAGGAGAAGGGAAAATAGAAGAAGTGTGGCATTTTCTATTTTTTCCAGGTATAGAGCACTTTGGTCTTTTTTGAAATCAATCACCTGCCTCTTGGAATGGCTTTGAGGAGCTACTATATCCTTTGCCAAAATAGTTACAACTTTACAAATCATTTACGCCTCTTCAAATTCCTCCATTGCGAAGAAAACGCTCATGGAGGGTTAAAAACCATATCTTGCAACACAAACGTTACATTTGATTTGCCAATTTGAACACAGACCGTTTGATCTTCTCTTATAACTTTGAAATCGGGCCGTCCACGTGGTAGGAATATATTAGAGCGGGTATAGGGGAAAGCCCTTTATGTTTTGTGATTTTTTAGAGATTTGGCAATTTGGAACAAATTGGCCCGCACCCCTGCTTCAACTTTTTAACTTAGGCACGTGGCACGTTTTCATTGGAAATTGGGTCACAACCCTTTTCTCAACATTTTAACCGTTTTTGGAAAAAGGCTCAAAAACTCAAATTCCTCTGCCAACCCTCTCTCCCACTTTGAATTTTCAACGGCGGGCCTGAGACCTTGGAATTTTTCCACGAGCGCTTCAACTTTGACTTTTTACCTTTATGGCTTGATCAGGGTTGCAGGTCATTTTTTAAATTTTCACATTTTTTGGAAAAAGGCTCAAAAACTCAAATTCCTTCTCCAACCCACTCTCCCGCTTTGAATTTTCAACGGTGGGCTTGAGACCTTGGACTTTTTCCCTACGGGCTTCAACTTTGAATTTTACCTTTATGGCCTGATCGGGGCTACGGGTCATTTTTTAACTTTCTCCTTTTTTGGAAAAAGGCTCAAAAACTCAAATTCCTCCACCAACCCGCTCTTCCGCTTAGTTATGTCCATGTACCTGTGGATGATGGGGCCAAAATTTGACAGGGAAGAAAACGCCCATCGTTCCCAACTGTGGGAAAAATACACAAAGGAAGAGAACTTCATCATTTTGAGTCTAATTTTTGAATTTCCTTTCTTCGCGAGCCGGAGGCATGGAGGAAAAAAAATGATTTGACAACCTATGCCATAGAAAAAACGAACAATTTCAATCAAAAAGGGAGATTGTAAAGAGGGTATTACGTGCACAAACCGGAAGAGGAGAATTTCTCAAAACGAGAAAAAACATATATTTAAACAACACTCGGGCACAAATTTTACTATTTCTTCAAACTTTCAACTTGGCTTAAATACTTTAGGAGGGCAAGAGCTCAAAATTTTAAATTTAACTTGGAAAACAAAAATCAGTTTTCAGGGGGACAACATGTTATTAAACTACCTATGTCATCATCCATGAAAACTCTCTTTTCCATTTCTTCTCACCATTGTTCTGCTTTTCTAATTCACAAGGCACGTCCTCTTCCAGGTCAAGAATCCTTATGGCAATGAAGTAATGATTAACACTTCATCTATTATGCCAAATAGCTTCTCTAAGATTAGAAGCAATGTCTTCTTAGATGTTAAATAGTAAATTGGGTCTCTCAACAGGAGGATTTCCTAGAATAGCCATGATTTACATCCATGTAGTTTGTGTGATTATTCAATTTCCAGAGACTTTTCCTCTAGATTTTTTTTGTATTTTATGACCCTGAGGTCATTTTTAGGTGCAGATGCTACAAAATCTGCCCCATGGTGGGCGCTAAAAACTGTGGGCGAGAAAATTTTTCTTGTGGAAAAATTTGGTGGGTTTCAAGCCAACGCTATGGGAATCGAAGTCCCTCTACTTGAATGGTTCAGCTTTCATAGGCGCATGCATAAAAGGTGGATTTCAATGGTGGCCTTTCGACTAGAGATCCAACAGGGGCACTCCACTGACCCTGTGGGAAAGCTAACAATGTCTCACTAGAGAAGAAACTGTCTTGGAAATGGAAAGGGGAGTGGAAATGGATGTAGGAGAAAACTAATGTTGTGCGTAGAATATAAGATGCCCACACACATTAATTATAAATTTTGTTTACATGCATTTATAGTTAGAAGAAAAACAAATCTGCAGGAGAAGCTACAAGATCGAATGAAATTCATTGGTCGCAAGGTACCAATCAATCCCTCAATCAAAGAGGTGAAAATTCCTTCTTTTATTATTGAAGCTAAGGCATAATTTGTACAGAGCTTTGAGAATAGAGAAAAATCTAAGGAGAAGGGAAAATAGAAGAAGTGTGGCATTTTCTATTTTTTCCAGGTATAGAGCACTTTGGTCTTTTTTGAAATCAATCACCTGCCTCTTGGAATGGCTTTGAGGAGCTACTATATCCTTTGCCAAAATAGTTACAACTTTACAAATCATTTACGCCTCTTCAAATTCCTCCATTGCGAAGAAAACGCTCATGGAGGGTTAAAAACCATATCTTGCAACACAAACGTTACATTTGATTTGCCAATTTGAACACAGACCGTTTGATCTTCTCTTATAACTTTGAAATCGGGCCGTCCACGTGGTAGGAATATATTAGAGCGGGTATAGGGGAAAGCCCTTTATGTTTTGTGATTTTTTAGAGATTTGGCAATTTGGAACAAATTGGCCCGCACCCCTGCTTCAACTTTTTAACTTAGGCACGTGGCACGTTTTCATTGGAAATTGGGTCACAACCCTTTTCTCAACATTTTAACCGTTTTTGGAAAAAGGCTCAAAAACTCAAATTCCTCTGCCAACCCTCTCTCCCACTTTGAATTTTCAACGGCGGGCCTGAGACCTTGGAATTTTTCCACGAGCGCTTCAACTTTGACTTTTTACCTTTATGGCTTGATCAGGGTTGCAGGTCATTTTTTAACTTTTCACATTTTTTGGAAAAAGGCTCAAAAACTCAAATTCCTTCTCCAACCCACTCTCCCGCTTTGAATTTTCAACGGTGGGCTTGAGACCTTGGACTTTTTCCCTACGGGCTTCAACTTTGAATTTTACCTTTATGGCCTGATCGGGGCTACGGGTCATTTTTTAACTTTCTCCTTTTTTGGAAAAAGGCTCAAAAACTCAAATTCCTCCACCAACCCGCTCTTCCGCTTAGTTATGTCCATGTACCTGTGGATGATGGGGCCAAAATTTGACAGGGAAGAAAACGCCCATCGTTCCCAACTGTGGGAAAAATACACAAAGGAAGAGAACTTCATCATTTTGAGTCTAATTTTTGAATTTCCTTCGCGAGCCGGAGGCATGGAGGAAAAAAAATGATTTGACAACCTATGCCATAGAAAAAACGAACAATTTCAATCAAAAAGGGAGATTGTAAAGAGGGTATTACGTGCACAAACCGGAAGAGGAGAATTTCTCAAAACGAGAAAAACATATATTTAAACAACACTCGGGCACAAATTTTACTATTTCTTCAAACTTTCAACTTGGCTTAAATACTTTAGGAGGGCAAGAGCTCAAAATTTTAAATTTAACTTGGAAAACAAAAATCAGTTTTCAGGGGACAACATGTTATTAAACTACCCATGTCATCATCCATGAAAACGCTCTTTTCCATTTCTTCTCCCATGATCTCCTTCCTATTTATTACATTCTTAGGTGGACGACACTTATCATGGATTTTGATATACATATTATCACACATAAGGATACCAAAGGCTAGTTCATTGAAGATCAACTTGGTTCCACTCCCATCCTAATAAGCAAACCCATTCTAGATGATTTAATTGATGGGGAGATGTTACTCATCAATGGCATGTATCAATCTCATATGATTAAGTATTATGACAGTATCTAAAATTTTGATTTTAAGGTGCATTACCTCTTGGATGGAAATGAGAAACCTAAGAGAAAACCCATGACAATGTAGTAATACATTACATAAGAGTAGAAATTACAGTAATCTTTTCCATACATATTTTAAATTAGTAAATAAAGTAATAAATTCGCTACCACTATTAATCATTACAACACCATCATTTAACATTATTTTTAACTTTATGGAAGCTTATTAATTAAATTGAATGAATGACAACAATAGTACTTTAATGTGTGTAAAAGGTTTATAACAAGAATCCGAATATTATGATACAAATTGGTAATTTCATAACAAATTAATGATGTATAATGTAACACAAAATAATGATTCCTTATTTTTTTATGTGTACATAATTAAATTTAAACAATAAAAGTTACATCTCATAACTCATATTATGCAGCAATTATGTCTATTTGAGTTATTGAATGTTGATGATATATTTTCCAAAAATAATACATCCATTTATAAATTACATCAATATGCCTACTAGCTGCCTTTAGCATTATATTACATCTCATTCATCCTCTATTCACAACATAATGAAATAACATAAAATTATGTGTTCATATATTAAATAAAGAGGGCAACTAAAAATCAAATTCAGATTTAATAATGGAAATGTAATAAATGTATTTGATTCTCTGTGATTTTTATTTTAGATGTTCGTGTAGCTTAGGGATGATATAATCAGATCATTTTACCTCCAACCATAGACCATAATGGATGATATAATCAAATCACTTTACTGTTTCTTTCTTGCGTCAAAACTTGAAGGAGGATTTCAACCAAAAGAGAGTTCTCGCAGCACAACTTCAGTGAGCAAGGTGAAAGTTTTAATCAAAAATCATCATTTGCGAAAAATTACTTCTTTTAAGACTACTTACAAAGGTTAAACCAAAGTATTTATCTATTGGTATTTTAGTGTCTATTTTTAAATTTAATTTATTGTTATAATTGGTCTTAATAGTTTGGTTTAATGTGCATTCAATTGAATAGTAGAAGCTCAAAGTCTAGGGTATTTTATAAAATTGGCCATTTTAATAGCCATTATTTGAAAAATTATTAAGGTCGATATTTTTATTTGTTTTGATTCAATTAGACTTTTCAATGTTTGTAACTATCAACACATTAGTAACAAATATCATCATAAGGGTCAAAAGTATGATTTGTTTATATCATATTTGTGACATTAAAATTATATGAACGTTAAAAGTTTTAAAGTTGTCTTTTGTGTTTAAAATAGTAGATTCAAAATGTCAAGAAAAAAATTGTCTCACAGAAACATTTTTGGTGTTCCTTGACGTTCGGAAAATAAAAATTTCAGATTGAGTGGTGAAGAGTAAATAAAAAATGTGGAAATATTTGAGCTTCATATCCAAATCTAGCTAACTTAGCAAAAGTAAACTAGAGGACAGAGGCATCAAAGGTTGGAGGTTGATCAACAGCCGCTCTTCAGTCACCAACAACGGAGCTGCTTTAGATGTGGTGACAATTTTGTGGTGTGAGTATTTGATTTTTAGTTGTGCTTCACTTCATTTTTTTAGCTTTTGATTGTGGTATGTGGATACTAGAAAAATAATTGTATTAGAGAGAATATGATTATATAGTTCCTCTACTACAATGATCCTTTGATTGTCATACTTTGTTGGAAGATGATTGGTCAGTGAATACTTTCATCTGCAATGGTGATCATGTGCAACAAGATCGAAGACAACAAGATTCGGTCAGTAGTATGCAATTTGGTATGATTTTCTTTTCAGTGTTCTTGTTTTGTAGTTTGAAAAATAATAGAAATTTCACATTGTGGGGGGGAACATGACACCAATGTTCCAATTCCAATACACGCCCAAAATGACTAAATTCAAATGCAACTTCTAATAGAAATGGCATTTTCCTATGTTGTTTGAGATCAAGTGGCAGCGATTGACAACACTGGCTATAATTAAGAACATTTCAATTCTTATAAGAAGTAATTTGAAATATCTTTCCTATAAATGTTCTAATGTGCAGTTCTGTAATAAGCAAGTTGTGATTCTTATATACTTCTTTGGTGTATAAGCATAGTTGAGAACAAGAGCACCAGAATAATTCAGTTCATGGATCTTGAAAGGGTTTGTGGGATGATCCAGAAAACCACCCGAGGTGGACAGATGATGGGACCTATTCACGTTAAGGTTTGACTTAACCATGGAAGGAGAGAGCCTTTCTTTTCATCAAGATCACGAGTCACATGGTAGGACATGTTTCACATGGGTGATCATATTACAAATGAGTGTGTGGATGTTTTTCTACCATATTTGCACTAAGGGTGGAAAGCTAGGCATTAATTTTTTAGTGTGTTACATTACTATAATAATAATATGGACTGTTAGTTTGGTTAATAGTTACGAGTTGTTTGAATAAATCATACTAATATAGTATATTAGTTGTTATTGGAGAAATTATAGCTCTCTTATTATTTAGGAGAGAAATCATATATATTCGTATTATTGTTTATTAAATTAAAACAACGAAGATTTTTAGTGTGCTACAACTATAAGTCTGATCCAAACCTGTCAATTTTAATGCATCTACATTAAACTATTGAATCAATCCCTCCCATAAGGACCCAATTCAAAAACCTAATAAAAATTCCCATAATGATAAAAATATTACCAACACCTCTCACATTATACCAAGTGAGGATCTTCCTCCTTTAGTCAATCCTCATTTAAAACTTGCAATGAAACACTCCCCAACGGATCTTATCCCACCACCCTTAGATAAGTTTTCTTAATCCTATAAAATACCCTCAATTATGGCACATCAACCTTCTTCTCACCTACCTAAATACTATTATGGTACGTATCCTATTCCAAAATGGAATTTCCTAGATGAGTTCAATTTCATAACTTACAAAATACCGTTGATGGAACTCATGCATACTTCCCCACAACATCATGAATTCCTCATGCAAAAACTCTATCACTTTTCAGACACTTGTGATGAACTATAAAAATACCCACATACCCCACCTAACCCAAAGATTCACAACATTAAAATAAGTGTTCCTACTTCAAGCACTAAAACCTCCACTACTGAATTCTTTTAACATGACATAGTAATGTTGAGATATTAGTCCATGTTAAATATCCTCCACTCCTTATTAGTGTCATCATTTAGGATGTAAAAGTAAGGTGAGTATTGGCCAAACAAGGATATGGTATCAATTTCTCTTATTGAAAACCTAGGCTTCTATATTGAGGACCTAAAACATACTTGACTCACTTTTCGTGGGTTTGATAAAGTCAATCAAAATCCACTTTTTTACATTTGGATACCAATCACCATGGCCTCAACACTATTCACACCTAGCTCATAGTGCTCAATAATTCACTCTCATATTATCCCTTTCTTGGTTCCCCTTCAAAATATTGCATGTGTGCATTTACATCACCAAGGTACCAATGAATCAAATTTATCCATAATTATCAATGGTAAAGGAACAATTATAATTAAAATCCTTGGGGCATACTCATACCTTTTCCTAAAAAACCTTTTTGTATTCCTAATACATTTATGGTCACTATAATCACATACCCTTAGTTTTATGATTACCAACCCAATATTTAGGTCACCTTGGTAGACTCGGATGATGATAAACATAATGACTTGAAAAACGTAATTAACAAGAACCACTTACCAAACAACATAATGTTATGGCTTCCTCTAGTTTGATTACCTTAGTATTTGTTTTGATGCAAGAGAATCATTGTAAATATCCCAAATTTTGGAATTTCATAGTTTAATAGGTGTGGGGAGGCCATTTGGACTATTATGTTTGTAATAAGTGGTATTTTGGAGGCTTCCCTTTAAAAAGCAACATTTAAATATTCAAATGAGTCATGAGTGTAATCTAGGCATAAGAGTTAGTAGGTTACTTATCTAAGTGTTAGTATAGGTTTGATATTAATTTAATAAGGTGTTCATGACATTAACTCACTTACCTACTCTCATTAAGTTGTAAACTCACTCTAGTTTTCCAAACCATGTATGAGTTAAGATGGATGAAAACCTAACTACCACTTAATTCATCAAAATATTGTGTATTCAAATGTATGAGGGGTTGTTGAGGTTGGTGGAGGTTGAAAAAGGATAAATCATCTTTGTAATTTAGGATAGGGCTCAAGAAGCTTGTTATAGTTTATTGTTTACATTTAACGAAAGCTCCCTTTTGGTGTAAAGATTGCATTTGAATGTTATTGTGATATGAAGCATTGTGTGTTGATGAAACTAGGTTTACTATCATTAGAATGTGATGGTGATAGATGTTCATACAAGTATAATTTGTGTGCAGATATATAGAGATCAGGAAGATGTTTTTGGAAAAGTGGAAATGGTAGTGAAGACAACCTACTACAAAGTTATGAAGCTGTGTGAAAGATAAGAATATACATCTGATTGAATGAAATATTGGTGTTTATAGAGGGGTTATATCTTTGTCACAAATTGAGAACATTGATACAATAGTAATAAGTTCTATGGAACTATTTTGAATAATTAGTATCTTCAAAAAGTACAAGCAAAGGTTAATAACTCAAATAATACACCTTTGATGTCATTTACCATGTCCTAGGGTTTTAAATGAAGAAATACTCGCATAACTTTAAAACTATGAATGGGAAATTGATAAATTTTTGAGAGGAAGGAATGACATGTATTTTTGAAATGTGTGAAAATATTAAATAAGTTTTGAGTTGATTTGATAGGGGAAAAATAAAAAACTCGGTTCATACCATGTTGTGAGAACACAAAAAATGCTCAAACCTAGTAAAATGAGCATAACTCACGTGTTTTGAGGGGATAGGTTCTAAAATTTGGAGGGTAGAAGAATTGGAACAATTTAAATGTGGGGTTTAAATTATTTAGTGATTTGAAAACTTTACAAAAAAATATTCATGATAGAAATTTCTGATTTATATATGAATTCTGGGATAGACCGAATGGTACCAATGCAAACAAGCCTTGAATATCAAGTTGGAAAGAAATAAATAGCATGAAATTTTGTGAGAGTATTGATAATATTTTTGAAGCTTGAACATAGTGTGGGGAATCATCAAAACTTCTTGGTTTGGTAAGTTGGATAGATTGTCATGGTAAAAGTAAGTCAAGAACTTAAAGAAGCTTGGGAAGTGCAAATTAACCTTTGGCAAGGGATGCCATAAATGAGGACAAAAGAGTGATTGAGAGTGATATTTAGGTATGAAAGGACATTTAAAGGTTGAGTGAAAAAATACTTCAAAGAAAATTCAGAGGAGAATGTGTCAAATGAGGATGAAGGGATTGTTTTCTAGCTACGAGCAAGAGCTTAAAATAAGCCAAAACTTGAATTATAACCAAATTGATGATTGATTATTTTTTGAATATTTGGAATGGCATGGGTAAATTGAGTTATAGGTGATATAAGGGGTGTTAAAGTGTGAGAGAATTCCAAAAAAGAGCTTAGTTGGTAAGGAGAAGTCAAGAACAAGAAGGAATGAAATGAAACCAAGAAGGAAAAATATGGAACTTAGCATGTATGAAACCCATGGAGGTAATTGATAATTGTGAATAGTTAAAAAAAGTGTGGTAAGTAATATTAAAGGTGTCTATAAGAGTGGAAAGAGTGAAAAGTGGAAAACACCTAGAATTTGCTTCAAAACCCTTATTAGGCCTACTTGAAACAAGGCAAAAGGAGAACATTGAGTTGGGAGCATTCTACTAAGATTCAGACTATGAAATTTTTCTTGAAGTATGTTTTAGATAAAGGGTATCTAAAATTATGACCACTTTTGTATGAAAGTTATTATTTTATTCCTAGTTACAGGGTTTGTGTGTTCTAAAACCTAGTTAAGAGACCCTATTTGAAAATGAGCAACTTGTGCTGGGTGAGTTGTACTATGAGTTGAGAAATAAAAATCGGAAAAATAAATATTTCCCAAAAGGGTATCTGGAACACTCTTTACTTTTGATTGGTTATTTGTATAATTCTCCCATTTTCAATATTTTTACCTTTGGAGGGTTAATTGTGAGAGCTAGAAAAAACTCAAATTAGAATAACTTTTTGTGGGAGAAGAGTTAAGTCTTGAAATTTCTCAGACATCTAATTGGGCCAAATAGGTGTATAAAAAGTTTACTATTCAAGTTTGGAAGTGACTAATTTGATCATTATTTTAGAAAAACTGAATTTGAAGGGCTATAAGTCCATATGAAGGTTTACAAGGAAAAGTACTAAAAATAGTTATATGAAACTTTATGAAGTGCATGGACAGGTTTACAAGGAAAGTACTAAAAATAGTACTTAAGCATGTTTGAAGTGACTTGGGTTTTTATTTAGTTATTTCATGTATTTTTTTGGTTTTGAGTAAATTGGGCTAGTTAAGCAAGGTAATGAATTTGAAGTAAAAGTGACTAATCAAGTTGATTTGTGACTTATAATTAATTAGATGGTGTTGTCTAAGGATTCAATGCAGGGATTTGCATCATATTTCCTCCCATTTTATAATCTAAGGAACCCCCTTGTAATAGTACCTCTTCCTTCCATCACTTCTCCTCTCCATTCCTATTATTTGTCATCATTTTTGGTCATTCCATAAGAATAATAATGTTTCTAGTAAAATAAAAATTGAAATATTATAAAAATAAAAAAAACCTTATGAACGCATTTTGGATGTAACTCAATGTCTAATAAAATAGTGTTTCACATTGAGGGGAGAAGTTATAATAATCATAATGTGGAAACCACTGACCTTGAAAGTGTTATTTAGTTAAGTTAGTAGCATGTTGACTACACCATTGAAATGGAGGAATGAGTGTGATTAGCACCTCTCGTTAGTCACCAACGATGGGCCCCCCACAATTCATATTGGCAACATATTTTTTGGTTGTTTGCTTTTATGTTTTGGTGTGCAAAACAAGAATAAAAGTTTGTGCATGTTTACCTGGAATGTGTGATTATTCCTAATTTAATCTCTTAAATGTGTTGTGATATAGCATAGATGGTGCAAAATTGTAAAATAAATCATATAGGAGGGCATTTAACTATAGTGATCCTCTAACTACAGATATCCTATGACTGTTATACTTCATTAGAAAATGATTGGTAGGTGAATACATATAACTAGAAGTGAAAGCGGGATAAGTTATCATATGTAGGTGATCATGTGCAACAAGATCTAGATAGCAGTATATAGACATAAAATTCTGTGTAGGCATATGATTCTATTTTTGGTACTCCTTGCCCCATGTTCACACTAAGGGGGAATGTTAGTAATTTATATGTCTAATTCTTGCATTTATATTTTAGGGGTTAATATCATGTGTGTTAGTATATGAGTTTACTAATTAGTATATGTAAATATACATGAGGATTGGGTGGTTAAACTAACCCACATATATATCCATTTAGGTTAGAGATAAATGTGGAGGTTATTTGGTAAATAGTTGAGTTTTTTGAATAATTTGTACAACTATTGGAGAATCCTTAGTAATAGGAAATCCTCTCCCAATAAATATGTAACTTTATATTATGATCAATTAACTAATATATTTTGTTGTGTAATGCTTTGACCAAATCATCCAAATGTGATTTTTGTCAATTATTGTCTAATCCTTGTCATAGGTGACATCAACAATGGCCTAAACAAACTAAGTGTTCAATTTTAGCAGTTTTTAGCATGTGGGTAATATTATAAGTGACATGATCTCATCTCATGCATCCCCATCATTGGTTCACCAACTATCTCAAAGAATCCAACCATATTTCTTTAGTGGGAAAAATTATCCCAAATGCATTATGAAAATGATTAACTCTCTCTCTCTCTCTCTATATATATATATATATTCATATAAGCTAAATTTAATAACAAGAAAGTGTTTTCCTTTCCCTACGCACAATGCACAAGGTGTTAGTGATATTGGTGTTATGTTATGAGTTGGGGATTGTAGATTTCAATCAATGTGTCTCTCCTTTAGCATAACCAAAGTACTTTGTGTGATCGTGAGCCAATGTCTTGATACAAGATCAACAAAGATGGCTAGCTCATTGATGTGATCTTGGATCATATAATGTACAACTAAATTTCCTAGGTGACAAGATCGGATTATTTAATGTAAAATTGGATTACCAAGGTGACAAGTTTGGCTTGTGTAATGCAAAATTGGCATACCAACTATCTCAACAAGCCTTAATTTATATAAATACAAAAGGTATTATCATGTATTGTGGATACATGGCTTTGGTTGTGCCCACCCAAAATTGGCCACATCTAGGAGGTGGTAGGAGCATAAGGCATCTCAATGGATTTACCCAAGCCAAAGAGATAAATGGAACATAGGGCTTAGAGGTAAAAAAAAATTAGTTGCACAAGGCCAACTAGCAAACATAAGCCAAGTGGCCCCCTGTAACAAAAATGCCCTTTTCTCCAAATAGAGGTAATGTTAATTTCATCATTCTAATCATTAATGCTTGCATTTATTACTATAATATTTTAAAACAATCTGAACCTCGTTTTCAAAATTTTATTGATGACGTAATCATTGTAGATTTATATATCAACTATCACTGAGAGACAATGCTCTTCTTTCCACAGTGATAGCACACACTCTTTCTCGTTGTCGCAAAGAATTTAAAAATAATGACACAAAAAGTGATAAATAAAAAAACAAATTTGTAATAACATAAAATGGAAAACTATGAACCCTACCTATTGTTGGAGTTGATAATGTCAAGTGGGATACAATTTGGTGAACCACTAATTATGACCCTTTATTAAAAAGTTTATTTAATAAACTTAGTCAATCTTCACAACTTAAAAGAGTGAAACAATATGACCGTTCACCCATCCTATATATATAAGATGATCCCTTGTGAGATTGATATATCGATTATACAATGAATCTAAGCTAATGCTCAAGAATTTTATGTAAGAAAATTATATAATTGCAAAGACACTAATCTCCAATTATCTTTATGAGACCAAGGAGCAAAGTGGAAGTGATGGGTTAAAAGATATTATAAACTCTCAATACAGACAGTGCTTTATGAGTGGGGTTTTTTCCTTTGGGTTTCCCCACTTAAAATTGGTGTCTTTTATCACTTTTACTTTCTTTTTATTTGTTTTAGCTCATATTATTTAAGCTCTGTAATCTGCTATGTTTAATAAGATAAATCTATGTTTAATTTAACTATATATCATAATATATAATCTCTTGAATTTTAATGGTGGATCTATAATTGGTTAATTATAATTTCCATCGTTTCCTCAACATGGTATCAAAGATGACGATTATGCATGTGCAGGATTGATCTGGGATCTTTTAATTTTCTTGGGTGAAGAAGCTTGAAGTTTATTTACGGATCTGGGAAGCCCTAATTGTTCTACAATCATCTTTAAGATAATCAAGTTTAAAATTTCATTTCCCACCCAAATATTTTTTTAAAATATTGGTTAAATGGATGTTCAGATCATGTTCGAGCATTTTCTTTCTTACATATACCTTTTTGCATCTGGTTTCACTTATTTGCAGTTTAAATCCATCTTTTGCAAGATTATTTTAAGTTTTTCATATTGTTTATAGCCATTGGAGATTTTTTTTTATTGTGGATCCAAAATATCTCTTTAGATCCAATTAGTTTGAAGTTTCTAAGTCCACCTCGACATTAAAGTCATTATTTTTTTCTATTTCTATCTTTGCAAAATGTGTGCCAATCATTACATTCCATGTTGCTTTGTTGTGTCAGTATTTGTTTAGATCTTTTTGTTTATCTAATTGTCACTCATGAAATGTGAGCTAATAAGATAATTCCATGTTTCTTTGCATTGTCAGACTTTTTTTATATTTCCTTTGTTATTTACGAAATCAGATCTCATAAGAAAGCTCCAAGTCGCTTAATATTTCATGTTGTCAATTTTTTGATAGCTTATTTCTGTCTTTACAAAATTTGAGCCAATAGGATTTTTCCATATTTTGCATTGTAAGTCTTTTGTTAGTTCTTTATGTCTCTGCGAAATTTGAACCAATAGGACTGCTCCAAGTATCTCTATATTTTTCTTTGTTAGTTTTTTGTTTTCTTTCTTTTGACATATCTAAAATTTGACCCAATAGAAAAGTTCCAAGTATTTTCTATTTCGCATTGTCAGTCTTTTGTTAGCATCCTTTGTCATTGTGAAGGTTGAGCTAATAGAATTAATCCAAGTATCTTCACATTTCGTAATTGTCAGTAATTTATATTGTGGCAGAGATTATCCAATAAGAATCAGCCACCATTTCACATTTATCAGAATTGTGAAAAGCGATCCATTAAGAAGGCTCCACATGTGGTTAATAATTGCTTTAGTTATTTTGGTAGCACTGTGAAGTGTGAACCAATTGTATTTGGACATGTATATTAATTTTCTATTGTGTCAGTCTTCGCAAGTGTCAGTCTTTTCTTTGGCTTAGCCACTAAAATTGTGAAATGTGTCATTTGATTTCAGACCCGAACTTTATTTTAAAGTTTGGAATATTTTGGGGACTTTAAGTGTGCCCAAGATAATCTATTTAAATTTTAGCAGAAAGCAACCAATGTCTAGTCTTTAGTCATTGGAATTTATACAAGTGGAATTATTTGACTAAGACTTTTCTTTCACATACTATTCATATTTTTTTAGAGTGCGAAAAATTGAACCAATTAATTAATGAAACGTGTTTTTCAATTCTTATGTTTTTTTTCTATTGATTGCCTTATGTCTTATCAGTTGCACTATGAAGTTCAAGATAATTAAAAAGAGACACATGTTCTTAATTGTTTGCAGTATCAATTTTTTATCTTTTGTCGTGTGTTTATTTATTTTTTCATCGTGGTTTCTAAACCTTGTTATGGACCTGAAAAGGTGTTGAATTTAATTTTTGAAGGATTCATATCCATAAGAGGATTTAATAATTAATTAAGTAGTTAATTAATTAGTAAATTAATATGTTTTTTCAATTAATTTTCTTTTAGGAAGGACTGTAGCTCGACTCAGTCCAAGCTCAGTTAGCTTGTTTCTAAACTCAATCAAAGTGAGTCGTTGTTAATTCATCCCAAGTTGTTTACATTAGTTTAACTAAAAATAAGATCTGTAGCTTGTTTTTTTCCTTTGTTTAGCTTTCTTGATTTGTTTTTAGCTATATTTGTCTCCATTTCCATCTAAGCATTAAAAATGGATTTTTCTACAAGTTTTTCGATGGATAATTCTTAGTTATTGAATGGAACGAATTATAGCATTTGGAGAGTTCAATTGAAATCCTATTTTATGGCTAGGAAGCTATGGGATATTTTGACTGATGTGGAAAAAAACCCACCAGAAGACTAGAAACCCATGAAAACCTTATCTCCTTCTCTCAGATATCACAGGAAGCTCTATCCATCCTTTTACAATACATAAAAGATGAATTTTTGATGCATATAGGTCATATGGACTCGTTTGTTGATGCTTAGAAGAAATTTGAGACTATGCATGAAGGGAGTCATCTATCTAAAATAACTAAGATAGTTTTAAATCTATTTACAACTCCCATGAAGGGGGATGAGAAAATAGTTAATTACCTAGCAAAAATTAAGAACATTAATGCTCAATTAGATGGCTGCAAGTGTGAATTATTTCAAAATAAGAATTTTTACTTCATCATTCAAATAAATAATCATGAAAAGTTTAGAAACTATATCTCTATTCTTAACTCAAAATATCAGAATGAGAGTGATTTAATTGATCTAGAAACCCTGTCTTCTCTATTAATTCAAGAAGAATGTGTTATGGAGAATTTCTATTTAAAAGAGACTTCCTCTTAGGAATTATTCTCTCATAATCGTAAAACTTCTCATACTAGGAATAATATCAATCATAATCAGAAATATAATATAAAATCAAGATTTAAATCCAATCTTAAAATTAATTCTGCTAAGAACAGTCAAAAATTTAAAAGCAAATTTAATCAAACTTGCAAAAAGTGTGGAAAATTTGGGCATAAAGAGTCTAATTGTAGAGTAAAAAATAAAAAATAGCTAATAATGCTAGACATAGAAAGCCTAATAGTCAAGAAAGATTAAAAGTAAAATTAGGCTAATGTTGTTGAGTAGTGTATTACCTTGTATACTGCCCTTTCAACTTCAAATGAAAATGAATGGATTCTTAATAGTGGTTCCTCTAGGAACATGACTTGCACTCCTGGTATCCTCTCAGATGTAGTTAAATGTGAGGAGAATATATATCTAGGAGATAACTCCATCATTAAATCTGAAAGTTTTGGGAATGTTAAATTGTCAAATAATATAATTAGGAATGTCTTGTATGTTCCTCAACTAAAAAAGAAGATTTTTTCTTGCTCGAGAAACTAACTAAAGAAAAATTAAACTTGTTTTGTAGTAAGATAAATGGTATGTCAAAAATAATTTTAGTACTGTTATTGCTTCTGGTATCCATAAAATGGCTTATATATATTTGATGGTTTTGTGTTTGAATATTTTTTTCTTTTTCTTCTAAGAATGATATTCAGTTGTGGCATGAAAGAATTGGTCATGTAAATTTCAAAATCTTGTATAAAATGTCAATATTGAATGTTTTTGTTGGTCTTCTAAAAATGAAGTTAGATCATGAAACATGTGAAACCTGCTTGCATGGTAAGAAACATCCTGAACCATTTCAAAAACATCATGATTCTAATTCTTCTCAGTTATTAGAACTGATTCATAGTGATGTAAGAGAAACTCTTGAAGTTACTTCTCTATGTGATGAGTTATATGTTGTTTTCTTCATTGATGAATTCTCTAGAATGACTTGGTCTTATTTCAATAAGAATAAGTTTGATGTCTTGTCTAAGTTTTAGGAATTTAAAGCTTTAGTTGAGAATGTTTCTAATATGAAAATTAAAATAATTAGGACTGATAATGGAGGTGAATATGTTAGAATTTTTTTATGAGTTCTATGCATCATATGGGATTAAAAGAGAGTTGACTACTCCCTATTCCCTTCAGTAAAATGACATTGCAGAAAGAAAGAATATGATTGTCTTATAAATGGCTAGGAATATGATTCATGCTTCCAATGTTCCTAAGTTTTTATGGGAGAATCCATGAAAAATGATGTCTATATTTTTAATAGAGTGCCTACTAAATCTCTTCATCAAGCTACTCTTCATGAAGTTCAGACAAAACAAAAACCATATATTTCTAACTTAAGAATATTTGGTAGTCCTACTCCTATATTTATCCCTAAAGATGAAAGGAAGAAGCTTAATCCAACCTCATATTCTTGTATTTTTATTGGATATGGTTTTAGTACCAAAGTTTTAAGAGTTTATGCTCCTTTCAAGAATGACATAATAAAAAACAAGAATGCTCATGTCCTGGAAAAGACATTATGTGATGCTTCTCATGAATCCTCCTCCATTTCTCCTAAGATAGAGCTTGATAATCCTTCTCCTAAAATTATGGAAACAAAAGTTCAAGGGGATGATTATCTTGATCTAGACATGATGGAGATTGAGGGGGAGTCATCCAAAGTTATATTACATCCTAAGATTCCTAAATGGGCTCAAAATATGGTTATGGAGTTTGATCATGTTAGTCTTGGAAAGGTAACTCATATTTATCATTCTTATCATGCCTTGATGACCCTCTATGAGTTTGAACCACAATATTTTGAAGAATCCTGTCAAGATGATAGATGGACACTTGGGAACTATTCCCTCCTCTTTCTAAGAGAAGCATTGTAGGATCTAGGTGGTTATACAAGATCAAGTATAAATCTGTAGGAGAAATTGAAAAATTCAAGGCAAGGCTGGTAGCTCATGGTTTCACTCATAAAATTGGTCTCGAAAATGTTGAAAAGTTTTCTCTTATAGCTAAAATGAGCATTGCTATAATTCTTTTGGCATTGGCTGCCCAATATGGTTGGGAGATTCACCAAATGGATGTTAAAAATGCTTATTCAAATGGTGACTTAAAATAAGAAATATGCATGATTCATCCTAAAGTTTTTGAAAAACTTGGTAAGGAAATTTATCTCTGTAAGTTGAAAAAGTCTTTGTGTGGTTTTAAGCAAGCTCCTAGAGCTTAGTTTGCTAAATTAACAATTTATTTCAATATCTTGGCTTCTCTAATTGTTGGTATGATAATAATTTATTTGTTAAGTTTGAAAATAATCATATTATCATTATTGTCTTGTATGTTGATGATATTTTGATTACTAGTAATGATATAAATTTAATTGTTAGAATCAAAGAGAAGTTAAAACAACGTTTTAGAAATTTAATTGTTGCACCTCAATCTCATTATGATGTGAATTTTCTTAGAATATTTAACATGATTGACTATAAGCCTATTTCCATTCCTATTGAAGTTGGTGTTAAGTTAGATCCTAAACTAACTTGTGCTAAATTTGATCCTACTTTGTATAGATAGCTAGCTGGTACTCTAATTTATTTGAATATAACTACACCTAATATTTTTTATGTAGTAGGAGTAGTTTCAAGATTTATGTAGGATCCCTATGAGGATCATTGGAAAATGGAAAAAATAATTTTGAAATATATTAAAGGAACAATTAATTATGGTATGTTTTATTCTTCTTGTAATGATGCACAATTATTTGGCTATTGTGATTCTGAATGTTGGTAATGTTGTAGATAGAAAGTCTACTTTTGGATATATTTTAAAGTTAGGTGCAGGTGTTATCACTTGGAGTAGAAAAAAGTAATGAAAAATTTCTATCTCTTCTGTTGGTATCCAAATTTGTTCTCCTTTTAAAGCTGAGCAACATCACAAATTTGGCATGGAGCTTAGAGACAAATAGATCATGATGTATGTCATTTTGTAGCTAGGGATGAGATCTAACTGGCCCTTTGTCACTCATATTTATGGAGAGATGGATAGAACCTTCAAGAGGATTTAACCTATCCTCACTACTTTAGGCTGTGCCTTTCAACCAGGGTGAGAGGACCTGTAGAGTAACCTCTGTTTGATGAAGGAGATGGATATATCCTTCTTTAGCACAAATTTTATGAAGAAAACCTTGGGAAAGTATGGTAAATACTCCATAATTTAACTCTCAAGAGTTGTCACTTCTAAAAGGTGGAGATACTTTCAAAACAAGGCTAAGGTTATTGAAGACACTGTGGGATCCTGATTGTTCCACATATTTTAGTGAATGGATTTTGTTCCTTTATTGATATACAAGGAAAACAAGGGTAGTTCAGGATGGATTCATGGTTTTTAAATAATTTTGGTGGGAGATTAAGCAGTATAAAATTGATTATACCAGATCTTTGAGATACTTCACAATAATGGACAACTCAACAACAAAAAACTTCAAAATAGCTGAGATGTTCCTTCAATAAGAAGGTGTGCTTCAATGGATGCCAAGATCAGCATGTTTTCACACAATATTTGAGAATCTATCATGAAGGCTCGAGTTAAAATACTCAATTAAACACCAAAATCTCTTATCAATCACGCCATAAGGTACACCCAAATACTTATAGAAGATTCTTTATCAAAAAATGACAGTGGTATGATTTTAAATTTTTTTATCTCATCACAAGATGAAGGCTCTTCCTGAAATGAAATTGTAAATGCCACTAAAATGTCACAGGGATGAGATCCTATGTGATTTCAAAAATATTTCAATGTAATATTGTAATAAGAACAAGAAATACTGCTTCCAAACATTCTGAAACAAATCAAACACTAATTGCTCCAAGATTGACACAAATTAATTTCAAAATTGCTTAAATTCATTAGTAGGGGAAAGCTTCCAGAGAAATCTCAGTTCTCGTCAATGGATATACATCTGTAACCAATTTGACATGATAGAAAATCTAACACAAAGGAAATTGACTAGGTATCTCAGACGGGTTTCTCAGAATATGGAATTTCTCAAAAATTTCTTATGAAATTCAATCCCCGACCCTTTGCAAGAGTATTCTCCATGCATTTATACCTTGTACTCACTCAATATTCCCCCCAAAAGAGAAGAATATTCGAGGGACCTTTTCTTATTACCAATTTTCCTCAAAAAGAAACATTTAACAAATTCACATCCAAATGCTACCAGGTGGACCAATTTTGATCACATTTCTCAGACCCTTGACTGATGCCATACCACAACCTTTTTTATAGTTCTTCTAATCATTATGATTTTTTTATGTGAGAAATCCTCATTTTAATCATTTTCTAGAGGCTCTGTATAACTAGATCTGACAAGTAATCCTTTTCACCCTCAAGGAAACACCTTTTTAATCCTTGGCACCTCTAACCTCCATCATTTCAATCATTTCCCTCTCTTTTCTTTGCAATTCTGCCCCACATCCATCTTCTCTGGTAATTCCCATTTTTACAAGTGCCTGAGAAATTCCAACTTGAAAATATTGACCTCAACAAACCTTGGACCCACATATTAAGTTTTGAATCTATTCAATGGCACTTCGTAGACAGGAATGACAAGGAATTTCATCAAAAATGATGAAAAACAGTGCGTATTTGCATCTCCAAGAGTCTTGGAGCAAAAATGGTGGAAAAAATAGGTAAAATGCACAGCAACTGTTGATTCTACCCCCTTCTTTACTTTATATTGTATCCGTCCACATGTTCCCATGGTGCAACCATAAAGGAGAAGTACAGGGGTAAGTTTGCAAACAAGCATGGGCTTTCCACGTGCTCTAGGACCAAGAAAAACTCCTTTTAGCCTTTGAAAAAGTCTCAACAAAAAGGAGCCAGCGGAAGCCTCCACATGTTTCCTTGGCACACCTTTGGTATGGTCATCAAAAGTGGAGACCATAAAAAAGTGTGGGCCCACCATGTGTCTCAGTCTGGCAGAGTTGTCAAAAAATTTGAAGGATCAACAAAACGTGCCATGTGTTTAGGGTCTGGAAAAATTTTCCTTGGCTGTTGAAAAGTCCAAGCAAAGGAAAAGTGAGTGGAAGCCTCCAAGTGTCCTGCTGGTGCATCTTCAAAATAAATATTAGGGGACGATCCCAAAATAGGTGTGGTCCCTCCACGTGTCCCAGGCCTTGGAAAATTTCTTTGAAAAGTTTAAGTATATAGCAGAGTTGGTGGAAGTCTCCACATGTCTCCCGATTGTAATTGTTAAGGTGGGACCCTAAGGCAGATCCTCAAATGAGTTTTGGTCCTCCATGTGTTCATGGTCTACCAAAGCTGCACCAGCCATGTGAAAAATTTATCTCTGGGCAAGGCAGTGGAAACCTTTACGTGTTTCCCCAACGTAACTCCAAGGTGAAACCAAAAGTTGAATTTTTAGATTAGTACCGGCCCTCCACATGGACATATTTTGAGTTAAAGTGAGCCTTAGAGTTTTCGAAGTGCCCCACCAAGCCACATCTAACTAGAAAGGGCCACATTTCCACAGATGCTGAGATGTAAATTTGATGGGAAAAAACACACCCATCAAGTCGTAAAATGCAAGAAAATCACCATTTGAGCCCAGAAATGAATACTTCTTCAAGGATAGAGAATTTGGAAATGATATAAGGCCCAAATATGATCCTTTGAGCTATATCCAATCACGTTCCACATATATTTGGGACCAAAAAGATAGAGACAACAAAACGTGAGTGTGGAAAATGGAAGGAAAGGAAAAAACCCGAGTTTAGGCCCAAGTTACAGACTCTTTCACACGAATAGAGGAATGAAAAAAATTCTTGAATTTTAAGTTATCCTCAGCCAATGAAGGGACTGATCATAGTGACCAAATTGAGGATAGATTTTTTATGCATCAATACAGGGAGATAGAGAAGATGACAGAGTCCGCAAATTGAAGAACTTTAAGGACAAATGGGGCAAGACCAAATTAAGCACCAACACTAGGGAGAAATGGATTCTCTTCATTGAAACAATAAATCCCTAATGCAACTTCTTCCATCTCCTTGTATGGATCAAAAGTGTGTCTTTTTCTTTCCTATTCATCAAGAGTCAAGTCTAGAATATCACCAACCTTAGTATCTACTTTGTGAGTGCTTGGACACTTTTCTTGATCAAAATTTGAGTAATTTACATTAATTGGACTTAATATGAAAGTTTTCAATAGGTTCAGACCACATTATAGCCTTAGCTCCATACCTCATTTATAATTGCATATGTGACCAATCAGTGGAAAAATAACCTCCAATCTTACCTGTCAAGTCTCTTGGTAAACACAATGCAAAGAGTGGTGGCAAGTCTATGACTGATACATCTTGCAAGACTGTGACATTGGAGCATGCATGTAGTGTAATAATTAATCCTTTGATTAATCCAACTATTCCCACTATTTTCATGTCAAGTTACACTACTCCTTATAACACTAATTTATAATTAATACCCATTTGATTTGTTATTTGTACGAGCATCATAGAACTACTTTCTCTCAAATCAATCATGGAATTGTGTACAAGATCACCTCCAATAATCAGAGATATATAGAATGGAGGATGCTTCAATTTTTTACCTTATTGACCTCCTTGAGTTCCTTATTATGGAGCTACATTGGTGAGAAAATTTTCTTGATCCTTGGGTAACTCATTTGATGTAGAACAATTTTCTATGGCTACTTATAATAGGTCTTTTTGGCCTGGGATAGCTACTGACTCCCATATTGAGATGTTTACATTTATTTCCCTCATTTTATCTATGATATTGAATGGATATAAGTTATCCTTATGTTTCTCTTTTGTTTTGTACAATTTTATCTTACACATGAGCTGGTCTAGAAGGTGGTTTGAACTACTTTTGCACATTTGGAGCTACACTTGAGGTACTAACTCCTTGTAGAGTAATATAAGGATGAAAATTAATAGGATTAGATGATTGATCTTCATCTATATTCCTTTTTTTAGATTATGTGTTGGCTACCACACCTTGAGAAGGTGACTCATTTATTCCATAGAAGTCTTCAACTTTCCAATTCACTAATGTACTGTCACTTAGAGGTACTTTTGGTGCACTAGTACGTTATTGATTTTCTTCTTAATTTTTTTCTTCTTCCACACCAGCTTTTTTCACCATCAACACTTGATTCGGATCACCATTAAAATATGTTTCTTGATTGTGAGGTTGATTACATAGAAATCAATATTCATACTCTTGTGCCATATTATTTTGAGTTGGAACCAAGGCTCTAGATGTATAAGTAGCATTAGGATTATAAGGCTGAAATGGTCTAGTACCAGGAAGTTTTCCTTGGTTCTGATTATCATCTTGAGTGGGTGATCTATTTGAATGGTACAAAGGTCTATTAGGTTGGGCTTGAGGCTGATATAATCTAAAAAATTTAGATTGTTTCCTCTCAAGAGTTATGAACTCATTTCCTAAGTTTTGAAATTGTTTTATGACCTCATGGAGTTCATTTGAGGTGTTATGAGAAGAAGTAGAAGCTTCATTAGAATTCTTATCTTTTGTGATAGGGATGGAAGCTAATGTAGGTTCTTGACTTGAGCTCAGATTTTCCAATTATGGAGACAGAGGCATAGGTGGCCTAGGTGTAAATTTACCAACTTGAATAAAACAATTTTCATCTTTAATATCAATTTTATAAGTTACAGACAAAGTTACACCTTACATAAATTGTATCATCATGGCTATATCATACTTTAAGGCTTTTAGGAAGTATAGAAAACCACCTTCCCTTGTCGGTCTCACGATAATTAGAATCCTATCCCATGTCCTTTGAAATATTAAATTGAAATAAAGCATTTTCTCATTTGGTGCTCTCTACATTGTGGATAATTACTACAACAGAGATAAGTTATTTGTTTTTTCTCCAAACTGGCCACAAAGAGCTGTGCAAAATTTATCCAAATTATCAATTGATCTTCCGCTTAGGCTCCTAAACCATTACAGAGCACTGCCTTTGAAATAAGAGGCTAACAATGATTGCCAATCCATCTCATTGACCTCGTGAATGCAACAAACATTTGAAATATCTTGAATGTGATCAATAAGAGTTGTGTGTTTTCCTTGATGAAATATGGGATGTTCTTCAATGTTGCAACTAGGATTGGGTTTTGTTCCTAGAGATCAAGTGGGTTGCTACACATAAAATTTAAATATGGATTTTATGGTGGTGTTGGTTGTTAATGAGCCATTCTGATTGGTCTAAGATCTCTAGTTGATTGAATAAGTGGCCAACCAGGTGGAGGTGTTGACAATGTTACATTCAGTGGAGATGGAGACATTTGAGATCTTCTTCCTCTACATGGAGATAACTGTAAATACTAATAAATTAACCTCTTGTCTTTCTTTAGACTACATTGGATTCCTTCTCATAAATTTGACAATATTTTGGTACTAAAACCAATTCAAATCTACCCCTTTGAGTCTCCAGATGTGTTGTTAAAAAACATCTTAAAGGCTAGAATTTACAACAAGAGCACATCAATCTTGCTACATTAAAAATGAAGACTTATTTATCTCCCACCGGGTATGCCAGACATGTTATCAAAAAATCACAACACCCTTTGATTGTTTAGCATCTGAGTGTGTTAAGGTAAGTAATGTGACTAGGTAACATGGAATTGATTCAAGGTGTGGAACCCTTTAGTTAAAGTAACTCTCTAGATAAGAATAGTTCTTCTTCCTAATCTAATGAATGAGATACTTTAATGAAATAAATTTTCTAACTACCTCTATCCTACAATTTCCAAGGGACCAGGGAGAGAGAAAGAGCATGAAAGTGAAATAAATCCTACACTACAGAGGTGATGCACCAAGAGAGGGGTGTGGGAAAGACTCTTCAATGATGTAAAAATGAAATGAATTTTTAATTAGATAGGGTGAGGACATATCTCCATAGTCCAAAAACAACATTGACAACATCATTCCCATATAAACACAACAATAATGAACTTTACAAGAGCATAATGTAGACACAATACACCTATAATAAATATGGGGAGGAAAGAAAGTGCAAAAAATCCAAGAAAGGGAAGAAAAAATCCACAAATTTCAATCTATTGCTTCATTAACAAGGATGTTTCATTCTATTACAAGAGAAAGTCCTAGATCAACATGCAAGAAGTCCAATATGAAGGTTTACAACATATTGGTGTTTGAAAACAAAATATGGAAGAGTTTTGTTACAAGAGAAATCCCCCTTGTTAAATGAGAGAGCATTTAAATTTATAGAAAATAAGGAAGAGGAGAGAGAATTTTGCAAACTTGGATTTTCCCTTCCACTTGCTTGAAAAGTTCCAAAAGTGGATGAAACATGATGATGGGAAACTTGCAAAATCCATGCCACACTGATATGTAACTTTCAAAACAATAAAATGACTGCCCATGCTCTTAACTTTTACATTTCTTTAAAAAAAGGGAAATCTTATACTCGTTGGAATTTTGGCTCAGAGCTCTACACATTGTAATCAAGAAATTAAAGGATTGATGGATTTTTGGTGGTGAAACTTGCATAAAGCAAGCCCAATTAATAATAACAATTTCTAGGTGGTTGAAATGGCAATAAATGAGCATGGGCATCCATTTTCTTTTACAAAAAGTTACAAATCAGTGTAGAATGGATTTTTCAGGTTTCCCATCATCATCTTAACCTACTTTTGGTACTTTACAAGTAAGTGGAAGGAAAAATATGAGTTTTCAAATGTCTCTCTCCTCTTCCTCATATTTTATAAATTTAAGTGCTCTCTCATTTGAGAGGGGGATTGTTCTTGTAACAAAACTCTACCATTTTGTGTTTTGAAACGCCAATGTGCTACAAGCATTCATATTAGACTTCTTGAATGTTGATTCATGCCTTTTTCTTGTAATAAAATGAAATGTTTTTGTTAATGAAGCAATAGACAGAAATTTGTGGAAATTTGTGTTCCCTTTCTTGGATTTTTTGCACTTTCTTTCCTCTCCCTTTTTATTACAAGTGTATTGTGTCTACTCTATGCTCTTGCAGGGTTTCATCTATTATTGTGTATATGCATGAAAACATTATTGTGAGTGTTGTGGTTGGATTGTGGAGAATTGTTATCACCCTTTCTAATCATGCATCTTGTACTTCCATTTCCACACATTAGAGTATTTTTTCTCATACCCTTCTTTTGGTGCATCACCTTTGTAGTGTATATTTATTTTAATTTCATGCTCTATTTCTATCTCCCTTGTTCCTTGGAAGTGGTAGGATAGAGATCAGTCATTAGTTTTATTTCATTAGAGTTCAGTTTGCACTAGGATTTGGAACAGGAACTAACCTTTTCTAGAGATCATATCTCAACTAGCAAGTCACACAACTTGGAGATAGTACCCATGTTACCCAGTCACACCTTGATCTCAAGCACACACACTTTTGACATATCAAAGGGTGTCATGATTCAGTTGATAACAGTTCTAGCATGCTCGGTGGGACATAGAGGAAGTCTTCTTTTTATTATAAGTTGATGTGCTCTTGTTGTGAAATTCCATCTTGTAAGAGGCTTTGAAATAGCACATCTAGCGACTCAAAAAGGGAAAAATTCAGTGGTATTGGTAGTCCAAGCTTGTAAAATTTATGAGAAGAATTAAAACAAGGTCAAGGACTAGAGAAGAAGGCATTTTTTAATACTTGTAGCTATCTCCAGGTAGAGGAAGAAGGGGAAGAAGAGATCAAAGGTATTCATCTCCACCAAATAGAATAATATCAACACCTCCACCTAGTAGGCCTTTCATTCAATCAAATAGAATTCTTAGAAAAATCAGAATGGCTCATCAACAACCATCATAAGGACCACCACATCTCTATGTCAATTTCACGGGAAGCAACCCAATTGCTTTCAATGCACAAAACCCAATCCCAATTGTAGCATTGAAGAATGCTCCATATTTCACTGGGGAGAACCATACAACTCCAATTGGTCATATTCAAGACATTGTAAATGTCTATGTGATCGATGAGGTTAATTAAATGGATATAGTTGTCAAATTGTTGGCTTCTTCTTTCAAAGGTAAAGCCCTATAATGGTTCAGGAGTCTAGGAGGGGGATCAATCAACAATTGGGATCATTTGTGCATAGCTCTTTGTGGTCAATTTTTGGAAAAGGAAGATAATTTATCTTTATTGAAACATCTAACCACAATCTGTGAGCACCAAATGAGCAGATGGTTGATTTCAACTTTAGGTTTCAAAAGACATGGGATAGAATTCTGCTTGTCATGAGACCAGCAACTGAAGGTGTTTTTCTCTACTTCTTAAAAGATCTAAATTTCAATATTGCAATGATGATACAATCCATGGGAGTTAAAACTTTACCCACAACTTATAACATTACTATTAGAGCTGAAAATTTTATGAGTCAATCTGGTAAAATTTCACCTAGGCCACCCATGCCTCTTTATCCAAAATTAGGAATTCCAAGCACTAGCCAAACACCTACGTTAGTTCCCATTCCTGCCCCCAAAAAATAGAGTTATGCATAAGCTTCTATCTCTTCTTCTAGTACCTCAAATGAATGACAAGAAATCATGAAGTAGTTACAAAACTTAGGTAATGAGTTGGTAACAATCAAGAGGAAACAGGCTCAAGATTTTAGGTCATACCAGCCTCAAGCCCAATCCAATAGACCTTTGTAGTAGCCTAATAGGCCACCTACTCAAGCCGCAATTCATAACCAAGTAAATCCTCCAACTAATAGATCCATTTCAGACCTTATAATCATAATGTTGTATCCACATATAGATCCATAGTACCTAGTTTGAAATAACATGGCTCAAGAATATGACTATTGTTTCCATGTGCAATCAACACCATAATCAGTCAACATGCTTCAATGGTGCTCTAAATCAAGCAATTTATGGTGACAACAACTGGTGTGAAACCATATACAAACCAAGTATAAAATCAATACGACATGAAACTACCCAAGAAGCACCTCCAAGTGAGATCACACTTGTTAATTAGGAAAGTCAGAAGATTTGTGTGGTATAAATCAAGTTCCAACTTAAAAGGTAGCCATCCAATACATGGTCTAAGAAAAGGAATATTTAAAAGGGACATTCATACAATTAAAGTGCTTCTCAATCCGTCTATCACTGAACAATGTATTTGTAATCAAATTACAGCTCCAAACGTGTTAAATACCAGCCCAAAAAACCTTCTAGACTAGCTCACGTACCTGTTGTAATAGCCCATGTGCAAGAGAAGATTGTGCAAAGTAAATGTTAGTATAAAGATAGTTCATCCTTGTTCAGTATTATTGAGAAATTTAAGAAAATGAATGTGAACATTTTAATGTGGGATTCATTAGCTATCCCAGGTCAAAGAGATTTATTACAAGCTACAATGTCAAATTGGTTTACATCAAATCAGTCATCCAAAGATAAAGAGAAGGTTCTTCACAAATGTAACTTGGCGCCAATGAGGTAATCAAAGAGGTCAACAAGGTAAAAACATGAAACCTCATCCATTTTACATATCTTTAATCATTGGAGAACAATCTTGGGCACAATTGCATGATTGATTCAGGAACAAGTAGCTCATTCATGCCAAAAAAAATAGTTGATTAGTTAGGTGCTTCAATATGAGGTAATTTCCAGATGGTGTAGTGCAATTGGATGGGACAACAGTGACAACAGTTGGGGTGATCAAAGGATTTAGCCTCACACTACATGCATGTCCCAAAAGTGATTATTTTGCAAGATGTATTGGTTATAAACCTACCACCACTATTTACATTGTGTTTATCAAGAAACTTCACAACTAAAATTAGAGGCTATTTGTTTTGCTGATAGGTCACACATGTTATTTAGAACAAGGTATAGAGCCAAGGCTAAAATAATATCTGAACCTATTGCAAACTTTCATATTAAGCCTCATAGACCAACATTCAATCAATGCAAATTGTTCAGCATTTCATCAAGAGGATTACCCAAAACACTTATGAAGTGGATACCAAAGTCTCGAGGGAAGCATTCCAGACTTGACTCTTGATGAATGGGATAACAAGAAGCATGTATTTAACCCTTACAAGGAAATGGAAGAAGATGAGTTAGACATATATTGCTTCCATGAAGAGAATGCACCTCTCCCTAGCATCACCAAGCCGGATCAAAAAGATGATAATGAGGTATGGAAGTTATTCTTTGATGTATCAAGGAGTAGACAAGGTGCTAGAGGAGGATTAATGCTTGTTTCACCACAAGGTACAAAATATTACTCATTTTTCTACTTTTAGTTTTCTTACACAAAAAACACAACTGAGTATGAAGCATTGATTCATACGGATACATTGGGCAAGAAAGAGAGGTATTAAGAACTTGAAAGTTTTTGGAGACAGTGAGCTGATTTTGAACCAAGTTAAATGATAAAATGCTGCTAAGAATGATCTTCTCAAGAATTACAAGAATAAAGTATGGGATCTTACTGAAGATTTTGAATCTTTTATCATCAAATCCATCCCAAGAAAGAAGAATGAGGAAGCAGACAAACTTGCAGACAATTGGGGTAACATTTGATGTCTGTAGAAAGTATCAAAAGTGAGAAAACCCATAGCCTCATATAAAAAAATGGTTGTAAGGCCAGTTGTTCCAGGAAACAATACAAGTTGGCAAGTCTTTGAAAATGATCAACAAATCATAAACTTATTACAAGAAGAATCCGAGTTCTCCGCTAGAAACCAAGAAAAGTTAGAGCAGCAGTACGGTGACCAAGTGGTGTAGCTGAGAACTAAAAAAATTACCAAAGGGCCTTTGTAACTTTGGAGTCAATCTTAATTCTCAATGACCAGTTCCAGAAAGAAAAGGAAAACATTTAGGTAAAGGGTGAAGAATCAGAGCCTATTTCAGTAGGAAGAAGGTAAGATATTGTAAATTGGAAAAGTGAGTACTCAGCAAGAGAAATACAATTTTGTTCAACTTTTTCAAGAATTTCCTAATGTATTTTCATGGAATAATAAATATTAAGAGGTTTCAATCCAAAGTTAGCTCAACATACTATTGAGGCTAGATCTGGAATCCAAGCCTATCAGGAAAAAAAAAGACTTAGTGAATCCTCACATTGAACCTATCATGAGAAAAAGAGTTGAATAAGTTGATTAAATCCATCATCATCTTTCCTATAAATCATTTGAGTTGGGTTGAAAATTGGTTTCTAGTACGGAAAGAGAAATGGAGAGATCAGACTATGTGTGGACTTATGTGATTTGAATATATCTTCCCTCAAAGATCACCATCCACTCCCTTCAATGGAGAAAATCCTTAAGTAGTGTCTAGTTCGAATATATTCTCATTGCTAGATGGATACTCAGGATTCAATCAAATCATGGTGAAAGAAGAAGACCAGTTCTAGACAAATTTCACTACAAAATGGGGCACATATATGCTTATAGGAAGATGCCATTTGGACTTTCAAATGCCAGAGCAACATTTCAGTGAGCAATGGATATGGATTTCAAGGGGCTGATTAACAAGATAGTGCTTTTTTATCTGGATGATATCACTGTGTTCTCAAATAATGCAATATACCATCTATTTCACCTCAGGAAAGTATTTCAGAGATGTAGAAGATTCGAAGTGTCATTGAAACTAAAAAAGTGTGTATTATTGTCACACAAAGGAAAATTGCTAGGCCATATTGTTTCAAAGAAGGATAAACAATTGATCCTGAAAGAGTTGAAGTTATCTGAACTTTTCCATTGCCAAGTCAAAAGAAATCTCTCCAAATTTTCTTAGGGAGAATTAAATTTGTCCGCAGATTTGTGCCTGATTTTTCCACCTTGGTGAAACCATTAACCATGATGTTGAAGAAGAGCATGGAATTCAAGTGGAAAACATAGGGCAAGGAGAGTTTTGAGGCCATTAAACATGTTATATCTCAAGATCCAACTCTTATCAACCCAGAATTTTCAAAAGATTTCATGTTATATGCTTTTGGAGGTTCAGATACAATCTCAGCTATCTTGGTACAACTGAATAAAGAAGGTTTAGAGCAGCCCATAGCATTCTTCAGTCAAATCTTGGAAGATTATGAAGTAAGGTTATTCTTTCATTGAAAAGCATGTTCTAGTTGTCATTAGAAGTTTGAAGAAGTTCAGACACTTGGTCTTGAAATCAATAAGATCTAACTATTAGTATCTCATGCGGGGGTCAATGAATTTCTTTTGAACAAGGATTTAAATGAGAAGAGAGCAGGTTGGATCACTCAGGTGATGGAGTATGATATTGAAATCAAAGTGACAAAGTTGGTCCATGGTAAAGGCCTATGTGAACAGATAGCTTCCCAACAACACAATGAATCATATAGTGAAGGAGGAGTTGTTATAGTGCTACAAAATGATCAAGAATAGTTAACAAATTATACACCTATTCCATGTTGGACTCAAAACATGGTGCATTATCTGCAAACAAGTTTATGTCCTTGAGAGTGGAACAAAGAAAATAGAAGACATTTCAGATTGCAATCCATTATGTATGTGCTCATTGAAAACATCTTGTTTAAAAAGGATGTGAACGGAGTATTATTGAGGTGTGTCCCAACAAATCAGATTGAGAAGGTGTTATGAGAGTTCCATGATGGAGAAGTGGGAGGCCACTTTGCTCCATGAGTAATAACTCTCAATATTGTAAAGGCTGGTTACTATTGGCCTACAATGTTTAGTGATTGCTATTCATGGATCAAGAAATGCAAAAAGTGTGTGCATTCTTCATAAGAAAAGAGAGTTTAACAATGTTTCCCCTTCATCCCATCTTATTGGATCAGCCATTCATGTAATGGGGATTTGAATTCATTGGAATTATCAATCCAAATTCAAGTTAGGGCCACAAATGGATACTCACAACAACAGATTATTTCACCAAATGGACTGAAGCAGTGGCACTCAAGGAGGAAAATGAATCCAATCATCTTGGACTTCTATGAGGGGATAGTCACAAGGTTTTGATGTCTCCCTACCACTATCATATTAGATAATGCATTGGCATTTCTTGATGAAAAGATCACTGAATGGGCTGTCAGAAATGGGATTTATCTTCAGCACTTCTTCAAATTATTACCCCCATGGTAATGGTCAAGCAGAGTCCACAAACAAGAACTTGCTAAGAATCATAAGAATGAAATTTTGATGAGAATCTAGAAAACCTGGCACAAAAAGCTCAAATCATCTCTTGTGGGCTGATAGAATAACACCCAAGATTTCAATAGGTAGCACTCCCTACAAACTTTTATACGAAAAGGAAGAAGTGCTACCTATATCACTTGAATTTCTAGTGTTAGAGCTCATGAAGCAACTGGAACTAGCTGATTTTGAATCCATGGAAATCATATATATAGAAATGATGGAATCAGAAGAAACATGAGAGCATGCAATGCAAACCATGGAAAAATATCAAACACTGATCAAGAGAAGCTTTGACAAGAAAGTCAAAGCCAAGACATTCTAAGAGGGAGATTTAGTACTAAAGTAGGATGTAGATCAAGAAAAACCAGGAAAAACATTCCAAGTTTGACACAATATGGAGTGGTCTCTACATGATCACAGAGTGTAAAAGTAGCAATGCTTTCCAACTGGCTAAGTTAGATGGTGAAGAATTACATATTCCAGTCAATGGAATCTACCTCAAACATTGCTACTAGAAGGAATATTTCTCACCCTTGTATATATTAGCTTAGGATTTTCATTCCTCCAAGTTTTTATGCACATTGTATTATTGTTAGAATAGGTTTTAATTTCCCTAAGTGTTGGTGCACATGTCCTATTACTTCTAGTGTATCTCTTGTATACAGTTCATCATGATTATAAAAGGAGAAATTACAGTGAAGGAACTCAAAGTTACAAGAAGTAGTTATCATCTTCAAGAGAACTCAAATGCAGAGAAACTAAAAACAAGTCAAGAGGAAAATTTCAAATCTTCATTCTTTTTCTCCCTCATATCAGCAGTTGAGTTTCTCATGCCTTTCACCAAATCAAGAAATCAGTATTGGGGAAATTTGATATTGCAGTAGATGGAATTCCTTCACTTAGCTGTGTTTGAGTTTAAGCAGTGAAATAGTAGCTACCATACATACCTCTAAGTCTTGATAACAGTATTTGCAGCCTTCAATAGGACTCCAAGCAGCAGTGTTGTCAAAGATGGACCATTTTCTAGAAGAAGAAAGAAAATCAGACTTTAATAGAGTTCCATGATGTCCAAGATGACATAGTGTTTCACTCCAATTCTGCAATATGCTTCACCTTTCCAAGAAAATATAGTCTCGGCTATTCACACTTGGAAAAAATCAGATGTTGAGGTCAATAAGATATAGGTGTTCACCATTTGGCCTCATAAATCACAGTTGTAGGAATGAGTGAAATTCAAGTTTTAAAACAATTTTCTACTCTCACAAAAAAAAATTCAATATTTTCTTATGAGAGTTGAGAGTGTGAGCAGTGGAAGGCAGTCCCACAAAAGCAGGAATGACATGTTCAAGTATCCTAGGGTCAAGTTTTCAAAGTTCATATTAGCTCATGATAACTGTGTAGACTCCATGCCTAATGGATAGCTTTGGGAAGTTGGTCAAGCTCCATTTAGTAGGCAAATGGCCCTGTAAGTCACCAAATTGTTATCTAATTTCACTACCCTGGTGAAACTGGACAACTGAGTAGGCCCCAAAGGATACAGGTAGTTTTCATTATTACAGGGAATCATCATGATCTTCTGAGAGTTGAAAGTTGCAAGGGGAATTTTCCTCTTCTTAGTCTTATGAGAGTTTGAAGTATTGATAAAACAAGGGACAATGGGCCAAGTGAGCCACATGCAAAGGAATTGGAAAAATGCATTTGAGGCACTCCTCAACAACTTCATAGAGCCCTTTGGCACCTAAAAGATTCAAATTTCACAAATTTCAGAAGTGGTGATGTTGTGTATGCCTAAGCTATCCATATTTTCCTACCTAGTTGTGTTTTGAGCTCTTGATCGAGCTATATAAGTGTGGGTGAGATCTATGGATAATCGACCTATTTTGCTGCATACTGAGATCGTGTTAAGCTCATTGAGCTGATCTAAGGAGCCAATATGTTTGATTATTTTAAATGGTTTAAGATAAGTAGAACATTGAGCTCAGTCAATATTGTGTCAACCCTGAGTTGAGCCACACGGGTAGATTGATTAATAATGAAACTATGAAAGAAGGGGAAGTCTCATAGAATTGTTACAGGGGAGAACAATCCATATTTGATGAAAATTATCTACATTGTCATACCTGAACTATGGTTGAGTTTTATTTCAAGACCAAACTGTATATATAGGATTGAGTTCGTGTCTTTGAGGCTGAGCTACTTGAACAATAAGTCAGGAAAATGGAGGCTCATTTCAGTGTACACCAAGTTAAGCACAAGGTATTACTTCTAAATGATGCATCAAGGCATTCTACGAGGTTGGAATGTCAAATATCTTATGCGAGGAGTGGTCTAATTACCATCCCACGGAGTCGGGCTATTTTGGGCTACAACTGAGCTATACATTGGAGGGAGGCATCAAAGTATTATCAATAAAAGCTCAGCAGTTCCTGCAAATAGACGAGCTTTAGGAAAATGTAGAGTTACACCAGTGATCTATCCTCCATTACTAAGATGCAAGCATAACAAACAAGACCATTCAACATAAAGAGAACTCATTATTTTGAGTTGGACTAGATCAACTTGGGGTATCCAATGGAAATAAAGGATGGAAAATTTAAGAGAGAGGCATTTTGGTGACGCTGATCCATGTGCAGTAGAGAAAAATTGGGTTGGCTCGAACAAATTAGGAGATCATGAGTTCAATGAGTGAAGAAACTGATGGCTCGGTGAGTTCTTGAAGGCACCAAGCCAGGACATCACGGGAATAGATGAAGGAATTAGCCTAAGAGACCCTCGGATTTTTTTGTGGGTTGGGCCCACATTCTCAACACAATGAAGATCTTAGCGGCCTTGCGGGTAAGGCCATAAAAATTTTCTTGGGTTACATTGGGCCTCACGGAACATCAAAACCCAACTTCACCAATAGGTAGGATGTGAGAGTCCTGTAGAAATGGTGGGTTTGAGTGGCCTAAGTGGCCCGAGGGACAAGTGTGCATCAGAGAGCCAATTTTTCCAAAACCCTTGCATCGCGGGCATTGGCTTGGTCAACGTCCCAAGCAAGTCAACTATGGAGTAGAATAGCCATGCAGATGTGAAGGAGTGTGTGAACCCAAGTTATGTGGGAAAAGTGGATATGGATGACCCAATCAGTCTAAGACGTGTAGAACCAAGTTCACCATAGGATAACTAAACCCACAATACAAAGTAGAGATGACTCATTGTTGACACATACACGTGGAGTGTGGTATATGGGGTCAGTGTGCAATAAAAGGGGCTCACCTTTCAAGAATTATCTCAGTACTAGTAGGAGTTATAAGGATCTCAGTGCATAAGGAATACTTGGTAGTGGAGAAGGTAGTCAGCTCGGCCAAGCTGGCTATGACTAATGCCAAACATTAAAGCTCATTTCCCTATATAAAACATGAAAAAGAGATGGTGGGCCCCGAACCAGGTACATTTTTTAAATGAAAAATCATTTTTAATATATAAAGGGAACTATGGAAAGGAGAGGAAATAATAAAAAAGTATTTCCAACCAATGAATTAATTTCCAATCCCGTGGAACAAGCAAGTCTAACAAATTTCCAAAACAACTGTAATCACTCAGGAAGCCATATCTAGATCAATTCTAAATGGAATCACACAAAATTGGTCTCATTGGAACCGTGGTTCCAAGGCATTCACATAGAAACTAAGAAATTCATAAATTGATGAAGATTGGATGCGGGTTTTAAGAAAATGATCCCAGTTCAAATTGGTTGTTGGATAGTGGTTGTAGAGGCATTTAATAAGCATGGGAAATAAATATTTTACTACTGCAGGTTATGGGACACCTTGATATTGATTTTTCAGGTTATAATTCATAAACTACACTCATTTATCATGAGTTGAAATTGGTGGGAAAGTGAATTTGGGGAATTGCATCCCCCCCTCTCTTTTTCTCCCAAAATTCTATAATTTGAAGTGTTGTCTCATTATAAAAACAAGATAATTTGAGTATCAAAATTCTGTCATTTTATTTTTGTGAAGCCAATATGATGAAGGCCTTTATAGTGGACTCCATACATGGTGATCCAGGCCTTTCATTTGTAAAAAATTGAACTGTGCATACCCATGAAGTAGCAGATGCAAGTTTGTGAATGTATCTTCCCTTGTTATGTTTATTTGCATTCTTCTTGCCTCTTTATTGTAGGTTTATTGTGTCTACTCTATGCTCTTGAAAGGTTTCATTATTATTATGAATCCATGGAAATGTTATGGTGAATGTTTTTATTAGACTATGGAGAACTATTATCACCCTATCTAATCTACATCTTGCTTCCATTTTCACACGATTAAGAGTTATTCTCATACCCTTCTTTTTGTGCATCAACTCTGTAGTTTAGTTCCTTTCATTTTCATGTTATTTCTCTCCCCTTGGTCCCTTTGAAATTGTAGGATAGATATAGTCAGTAATTTTCTTTCAGTAGAGTTAGTTTGTACTAGGAGTATGCAGAGGAATTGACCTTCTCTGGAGGTCTATCTCAAGTAGTAAGTCCCACAACTTGGAGATAGTACCCATGTTACCCAGTCACACTGTGAGCTCAAGCACACACACTTTTGAAAATCAGAGGGTGCTATGATTCGGTGATAACACATCATAATCTATAAGCTCTATAATTTTAATGGTGGATCTATAATTGGTTAATTATAATTCTTGACGTTTCCTAGATCTATAATTGGTTGATTGTAATTGATGTCATTTCCCTAACACCTATGGTTTAACACCATTTCATGTGCACCCAATTGAACATACTGATCTCTCTTTCAATTACCCATTACTACATCTTACCTTATTCTCCCTGATGATACAATTTCTCATAGCCTGAGAACACTTTCACACATGTAAAAAAAAAACACCATGTATTATATGTTCGATAAATTCAAATCAACTGAAATAAATCATAAATAAAAAATAAAAAATAGTAATTAATACTTGGAATTTTACATCGCACGTGTCTATTTGAATAACTAAAATATGAAATTGATATCTATATTTTATAGTTAATCTATGCAGGTACATAAATGCAATAAATGGTATAAACTAAAGTTGTGAGTGTAAATATTTTATTTTTATATTTAAATGAAATGAAATAATCTAAATAGGAGTGATAAGATACTAACCTAAAATTGAATTACCTCATTGTATGCTAAACTTGGGTAGGATGATGTGCAGACAGGGAAAAATAGGAAGGTGCTACCTAGGAAATGGCAACAACAGAAGATCTGACTGGATTGGGGCGCCTTAGAGAGGACTAGGGTGCTTTTGGGTGACTTGGTTTGTAGTATGGGAACTCTGGTCTATAGAAAAATATCAGCATCTGAAATTGAGTGTCGTTAGATCTTCACAATATTTTAGTCTTTGTCGTGTAGTTGCTGCAGTGGCTTCTCTTATGTCGTTATAGGCTAGTGATGAATATATACCTATAAAACCCCATACGACACATCAAATAACTAAAAATTAAATATGCATATAGAGGGGTCAGATTTACCTTAGCTGCCACAATGGTGGACTTACAACTAAGCATTGCACTACATTCCATACCCAATGTATTTATGTGTGCTTGTGTGTGCAATTATGTTCCTAGGATGCCCTAATGCCAATGACGCAAAATTAGGCAGAAATAACTAGATGTAAAATGTAAATGGTGAATGGAATAAAATGAATACAACCCTTTCCCCATATGTTTGTGTGATGCAGATGTAAATGATGCCCAAATATGGTCATTTTCCTTAGTAGATAGCTAGCTCTTGATAGTAGATAGGAAGCCCATAAGATAGTGAGTACGTTATTTTTATATAGGGATATCGTATTCAAAATTTGACTCTAATGACCTGACATGATGAATAGTACCTAAGGGAATGTGAGAGAAAATGACAAAGACTGACGTCGAATATGTAAATTAGACCCAAGTGTTATGGGGACCAGGGTGCCTAAAATTAAGGACCTACTACCCTAGGTGCCCTAGTCAAGGGCTAGAGATGACAAATGGCTAAATGATGACACCTGATACTCCCTGAGAGATGTAAAAAAAATGTAAACAATTGATGAGTGTTCAAGAAAAATGACGATGATGACCAAATAACTAACGAAAAGACTAGGGGATAGATCATTAGTGAATAATTTTCTTATGTGAGATACATATATAACATAATATATCTGGTGGTATAAAAGTAATAGTAAGTGCGTGAATTTATGACTAAATTTTCCACCACTTTATGTTGGTGAGAGAAAATATTAGTAACATAAAGTAGATAGAGATGCATACTTGAGAGAAGTCAGAGAATCCCATGTTGTAGTAGAACGCATATATGTGTAGTAGAAGCGTGCCGAAATAACCATAAAAACTATGTCTAACCATGGATTAATGTGTTGATCCATGCAACATATCGAGAACCTTAATGTCGTGATGAATTGCACTAAATGAGTGTGATGATAGGAATGCGAGATGATTGATGATTTAGAGTGTTATATGATGAAAATGACATGGGGTAGGGAGTGATCAGTTCCTGACTTGAATGTGTGTAGATGAATAATCAAATAGAGCATTTGGACGTTCTAATACTAGAAGAAGAGTGTAGGGAGGATTTTTTTTATTCTCCAATATCTAACTATATCCTCAAGATCTATCCATTGCAGACGAACTCAGATAAAAGACTCGTGGTTTTCTGGATCTAGCCAATTTCGATCAAACAATTGACCCATATAAGAGTGGTATAGGAAAGTAACTCTTTCCCCCACTCCACGGGTGTCATCATAATGTGATAGCTTCAAAGTTAGGTCATCTTGGAGCAAACACGACATGTATAATGGCTTCTAAGTTAGGTCATCAAGAAGTGAGCACAAAATGTAGAAAAAATTCCTAAGTCAGGTTATCTGGGAAAAGTGATGAATGTAATCTCCCAAGCTAGGTCATTTGGGAGGTGGATTGCGTTGTATTTATATTAATTAAGTGGTGTGACTTTGATTTTCAGAGGTTTGAATGTGTTGATTGATTGATTAATTGTTTGGTTACTCATAGAGAGATTTTACGCTAGTTTCCCCCAAGTTAGGTCATTAGGGGAAATTCTTCGAAGTTGGTGAATTATCACATAAAAATTTTTGTAATTGTTTTCTAACCCTAAGTTAGGTCATTAGGGGGAAGTCATTAAACATCACATAGAAAAATTGTATATTTTTTGCCACCATATTAGGTCTTTAGGGTGAATTTGTGATGAAATATCGTGCGGTGAACTAGCAAATATTTTGGAATTGTCACATTGGTAGTGTTTTAAACTGTGGTGATATAAGGAGAATTATAGGATGACCCTAATGATATGCCCCCCCTTTCGGTGAAAGGGGAAGTGATGATAATAAATAATGTTAAGCCGAAAGTAAGCATGAAATAGATATAAAGTGATAGAAATTTATAATAATGCATGTGTAATGTGTATGTTACGGTGGTAGAAAAAATTCTAAAAATAATACCACAAACGGGGTGTAGATCGGAGTATAAACGCTGAAGATATGAAAAAAGTGGTGTAGTGTGTATTAGTGGTAATAAAAGCACGAAATAATGACTATAGTAAAGTAGGTGATGAAAAAGTAACTATAAGGAGTGAAGTGAAAAAAATCTTTAGTCACTTCATTTTTTTTACTTGATTTTGAGATTGAACACAAAGTGATTGAAAATGCCGCTAGTGAGAGCAACACATCCTAGTCATTTTGAGAGGGTAGCTATTGTCATAGTGTCATGTACGACTGCGGATTTGGTAGGTGCATTATTTTTCACAAATTTTATGGTATAGTAGTCTTTTGCATTGAGTTTTTTTGTAAATTTTATAATTTTAATTTTCTTTACATTTTAGACCTGTACAATATTGGTGTGGGAACTAGTGACTGCTACAATGGGAGTACCCAAATTTGGGCACTAGAGCTCTTCTCTTAGGTACCCCAATCCTGCATCTGGGAACATTAGTCCAGAATGTGTGAATTTGATGTATAGTGGTGAAAAACATGTGTTTAGTATGATAAGCGAGTGTACTTGATCCTGAAATGTGCTTTAACATTGCATTTGTTATTGTTTTGTGGTGTGCAGAGTGATATCCATTCGAGGGAGTTCTATGGTGGGTGTTATATGAGTATGTTTCTTAGATTGGGGTTGTCTGATGATGATTAGGATGTGATGGACCGTGTTGGCCTACATCATATAGCACGGATGGGAGATGTGCCCCATAATATGCCTATGTTGACTACATTATGCAATAGATGGTGTGTCAATATGTGTACATTTTGGTTTCCTACAGAAGAGATGAGTGTTACTCTGGAGGATGTATATCACATACTGTAATTTCCAATGGTTACGGAGAGAGTACGGGTTATGCCAATAGAAGATATAGAGTGAAAGACACGAGCTGCAAGAAGGTATTTTTTGGGGACTTGAGTATGTGCCAAGGCCCATATTGGTTTAGATAATATATTATGGTCTGGGGTTTTATGCTTGCGGATGTTCATAGTAGTTGTGATTGCTTCATCAATAGTGGTGGAATGCATTGGTGTGGGCATCTTATATAAGATTCATGACATATGCTAGTGGATAGAGGAGGAGGGTACTAGATACGCATGGGCATGATGTGTGTTGGCCCACCTATACAAAGATCTATACTATTTTATGTATGAGGATCATGGTAGAGGGATAGGATCCACCACACTATTGCATGTATGGGTGTATGAGCACATAGCTGTGTTGAGACCAGTGGGTGGTCCACAAGGAGAGTGGGCTAAGCCATAGATATATGTGTGGAGGTGGATCGATACTCGTGGCATGAATATGGACACAAATACCTACAAGGTACTAATAGATAGGATGGGGCTTAAGGAAGTCACATGTAGGCCATATCACGGCTATGGAGGATGCCTTGAGGATGTGATATATTTACATTGTATTTGGTGGATGATGTGGTGTGAGGATCGATTTCCAAGTGTGTTTGATTTTTTTCAGGTAGAGAGAGTATCACGTTAGTTTGGCATGGCTCAGGATGTTCCCACAAAGCCATATTTATAGTTGAGAGCTATCAAAGAACCTACAAGGAATGAATCTAGATAAATTCCCATAATAGAGCAGTTAGTATCGCTGGGGCTAGATGAGGTAGACGCTGAAATAGAGATTGTAGACTTAGACAATACGGGTAACACCAAGGAGTACCGCTCATGGTGGGTAGCTCATTTGTGGGTATTATTGTTCACATTGTTTGTAGGTCTAGCAGGGTTACCACATATAGGAGGAGGAGGGGGGGAAACACATGATCCTGACCTTGTAGCAACAACTATAATAGAGCTTAAGTATTTTTGTAGTTGTGTACCTTGTTGTATGTTGATATTGTTATATATGGTTGTCTACGACATTGTGTAATTTGAGTTTATAGGTGATGCATATTGGTCATTGATTGTTGATACATCCATCTGTATATTAATGCAAAATGTGCCAATTGATGTGCTAGGTGGAGGTATACTTGAGCATGTAGATGATATCGTGGGTGAGCATGCCCATTTATTTGAGCCGCTAGCCATAACAGTGTTGACATGTACTATGTTTCTAGGTGAGTGGGACGAGGCACACGAGGAGACTCAATGATCCTGAGAGGAAGTAGGTGGTGTTCCTTTAACACAAGATGTGTTTGCACAATATGATGATGTGCAGCTTTAGTGTTCTAAACACTATACATATATTACCTTGCTATGGAGGCAGGTTGAGAGGTATTGAGGCATCTATTTCTAGGGCTCTTGTAGTACTTGAGAGTGATTGTGATGATGAGGTCTGGGTTGTACTATTGCATATGTTGTAGGGGAGTTTCCCCTAGTGATTATACATGTATTTTTATGATAACTGTATTCAAGATATATGCATGGACACATGTTTTTGATATATGATAATTTTGCATTGTTGTAGAGAAGTGTCATAATTTTTTAGATGATGTATGATTTGATGTTTATTGTATGTGTGGTGTATTGTTTGATTAATGTATATTTTCATTATAATGTTGGTAATGGTAGATGAAATGTGTATTGTGAATGGTAATAGATTAAAAATGTAATATGATTGATGAAAAGTGGTTATTTGTAGTACACAGTTAATTTAATGATGATAGTAGAATAAAATGTAAAAATGGATGATGTATAATTTCCAAAGAAAGTAGCGTGCTATGTTAAATGATAATAGGATGTGATCATGGAATGTTAGTATGATGAAACTAAAGTAGGGGGAGAGTAACAATGCCCCCCATCATGTATGAACGGTCTCATTTGGTTAAGACCCCTTAACAATCATGAATGATCTGCGTAAGAAAGAGTGCATCATCAAGAAATGAGTGAGTGTGCTAGATGAAATGACTAAGTGCGTGATGAGAGGTTCTTAGAACAAGTCCCTCAACAGTCATGTAAGAAATTTAAGAACATAAGTACATCATTTAGGGGTAAGGTGACAACAATCACCTACCAGAGACCAAGGAAACGTGAAGTGGTGGAATCATGTGGGGTGGAAGCGGCATGAGTGTTTAATGTCATATGGAGTTGTGGTGGGATGTGCAAGAGTGAAGTGTTGTGGAAGCCAATGCAAATGAGAAGTGTGATGTTGAAGGTATCTTGAATGTGATGGATGAGATGGATGAAGTGAATGCAATAGATGTAATGGTACAATGGTGTATGGACATGGTGGAGAACACATGTGAATAATAGACTATGGTGGACATATCATAGCCTGAGTACCATATGTAGGAGTCGAATCAAATATAGTAGAAAATCTCTGACGGGGTAGAGGAGAGATGGATTGCTCATGTGAGTGAGAACCAAAAGAGATGATGCCCTTATCCTCTAGTTGTTGTAATGAATCATGAAGGGGATTATAGTCATTTTACTTATAGCCATTGATATGATGATAATTGTTTCACCTGATTATGGAGCATTTCTTAAAAAATAACGAAACAAATGATGGTAATGGGCATAGGAGGAATACCTATTGAGATGCTGGTTGATAGGTTGTTACATGTGTATGACTTCTGAATCCACTGCTGATCATGAGAGCTTCCTTTTTTTTGAAGGAACTACCTGAAATAGAACACAAGACCACCAAATAATAGTTAAACAATATATGCAGTGGACTGCCTAGCATGTGCTAGATCTAGGAAGTGTGGTACTTCCTAGACGACTATCAATCCACTGTTTAAAACAACTTAATGTTGGTAATAAAGTAAATCCTACTATAGTTAAAATGATTTAGGTATCTCATTCGTCTACAATAAGCAAATTCGTTCACAACAGGCTAAGCTATGATTGAATCTGAAGGTCAAGGTCACTATCAGGATACTGTTATTAGTCAAGGTTAGATTTTTGTTAGTTTAGGGTATTTGGTTGTGGTTTTAGGCTCTGATCTGGGTTTCTGGTAAAATACATAGAGACTGATGTTAGTTTAGGTTAACCGGCGACGGTTATGGGTGACCAACATCGGTATGGTCGGGGTACAAGAAACTCAATAAAACTTGGCTGGGTGATAGATCCGGGATTAGATGAAGGTGGAAGGGCAATGACGAGATTTGTATGGATCCTGAATATGCACAGGAATGATAGAGGTCCAAGCATGGGCAGTGTAAGGGTGTGGAAAAAAGGATGGTCAAGTTTGCATGGAGATAAAAGGGTGGGGAATGGAAATGAAAGAAGAAACCAATAACAAATGTAAAAGGATCTGCTCAAATGACAAGGAACCAATGTAGGTTAACAAAATCACTGTTTGTAGGAGATTGATTCCAGGTTGGTAATGGTGAGTGAACCAATGAACTTGGTGTACTGCTAGCGCTTCACTAGATGATCCTGTGAAGGCAGATGGCTATGTGATTGCTTCAGGTACTGGCTATGGGTGTTCCGAGGCTGGTACAGAAGCTGGTTCTACTTGTATGCAGCTCTGGTTTTGTCAATTGTTCTTAGAAGATGTCTCTCTCTCTCTCAGAAATGTGGCAACCTCTAAAACAATGTGCCAACCTCGAAATAAGGTTGTTTTAGTAGTTCAATGGTAATCGACGAAGATTTTGAATTAACCGGCGGCGGTTAAGGGTAACCGGCGTCAGTTAGGGTGGGATTTCCTAGGTTTACTAAATTGGGTAGATCCCCTTGATTTTTTGGGATCTCGTTTCATTTTACTCTGCATATTAGCATGGAATCTTCCTTCTAACATATGGGAATGTGGTTAGAGGGAATGTCGGCATTGATTTTTATGGTTTGGGTGGGTCTTAGTTAGTTATGGTAACTTACTAAGAATATTTCTTAGGGTGAGGTGGCTAGATGAGGTGTCCAGGTGAGGTGGATATGTGGGCATTATCCAAATTAAAATATTTAAATAATAAATATTGTGAGGATAATGAATTAATTTAATTAATATTATAGTGGGGTGAAGGGGGCCATGGATAGTGTAACATCCTCATTTTAGACAATAGAACAAGTCATTTTTTTTTTGCAAACTGGTTCTAAATACATAATTTAGAACTCACAATTCAGATAACCATTTATATAACAGACAACCATATGCAACTGTAATGACTCGGAATACCTCCAATCTATTCATTCCATGACTCGGTAACCTACCGATCTATTCATGATTAAAAAGAGTTAGTGTTTTTTTTTTAACACAACACTCTTGCGGTTCTCTTCCCTAATCTGGGATTCAGAATGCTCTGTCCAAGGAATCTAACTGAATAACTGTTACCATTATTCATCGGCATCTCATCCCTTAGACTAGGTGAATTAGGACAACGCAATCAGCAGCTTGCGATACTTTGGCCAAAGATTTGAAACATAATGTTCATGTCTCGTATTCCTTAACGGCATACTCTTCAATCTGGAATACGTCCTTCACCCCATTCATATGTTATATAGAATGTCTTATACTGACTACTATCAGTCCTTCCTTTCACAACTGAATCACTCGGAGGCAGATTAACAAGGTGATAATGTTATATGGATGCCCACGAGGATTAGGGATATGATGACATACTGGTTCAACCTTGCAGTTCAACCAGTGTGTCGTGATACCCCAAATCTCCGAGGCAGTCTTATAACATGACCACGTTCTTAATCGGTCCCAGGGTAACTCGTGCGAAATCAAGTGTAAATCTTAGCGATCAATGCAAAGGGTGTCGCCATAAGTCACCTGCATTGTTGTAACTTCGAGAAGATCCTAATCTTCTCGGAGGTACAACCCTGCAGTCGACTTTATGTCGTCAACCTTTAAATCCGCCTCGAGAAGATCTACCCAATACCAAGCGTTACGCACTTAAGTTTAAATTACTTTTAAAGACTTTTCCCTAAGGTTAGCCTTTCCAAATCCCTGGATTCTTTGTCTTAAGACGACCCTCCTCTAAAAGACTCATTACATGGTAGAGGTATTACGGTCAAGCTCTCATCAAGGAGTCATTAGAATACACCTGATTCTAAAGCAACAGAATGGGACAATATCTCATAACCTTTACTTGAGATAGCCATCTGAACTCCATTTGATTGCCTATCAGTTCTCTTAACTGAATTTATATCATACTTTTTAGTTTAAAGATATAAATGATTAAGAATCCAATTTACTATTGTCCTGATATACTTAGGACTAGGGATTAGTAATTTAATCCAGTTTGTTTAGCGTTCTCTTTTAGGCTCAATTTTAACCTATCTTCTAGAAAGACAATTATTTAATTCCACTATTGCTTTTGCTAGATCAAATTAGAACTGCTAAACACTCATAAGAATTTAATCTCATTTACTTGCAAGCTTTCATTGTCAATCACAAAAGCATCCATATTATACAATAATAACAATGCCCTTTCGTTACATAAACCGAAGAAGGTCATCTTTCAGAAATAGAATACAACACATAAGTATCAAACACTTATTTCCATTCCTTTCAAAACTATACAATTACATTTTATGCAACAACATACTTGATACAATGCTAACGGAAAAGAAACATCTTTTCCCATATAGTACATCTATAACATCAAGCTGAAATTCATCACAAATCAAATAAACAATCTGATCAGCTTGTCAGATCTGTACTGCTTTTACCTCTTACGGTAACCATCTGCAAAAATAGTCAACATGAGTCAGTTCAATGAACTGAGCATGATAAGCACTAACTTTTAAAACAATTGCAATCCATCAATTGTTTTCATTAAACACCCTGTTTAAATGAGATCAGATATTCACATAAGTAAACATAATCAGACTAAGCCCTTGTAATACAAAATGATTACAAATATGTAACTCTATCATTGTTACAGAATAGTCTTAATCACTTTCTAATATTTCATCAAATATTAAGAAACAAGGAACGAATGTACACAAACAATCATTGAATCCAAAATCACAACATTGGTCAGATTGTTTCATTCTCCAAAAAAAAGAAATCACATAACAATTCGGGATTCCACCAATATGTTACAAACAATTTCCCACTGATAGTCAAATATCAATAATATTAAATAAAGGAAGAGAAGAACCAAACCATTCATACTTCCTTTCACATAAGTTCATCACTGTACCGTCTTCACATATGAAAACATTCAACCAGTATAAAAATGAACAAGTTAGACAAGCCGCAAGCAAGATCACTGTTCTAAATCACGAAAAAGAACACAGCGAAACTCCTGTACAGCAACTAACACATCAACCATTCATGAATCAATCCTAAGCCCAATGCTAGTTCCTTTTACACAGTAGGGCTTTGACACCAGCTGAAAACAAGAAACTACAAGCGTATCGCTGAAAACAACAACCTTATTGCATCAAACAATCTAAGGTTTCCTATGGACTATGCTACGTTGTCCACACAATATTTCCAAATCATGCACAGTCAATCGGACATAATTAAATGGAAAAGAACATAGCATACCTATTCCTGCTCAGTCAAAATCGGACTGAAGTAAAAGAAAGGAAAACAACCAAGTGATCCTTACCTTGCCGCATGCAAGTCTTAGTGTGGTATTCGCGACTTACCCTAACAAGGTCAGAACACGAAATAGTCATCCATACTCAAGGATCTCAAAAAGTGGCAAAGACAGTGTCCAATGCCAAGTTCAGAAAGAAACAGAAGTACCAACAACCTTTCCAGAATTCCTAATGATTCAAACGAAGGTAACAATTCAAGCAAATGCATATGAATTCATACTGTAAACTGTTAATGGTTTTGTACACATAACCACTGAACCCTACAGCAACGTACTATGAAGTCGGTTGATAATTCCATCTATGCCATTCATGGCAACATTCAGAATGAAAAAAGTGAAGCAAATCGAATACCCATTTCAAGCAAGGAGATCAACTGAGCCGCTTCGAACTTTCGAATAGCTTTCACATAGAAATAAAAATGCATACCCAAGAAATCTATACTGATTATTTATTACAAATAACCGTGGTCAGAAGGCCTGTTCCTTTCTCTAAAAGGCTTCCACGAAAGCAAATAACAAAACACAAGGATGAATCTACATCCACAACAGTAGATAGCTTATATATGATTCAATCAAGGACTCCACTGAGTCAGGTTATAATAAAGTATAGATGTAGCAATATTATACAGAGTCAACAATAATCCCGTTTCCATGAAAACAAGGAAAAACACTTCCGTTGGGTCGCAAAGACTACTGTAACACAACAGTTGCCTGTTCTAAACCAAAAATTTGAAAAACAAATGAAACCCGAAAGTCCCATTAGTCGCTGCCAACAAATCCCACGACAGAGTTTCAAAAGAAGCAATAATACTGATCAGTCTTACAGTATTCATCAGAATCATTCCATACAGTTTCCATAACAAGAAACAGCGACCACAATAAAAAACATACAGTGGTCATATACTACACACAGGTATATTCTAAGGGCTCATGCCAAACAGGCCGAACACTCAAACCTTTATAAATAAATACCTCACATGTATAAGCCAGAATGAATACTCAAAGCAAATAGAGCCAAAGTTCGATTTCGACAAACACCCATCAAGAGGAAATTGAAAAAGGAATCGAACCGGAAGAGATACAGTGCCATAAATCAAACAAGATCTCCATAGAAAATTCATCTAATTTCCACAAAACATTTGAACAGAGTTGTTTTAATGAAAGCACTTGAAAGACAGCAAGATATTTAAAGGTTAGGGCCTAGCATGCCTGTATTTTTGATCAAATTTCCGAAGCAGACCACATAGAAGAGCTCAAACCTCCTTTTCTTTTTCCACGATAAAGCGACCAACAAAATTTCGCTGTCTCCATCACATATATATCCTCCATGACAGAGAAAAGAGCCAGAGAAATTCATTCTTGCCATGCAACTCAAAGAGAACTGGTGCGAAGAACCAGTTAACAAGGAGAGTAAAAACTGAAAATCGTGATAAGCCAAACGAACCCACAAACTTCCCGTTTGCATGGCCTTCTATGCGAGTTTCATGCTCGCTTTCCGAGAAAATTAAATGCCATTAAACCAATTTTCCCGCTTAAACTCAACTTCCACCGACCGCCAGATTTGGTGACAGTCCATCTAGGAAACTCATGTTCATTTCCAAACTTAGCGACCTGCCACGTCCTCACCGGTTAGCCGTCGCCTAAGCCTCCGCCATGACCTGTCCTTCATCCTTATCCCTTACATTTATTGCCATAGAAAACACCGCCCATGGTTCGCCACCCTTCATAGGCCCCTTCATAATCTCCTCATAGTTAGGTTAGTATCTTAGGTTAGAGTTTAGGGTAATACCCACATTAACAAATTTACACAAAGCTACTAACTTAGGATATTAACAAATAGCCTAGGTCTAGGTTAGACTAACAATAATCTAACCCCTAGGTTAGGTTTTAGTTTTAGGTTACTAACCCTTAATAATTCATGTTTGGTCCTTGTCCTGAAAACTCGAAAAGACCTGTATCATACCTTCTAGAACAGAGGTAGCTCCTGTTCATATTGCAGAATTGTATGTCAACGAATTATTACCTGGTCTACAATCGAGACCTTCCAGATATACTTTGATATCGGGAACCATTTCATTTCCCAAGATCAGCCTGAGTCATACTCCTGACCTGCTTAATCAGTGCTTCCATACCTTGCAGCCTGTTCAAGGTCTGTGATCTAATTCATCACAAACAGATTTAAAGGATTTCGTATGTTACCTATTCTAGGCAGATCCAAGTCTAGATTTTCTGGATGAATCTCGTTTCATAATTCCTTCCATGGATTAGCATGGAAGCTTCCTTCTAGATAGGTAGGAATGTGGTTAGAAGGAATGTAGGCATTGATTTTTAGGGTTTGGGTCAGGTCTTAGCTAGTTATGGCAATCTTACTAAGAATAGGTCAATAGGGTGAGGTCAAGCTTGATGAGGTGGATATCGTGGATCATTATCCCAATTATGATATTTAAGATAATAACATATTGTGAGGATAATTAAATAATGCTTAGGATTTAATTAATATTATAGTGGAGTGAAGGGGGTTACATGGCTAGGTGGATGTGTTCAAGGTATTTATTTGACAAGGGACCAAAGGGAAGTCTGACCTAATTTTAGTGTCTACATTTTGCCCCTTTTTGTTGCGTTGCTTGTATTGGTAAGCGATGCTGACAAAAATAAGATGTGGTTGCCCCATGTGTGGGTGAAGGTGATCCCCCTCAAACCAGAAACTGACGAGGTAGAAAGAAGAATCATTGAGTGGTTTGATAAAAGGTGAATGTGATGAAGAAGAAGGTGGGTAACAGGGGTAAAGAAAGGAAAAAGGTCCACTCGGGCAATCTAGGTAATGGGTCAGGGTCAAAGGTAGCAATAATCAAATGCACACATATGTATGAACTGCAACACAGTATCAGGTTGAAGAGTAGGCAAAATCTACATTGTCTAAGGTCGATAGGTTTATCCAAACAAGTTTGAGGTGAATACGGTATCCAAGGTATAGGATATGGTCAGGAAACACGACGCTTGTCAGGTGTAGGAACATTGAGGTGTGTTCCGGTACACTAAAGGTAGGGTCAGGATAAATGGTCCTAGCAAGAGGCAAGGTAAGGTCATTAGGTCAATCAACATAGGTAATAGTGCCGCAAGGTATAATGAACACATGAGGTCAAAGGTCACTAGCGATGTTCTAGGTCCAACAATCTAGGTCACGGCATGGGTAGGACCAAGGTATGGGTAAAATAACGAGTCCCCAAATGAGGACAAGGTTAGGAAGTAAATGATGAGGTTAGGAGGGTGAGGTGAATGTCAGGGTAAGTGTGGGGTGAGGGAAAAAAAGAGTGATAGGAAGATAAATAGGGTGAATTTTAGGCAATGTGGAAGAGATAGTGACCGACGACGGTCAAGGCTAACTGATGCTAGTATAGGGTAACTGATCACAGTACGGTAGGGCACATAACTGATGTTGGTGAAGGTAAAACTGACATTGATTGGGTCAGGGATGTAATAAAATTGAAAAAGCCACATTTTTTGCAAATCATTTGTCTTTTTGCGAATTGGGAAAATGACACAAGAGAAAGAGAGAAAGGGGGAAAGTGTCTAGATGGAACGGAGAGTTGAGTTGGCGAGCTGAACGGTGGGTGATTGGTAGTTGAGAGGCGGGTCCATGGGATCAGATTGTGTGATTTAATTGGTTGGAGGTGCGGTTAGTGATTGGTGATGGCAGAAGACGGAGAGGGATCGGGTGGGCCACCGGTGCCACAACCAGATGTGCCACCATGGAGACGGCAGCATGATGAGGTAAGAATCAACTCTCTGTTGTGTTTTAGTAGATAGATTAGGTGATAAGTCAGAGTTTGAAAAAATGGGTTTTTTTGTTTTGGGTGGGGGGGAAAAATGAAATTTGAAATGTGGTAGGGTAAATTGTGTAGAATAGGAATGGAGAGAGAGGTTAGTGGGGGAAGGAGTGGAGGGAGCTGAGGGGAGGTTTAGCTGAGGATGGGTGGGTAGAAGAGAGGGAAAGGGGAATGTTTTTAGAGAATGGAGAGTTTGGGCATCGTGGTATTTTCCACGACAGTGACCACCATTGGTCGGGATTAACCAACATTGGTAGGGTCAAACCAGAATCAGTCACGAAACAGGTGACTAATGTCAGTTTATGGGTGACCGGGGTCGGTTAGAGATAACTGGAACCAGTCAGGTTTTATTGAACAAAGGGGCCAAAAGGGCCCTAGGTCGAGTGGGTGAGATAGGGAAGGGTAGAATAGGGTGCGTTAGTGAAAAACCTAGTATAGGCAGGGGGAAAGTGTGTATGAGGAAATGATAGTGGATGAGTATGTGTATGATGAAGGTGGAATAATTTGATGTTTGTATTGGATGCAGGGGAGAGATCAACTATGAATGAGAGACAGGGTGCCACCCCTGCCCTTGAGAGTGTGAGGCATGGTGACAACTGAGGAGTGGCAACATGTGGAGGAGGTGGGCCTGAGTGGGGTCTGACACTATCAGCATGTGGTCTAGAAGCCAAGTCTTATGGTCACTCTCATTAATAGATGGGATTCAATGACCAACACATTCCACCTACCGATGGGTGAGATGAAAGTCACCCTAGAGGACGTGTTTAGGATCATGTGGCTACCGATACTGGGGATGCCGGTGTATTCGATCTCCTTCAAGGCCTCAGAGGAGTTGATGCTGACAATTTTTGGAGAGGGACTGGCAGATATGACATTCCATAGTGCCATTCTGAGTTATGGAGGGATGTATCAGACCTGTCCAGAGGAGACGAGGCTCGTTGTTTTATTTATGGAGGTAGTGTGTTGTTTCACACTGCTGGATGTAGAGGGAGGGAGATTTTCCAACTCATTGATGGGGTACTACATGACATGATGATAAATCATACCCACTTTGCCTAGGTGCCAACATTCCTGGTGCATCTATATAGAGAGCTGTGGGCATATGGGTGTCTGCGTAGGTTTAGCATGTGATACACATTTTTACTACACTGCTGGGCCTATGAGCACATAGTCTGTGTGCAGCCAATAGGGATGCCCCGAGCAGATGCATTTTCACCGAGATTGGTGTGAGTGGGGTACAGGTGATGGTTACCTATGATTGGAGAGCGATGATCAGACAGGGCTACACATGATGTAGCCTATTATAGGCATTTATTGGAGGGGCTATTTGGAGTGGACATGATATGGAGACCGTATGTGGGTTATCCCTCATACCGGTGGATGCACGATGAGTTATATGGTCTTTAGTTATTGATATGGATAGTGGGGTGCCGTGCCGGGGAGCACGAAATGATCCTAGTGGACAGGGTTAGACGGCAGTTTGGGCTGCCACATGACATATCTCCACCCTTCCTGTAGTACAGGGGAGATGACGTGCAGAGGCCATTGCTTCAACCACAGTTGACAGTGCCCACAGGGTAGGAGGAGAGGGTGATAGAGCGACGGATTGATGATGTTGGGGTTACAGATAGATACAGACAGTGGTGGGCAGCTCATTTATGAGCAGTACCACCCAGGTCATGGAAGACAAATTTAGCCACCATTATAGTGTAGAGGGATGCCCTACAGGGGCAGGTGATGACCCTGATTACCCAATTGGGTATGGTGCAGGGATAACTAGCTAGTTTAGAGGGAGAGGTGGCTGAGTTACATGCACAGGTGGCTAGTCTTCAAGCCTAGATGGCCTAGGGGGGATGGAGATGAAGATGATGATGATGGTTGGGTGGCTGCCCTACAAGCACATGTGATAGGGTTGTAGGGCCAGCTGGACACAACACATGCACAGATTGGGGCTTTATAGGCCCAGATTCAGGCATAGGGGCAGGGGATGATGACACCACCACAGGCACTGGGACAAGGTCCCAGTTCACAGGAAGGGGTGGGACAGGGTCCCACAGGATAGGTACAGGATCAGAGGCTGATGGGGCCACCGTAGATAGTGTCCATATCCAGGTCACCGGAGGCGAGAGAGGAGGCTAGGTACTATCAGGACTAGCTGATAGTGGTAAGGATAGATTGTTTATCATATGCCGAGTACAGGGCATAACAGGCCTTTAGTGAGAGGACTAGATCACACACCCATAGTGTGTAGAGAATAGGGGGCCATCAAGCCCCAAGACATGGTCAGGGTGAGGCCACCAGTTCCCGCAGGACATTTACGGTTGATGCACCAGTAAGGACCCATCCATCACCTATGATGGGTGGGGAAATGTTAGCAGGTCACCAGACAGGGGTTGAGGAGGTAGAGGGGATAGGTGATACAGATATGGAGGATGTTTGCAGAGAGGATGTTTGATATATGACTCCTGATTTTGACATAGTTTTGATTTTTGACCTATACCGTCTTGCATGCCAAGAGTGAGGATGTACGAGAGTTTTGTATTATTGAGCATATACCGGCCTACGTGCTGAAGAGATGTTGTATTGTTTTTATTGTTTTATTATATATGATACCAGCCTGTGTGCTGATGATTTTGAGAGATGTACATGATTGGATATCCGTGTATATTGTATTGAGACACACATATTTGTTTATATGATGAGATGGATGAGATTATGATGATTTGTTGGTGTTTTATGAGAATTTTAATTTTTGTCATGATATGGACGGAAACTTAGGTGAGTGAGGCATGATGGAGTCAGGTTGGTTTAGGCATGGATCGAGTCAGGTCATAGGTATGGTTGAGTTTAAATTGGTTGAAGTTGTGCTTCATTAATTTATGCAAGAATGATGAGATGGGTCATGTTTAAGATACTTTATAATACATGCATGATGATGGTAGATGAATGGTAGTCATAATAAATGTATGTTGTGATGATGATAAAAATGTCAAGCAACTTGTTGTTTGTTTGGTTTAATTTCCAATTTTTGACATAAAAAGGAAACTAAGTGGGGTAGAAGGTAATTTAGGGAGATGAAAGATGAATTGGTTAGGGTAGAGTGTGGCCGAGCTAACCTCCAAGGGCCTTATGCCCTCGAAGTGCTGCCTACATAGTCCTGGAAAAAAGAGACCTCAGGCCGATGTAGTTCTCCCATAAGCTAGGGAAGAATATGAGGAGGTATGAAAATGAATTGGTAGGTTTTAGGCATGATTTGGGTTTAGGTCTATTAGGTGTGGGTGAGTTGTGGGCAACTTGGTATAGGTGATTTTGATTGTGGTAGAAGAAGAAGATTACCCCAAATGTAAGCATCGAGGACCAAGTCTTGTATAGGGTAATCAATATGTAATAAAGAAGGTTAAAAGATAAGAGGAGGTAAGAAAGCCACCTGATTGGTTAGGATCATACTGAGCAGGTCATACCTTAGAGGAGATGATGAACATTATACCCTAAAGACATTACATGATTGGTTTTTTTAAGGGTGAAAAGTAGTCACATGATCACCAAATGTCATGGTTTCCAAGAAGTCCCTTGAGGTGGTAGGAAATGGGAGTGTGAATGGTGAGAGGGGTGAAAGGTGGTTAATTTCGATATGGTATGAGGTAGCAAGCTCTTTGGGAAAGAGATCCAAGGTCACAAGGGGCAAGTCCATGACTAAAAGGGTTTCTATGTTGACTGATATTTGAGATAGACTGATTGACACGGGAAGTATACAAGGGATGAGGAAATTAACTCCTGAGGTCTTTGTGAAGTTGATCGATGCGGGAAGCTTTAAATTCTCTCACTTCTTCTTATTTTTTTAATTTTTTTTAAAAGAGATTTACATAGCTTTTCTTCAAGGGAGTAGTCTATTTATAACAGTGATTACCGAGAGGAAGATGTCCTTTTGAGGGAGTCATCTTTTTATTAGAAGTTTGACTCAAGGAGTTGGATCCCATGTGAGGGCTTTTGAAGTCATGGACCAGACCAAGGTGAAGAACAAGATTATTGTTTAGAAAGTAGGGTGAAACAACCATGGAATCTCATCTAAAGGTAAACAAAAAGTATCCATGAGAATTATTTAATGTGTAGCGCTGTGGTACACATATTTAAGAGAAGATAAAAAGTGACAGATATGCACATGATTCTTGTTTAATCATTGGTGAGGTGTAATAAGTGGATAGCGCTCAAGGGACGAGCATGAAAAGAGGAAAAAGGAGAGGTAGGACTAAAATTAAATAGTATAACGGTCGAAGATGCAAGGCATTAAGGGGGCTCAGGTTCAGGTTTACCATTGAGTGAAGATAAATGATAAGCACCTGATCCGTAGGTATGGGTCACAATGTATGGTCCAAGCTAATTAGGAGAAAAATTTCCCAGTTTACTTTTTTCTTCTTTGGTTACATGTTTATTTTCTTTCAGGACAAGATCACCAACATGATAGGTTTGTTCATAGACACGTTTATCATAGGCACATTTGATACGTTTTTGGTAAACTTGAAGGTCGTCAAGAGAGTTAAGATGGCATTTTTCTAATAACTCAAGTTGTGCTAAATGGTCTTGATGAAAGTTAGCATCATTGATCATGTCATGGAGAGAAATGCGAAGTGAGGGGATCTGGACTTCGAGAGGTAGAATAGCCTTTGTACCGTAGACCAAAGAAAAATGTGTAGTGGTAGCAGTGGAAGTATGCAAATACTAGTGCGGTACGCCCCACAAAGCGAAAGGAATGTGTGTATGCCAAGTACTTCTCAGTATCATTAATCACTGTCATGAGAATTTTGTTCATGGTTTTGTTAGTGGATTTGGCTTGGCCATTTTTTTGTGAGTAATAAGATGATGAGAAACTTAGCTGAATACCGAAGGCATCACAAAGTTTTCACTATGTTCTATTTTTTAATTTTTTTCTATTATCAGTGATGAGATGATGATGAACACCAAAATGACAAATGATATAATGATTGATGAACTCACATATTTTATTTTCTTTCGTGGAGATGAGTGGTATGGCCTAAACCCATTTGGTGTAGTATTCAGTAGTGGTGGTGATCCATTGATGTCATTGTGAAGAATGAGGATTGATCTCTCTGATAAGATCTAAACCCCATTGAGAGAAGAGCCAAAGGTCATAGGGTGACCTATAAGGTGTGACTAAGTGTATGATGAATGTTGGCATGTTGTTGGAATTTTACACAACGTGCTTGACGTAGTCACAACAGTCATGATTAAGGGTTGGCTAATAATATCCTAGGTGAATAATACACTTAGCAACAACAAGGCCATTAAAGTGACCTCTACATATGCCATCATGAACTTCCTTAATGGTATAAGGAATTTTAAAACTCATGAGGTATCGTAAGATAATACCATCAAATTTGTGCTTATAGAGGAGGCCCCCCATGATGATGTAATGGGAGATGCCTTTTTAAGGAAGGTGCGTTGTCTATTACAGGTGAGATCTGGAGGTAAGATGGAGAGAGAAAGATAGTCAGAATGTTGTTTATAACAAAGTTCACTCAGATCTGAGGTAACAGATTCTAATGGAGTAAATGTCGCCAGGTAAATACGAGGGTGATTGGAGTCATGTTGTATGGTGACAAATATTTTAGAATTGGCAACTGAAACGGGTATTTGAGAAGCCAAGCAGGCCATGGTATCTGTAAATGTTATTGGTTGAACAGGGGATGGTTTGGAGGGAGTAATGGTCAAAGGTGGTCAAAAGTATGTTTTCATGATGTTTATACTTTTGTATTATCTCATTAAAACATTGGTATATACCATTGAATTGGTTTATGACCAATTGAGAATCAACAAATATGTTGATTGATTTGACATCTAGGGGCGTAGCCGACTTGAAGACCCACTATGAGGGACTTCATATTCGGTAATGTTGTTTGTACGATAAAAATAAAGTTTGAAAGATAAAGGCATGGGTTCTCCATCAAGTGAAATGAGGATAACACCGGCCCCACCCCCACATTGACACTTAGAACCAACACAAGTAGATTCTCATTTGGTAAGCGGGTTCATCCAGGGAAAGGGTAACAATTGACTCATCTATGGAAAGTTAAAATTCGAGGGTTGATCCCCATGGAAATAGGTGCATCAGCCAATTGGTCAGAAATAGCTTGGCCTTTGATGGACTTTTGATGGATGAATTTGAGGTCGAGGTTAGCCAAAAGCATAAGCTAGTGTGCAGAATGCTGATTTTGATAAGGTTTGGCATACATGAAGTGTAAGGGGTCAGTGTTGGTGACAACATAGGTTTTGTGGTTGAGTAGGTAATGGTGGAGTTTTGTGGCAACGAAAACTAAGGCTAAGAAAAGTTTTTCAAGATGGGTGTATCGGGTTTTGTAGTCCAAAAGAGTACGGCTTATGTAATAAACTACCTGCTCCCTGTGTTCTTCATCACCATGAGCGAGCATTTTCCCTAAGGAGTGATCGGTAACAGAGATGTATAGTGTTGGTGCTAATTCTTAGTTTGTAAAATGTGCCCTAATGTTCCATGTCTAAATCCACTCAGAAACAATTCATTTCTTGATTTGGTGATATACAATTTGGTCCATCTGGTTGAATACTTTCAAAATGCCCATAATGTTATTATTTTTCCCTATTCTGGAACAATATTCTAAGTTGCCCCCTTTTTGTGCCCTAGTTTCTTCAAATTTTTCGGGCTGTGTCATTTTTCTTTTGTCAGATCGTGCAAAAAACTCAAAATTGATCGAATCTTGAATTTATGCAATTAATTTCCCAATCCTGAGGTCGAAAGCAATGTCAAAAATTGATTTAGTTGGTTTAAAATCAAGAAATCTGCCTTGTTGAAAATTTCAAATTCTAGGGCATCCTGTGAATTTTTGATGTTTTGACGGTCATATGGGCGTCATTTTCCCATCAAATTCAACATCACAACATATTGGCAACGTGGCGTGTTCCTATTGGCCGGGGGTGGTCGGGAAATGTTTTCTAACTTGTCATTTTTGAAATTTTGGCTAAAGGGAAAATTTTGGTCAGTGGCTCCGCTTCTTATAAAGGGTGCCTACGTGGCACATTCTGAATGGTCAGAGGATTGGCGATTTATCCTTGAAAAATTTGGCTTTCATTTTGCAAAAATTTTCAAAGTCAATTCTTGGCCTAAAAGCCCGCAACGAGTGAGAAGAGGACACGTGGCTTGGGGGACATGTGGGTGGTGGAAAGAGTTGGGGAAATTTTGTGTTTTTTGATTCAAAGTGTCAAGGGAAATTTTTGACCCAAAGGCCCTCATTTAATAGTAGGTGAACACATGTCCAGGAAAAGTCAGCATGGGAGGGTAGAGGTTTTGATGAATTTGAAGTTTTTTAGCTTCAAAAATTTAATGTCAAATTTTGGGCCGTAGCTCCGGGACCAATAAGAAAAGGACACGTGTCAAGAAATACAAAAAAGTGAAAAAGGGGGGCCGAAGGAAAGTTTTATAAATTTTTGCCTTTGTGTTTGCAAGGTAAAAAATGAAAGATGGTCCTGTGACGAATGGGGAGCCAACATGTGTCCCAAAGGGCAGAAATGGGGAGCGCGGGCCCGGGGAGAATTTTGAAATTTTGTAAATTAGACAGGGAAGTCTGAAGGAAGAATTGGAGTCCTGGACCCGGAGTGAATGGGAGAATGCCACATGGCGAGGAATAAAGCGGTGTTCGGTCCCGCAGAGAATTTTGAGCAATTTTTTTTTTTTAAATGTCAAAATTGATAGAATTGGCCCGCATTTTCAATGGGGCCCACATATGGACACGTGGCGGTACCAGGGGAGAAACAGGGAAATTTTGTAAAATTTTCCAAAATTCAAAAGGGTCGCAAATGCATTTTTAAAGATGGAGACTCGATCAAATCATGTTTTGACATGTGTCTCACCTTATCTAAAGGTCAAAAAGGGAATATTCAAGGATCTCATCCTCGACGTGGAGGGATGGCATTTAAAGTTATCTAAAATCGATGGTTACTGTACATTCACCCTTTTGGCCGCCATGAGAGCTCCAAGAAGCTTGGAATCACAATTTCTTCATCAATTTTCTTTGAACCTTATATGATTTTGCATCATCTCAGCCTTCTGAGTGCAATGGCACTATTTTCATGACCTAATTCAGTGATCTGTGGTGTTTTTGATACATTTTTTTCTCAGGTCCGTTAAAAAATGTGAAAGATGAAAATAAAAATTTGCAGAGGTGAAATGATGAGGTAAAAAGGTGAAAAATGATTAGTAAAAGATTCTTGCATGCCTAAATGGTAAAAACATGACCCTGGGGTGGATAATAATATGAATTTGTGTAATGATTTAATTTTTGTGCATACCTGACAACCTCTGAGTTGTTTTTCTGTTTGGTGTCACTATCTTTAAATCATGAAGTTTTTGTAACAAATTTGATCCCATAAGCATATTCTTTGCTTGGGAAGTAAGACTCTAAGCTGGCATAGAGTATATATCATATTTTTGGAGAATTTGAGGAGAGAGGAGAAAAAAGACCTAGAATTGTTCAAGGAAGAAACAGGAAGAAGCCCATTTCTATGAGAAAATCACCCGAGAGCCATTTTTAATTCCATTTTGTATCAGATTTCATCATGTTGAGTTGGTTTCAGTTGTAAAGCCATCAACAGGCTCTGAGATTATTCTCATAACACTCCCCTGTTGATGTATTTGATCAAATTTCAGATTATTTGGTGTTATCTCTTGTCAAAATTTGCATATGCTTTTTTTTTAGAATGATTTCAATTTGTGTTTCTTACTCATGTTACAATCTTGTGTTTAGGATATCTTTGATTATACATGGTCTCATTTCTTGTTGATGGTTTAATGGCATTTACAATATTATATTCAGAAGAGCCTTCATCTGATACAAGATAAACAAATTTAAAATCATTTTATTGTCCTTGAATCTTGAGATTATTTGTAAACCTTTGGGGGTACCTTGGGTCATGATCAAATAGGGATTTCTTGATACTTAGTTGGTATATTTGCTTCAAGATTTTGTAGTAGGTTGTCAAAGATTGTGTGGAAGAGTGCAGATCTGGGCCTCCATTTGTGCACATATCCTGGTTGAAGGAGTAATTTAAACCTTTTGAAACATTCCTATTGTTTAGGCATTACAAATTTCTTGCAAAGGTCCTCAAAGAGTTTGGTAATTTCTGGTTGGTCTTGTTTAATATCTCCCAACAAAATTTCATTCAAAATAACTTATCCTACCCATACTACCCCTGAATTGCATTATGTGTCAACAAAAGATTACAATCCATTCACAAAAATGCATAAAGCATATCATGATCATACCATGTCTCTAACAGCCTTAGCCTTGTTTTGAAAACATTTCCATCATTTAGTAGTGACAGCTCTTTTGAGTTTGGATAATGGAAGATTGATCATGTTTTCCCAAGGCCATCTCTATACAATGTGTAGAGTATAAGGATACCCCCACCTTCTTCATCAAATAAAGGCTGCAATATAGGCTCTCTTGCCTTGGTTGATAGGCACAACCTAAAATAGTGAGGATCATATCAAAATCCTTATGAGGTGCTACCCACTCCTTAAAATATTGAGTGCTAACAAGTCAGATAGATGTCTCCCTGGCTATAAATGACATACAAATCATTTATCTGCCTCTGAGTGTCTTGTGCAAATCCATGATGCTACTTGAGTTGTGAAGGAGATTAATTTTGGGTACCAATATATAGGTAGAAGGGTTGATCATCTTTAGGTGGGATAAGTATGAGTGGTTGGAGAAGGTATTGTTTTAAGGCCTCAAAAACTTTGTGGCATTCATCATCCCATTTAAATGAGACATCCTTCTTGAGCAGATGATGAAATGGTTGACACCCATCAGATAATTGTGAAATGAAATGGCAAATAGACTGCAACTTACCTTGCAAGATACAGAGTTGTCTAAGGCTAGTGGGAAGAGACATTTCTAGAATGGCCTTGAATTTAGCAGGGTCAACTTCTATACCACATAGGGAAACGATAAATCCTAGGAGCTTTCCTGAGAGGACCACGAAGATGCACTTCTTAGGCTGAAGGAAAATGTAATATTTAATGAGGCGGTCAAAAATAGTTTTTAGGATGATGAGGTGCTTGGAACGACATTTAGATTTGGCCAGGAGATCGTCCATGTAATCTTCCAATATACGATGCATGATGATATGGAAGATATAAGTCATAGCTTGCTGATATGTGGCACCAACATTTTAAAGGCCAAATGGCATGACTCGGTAGCAAAAGTTCCCCCAAGGGGTGATGAGCGTAGTTTTGTGTTGATCCTATGGGGCAAGCAAGATTTGGTTATAACCCGAGAATCCATCCATGAGTGATAGCATCTTGTGACCAGTGGTAAGGTCAACTAGCTGGTCAATACTAGGTAGAGGAAAGTTGTCTTTTAGGCAAGATAGATTGAGGTCCCAGAAATCCATGCAAATGCGGAGTCCCCCTATCACCTTGGCGATAGGGACAATGTTAGAAATCTAACAAGGATAATCAATGGGTAATATGAAGGAAACGTAAAGAAGGCACTGCATTTCTTCTTTGACAAGAAGGGCAATGCGAGGGTGTATTTTCCTCAGTTTTTATTTAATGGGTTTGGCATCGGGAACGGTTACGATATTGTGGACCACTATGGTGGGGTCGATACCGGGCATGTCTTCATAAGACCAAGTGAAAGCGTGGTTATGATCTTTGAGAAAAGAAGTGATGGCTTCCTGTTCAGCAGCATCTAAAGATTGACCGATCTTTAGGATGTTTGGGTCGTCCTCAGTATGAATGTTGATCTCGATAGTCGATTCATTCAACATGGTTTGCGTCTCAGAGGGTAATGACTGATGAATATATAAGTCTTCTACACCAAGGTAGGTGAGTATAGATTCATCATCCTAACATTGAACAATGTTAATTGAAGGTGTATCATCATCGATCATTTCAGGATATAGGAAGGGAAGAGAGGAAGGAGCCTTGCCCTTGTGTTGATAACTCAGAGGCCCCAAGGAGATGGTGTTTATGAAAACAAAACTTAGGAGGTATGGATTCTAGATCTATCGAATCCGTCAGTGAAAGCAGTGATGAAGGCGGAGCGGGTGAAGAAGGTGGAGAAGGGCTGATGTCCTCAATGAGTTCAATGGGGGCATGCTTGGTAGGTGGTTTAACAAATTCGATGCCACTACGATCGTTATGTTTGTGGGTAGTACATAGAATAATAGTATGGTGGCCTTTCTCATAAAAGCCAAAACCAAAACCTTTCCACGCACATCGATGCAGGATGGTGTGGGAAAAAACAATGATTGGTGAGAGACTTGAAGTTAGTGGAAAATGGGCGGGTTTGTGATGTTGGTTTGGGTGTGTAAGTGTTAGTATCAAGTTCCCCTATAGGTGAGATTGGTATGAAGGTGAGGAGGACCATAAAGGAGGTGTTTTCGTATGTGGTGATCATAGCGAGGGTGTTGGTGAAGACTTCCATACTCTTATGGAGTAAGGAATGTGTTGAAACTATATAGGCAATAGTCCCCCATAGTCAAGAATTGTAAAATTCCTTCCAAGGGATCGGTGGTTAGTATGTGGGTAGCTAGAATAGAGGATGTGTCGGAGGTCCGACTGTAGAGGTGGAGGCTAATGGATTGGGAGGTTGATGGGTCGGCCGTGGCGGTTGTGGAAACGGTAGGAATGGAGGAGGTATGTGTGGTTGAGGTAGTGACTGTACTGGTAAGCGGAGGTGTAGGTGAAGCGGTAGCAGTCTTGGGGGTAGATGCCTTAATGGGTATAAGTATGTCATTAGGTTGGTAAAGCATGTTGCATGTTTTAAAAGGTGAAGGATCAGCTAGAATAGTATAGGTGTGTCCTTCATGTTCAAACTTTACATAGCGATGCAAAGTGGAAGGAACACAACCCATGACACGAATCCAAGGTCTGCCAAGCAACATGTTATATTGAAATTCCCCCTTCAAGACGTAGAATAACTATGGAACAGTGCGGGGGCCCATGTGGACACGTGGAGGATGATGGTGCCGTAGTGTAGAGGTTATAGCGTCATTGAATGAACACAACATGGTAGGATGTTTATGCATGCCATTGTCAGGTATGCACACTTGAGTGAATGTGTGGGATGAAAATGATATTAATGCTTAGTGCCCCCATCTTTTATTAGATGTCTTACACGTATATAATCGATGTGGATAGAGATGAAGAGAGATGTGTTTAGGGTCATTAGTTTGGTGTGGTGTGATCTCTTCCTCTAAGAAGCTAAGGGAGGCTACTTGGTGAGTAGGGTGAGGTGTGAATAAAGTGTGGCAATTTGGTGAGAGAGGCAATACATGATGGGGTATGATAATGGAGGCTAACGGGTTGTAGGGTCATTGTGTAAAACATCAATAGATTGCAGGACCTCCATGAGCGCTTGATTATGGGATTATGAGGTTTAGATAAGGTCATATAAGGATATTTAGAGGGGGGGATTGATGTAGTTGTTTAAGCATTGTGCACGATGTGTAACCCCATTCGAAATAAGATATATGGGGCCGCGGATAGTGATTTTAGGTGTGGGTATAGATGGTATGTTGGTTATAGGATTGGTTGGTGAGTCAGTTGCCTTTTCCTTATCTTTGTCTCCTTCTAAGCATGGGTAACAACATGGATCATGTTGATCTAAGGGGAGTTGGAAAATGGAGAAGGTGTAGGATGAGTGGTATAAACGACATGACAAGCAAAAACCTACTGGGGGAGAAAAGCCTTGTGAAGGTGAGTTGGGTGTAATGACATTTAGGTGATGGTGTGACAAGTTCTCTGATGCAAACCATATTAATTTTAAATCTCATAGGTGGTGGCTCTAGGAGTTACGGGGGTGGAGGTCGTGGTTGTTGAGTAGGAAGTGAGGGAAGGAATGTGGAAATTGGTGTTGGTGAAATGAGGTCCCTCATTAAGAAGGTTGTCATTGTTAAAGCTTACTTCAGGAGGACACAATTGGATAAGGAAGGTTTTCGAAGCCTTATCAGTTCCTCAACATCATGTCATAGCCACCATGATGGTAGGCTGTAAATTTTAGTGTCATCAAACCCTCTTGGCTTAGGTTTGAGGGTGGTCATAAGGTCTGAGTGGCGGTAATGTGATGACAGAAGTCTCAAGGAGGTTGGTTAAGATTTTGGCATAGGACGCTGCTAGTGGGTCGCAATGGGAAGTGAAAAGTGGGTCTTGGGCGTAGGTGCGGTTGATTGTTGAGGAACGGTCTTTGTAGGATTGGAAGTGGGTCAAGCTATGGTTTTGGGTGCTGGCAGTGGTCTTGGGTTTTTGTCATGTTTACTTGGGTAGGGGCATGCTAGACGAAATAGCAGGAGGTAGTGTGTGGTTGTTTTGACTACCTTATTAGAGGGTAGTGGATTTTTTTTCTTTCGGCTACACCTTCTTGGGTAAAGGTGATATGAGTGTACGAGATCTAGAGGGAAAACCGGAAGGGGGAAGAGGGTGACTTACCCATGGGGATAACGGAGGTGTTGCGAAGGTGGATGGTGCGGATCGTGTAGAGGGTGTGAGAGATAGAGACTAAAGTGTAGTGGGTAGTGAAGAATTTGCTGAGGGTATTGGAGGTATGAGTGGTAAAGATGCTATAGGTGAGGGTGTAAGTCATGTCAGGAACGTAGGTATATTATAGGTTTGTGATGAATGAATGGGTTGTTGTGTTTTTGGTTTATTGATGGGTGGAGGTTTCTTGACCGCATTGGGAGGTTGAGGTCCTAAGATGAACAGAAAGGGTGAAGGTGATGAAGGTATGATTGGTGCATAGCCGGGGTGTGAGTTCTATGGGTTTGGTTCTTCTATTTGGGTGTCGGAGTAGGTTGGGTGTTGACTGTGGAGGATGTAGCTAAATCTAGTTTGATAGGTGGATGAGTAAGGCTGGTGGTTGGGGTGACCCCTAAGGTAGTAATAGGTTTAGTCGAGGAAGATGATGTAGGTGTGGGTTTAGATTTAGATGTATGTTGGGTTATGGGTGAGGGTGTATGTTGAGCTGTGATGGGTGTCGTGGAAGAAGTTGTGATAGAGGTGGTTAGGCCTGGTTCGATTGGTTGAAATATTTTTGGGTAGATAATGGAAGTGTCAGCAAGTGACATCTACATCTGTGTTGAAGACAAGAAAGTAGAAGATGCCCCCACAAGTAATGCTCTAATCCACATAATCTAAGTGATCAGACTAAGCGTGAGAATGAAACATCTGTAGGTGAGGTTGATGAGGACCTAATGGCAATTCCCATAAAATGTGTCTTAGAGACGGGGAATTCACTAGCTTCAGATTTCCGTGGGTAAGAGAACCAAAAGTAGGTCTGCAAGATCTTGGGTAGTCTGATGGAGAATGATCACCTTGAGGAAAATGTATCTCTACTAGATCCTTGATAGATGGAGGAGAAAATGGGTGCTCCTTTGTAGGTGGAGGAGATGATGGGTGCTCCTCTGTGGGTGGAGGAGATAAACAAGTATCCTCCATGGACTGAAGAAGTATTGTGGGTGACGGTTCCCTAGGTGGAGAAGCCAAAGGTGAAATGGCCTCGATATTAGCGGAAGGCTCCTCCACGGGTGAGGAAGGAGGTGAAAGGTGTTCCTCTGTGGGTGGAGGAATAGGTGAGGTGGGTTCCAATGCAGAAGGAGGACTTCGGGCTAGAATTTCCTCTATGGAAGGAATATGTGGTAATTGGGAAGCAACGGGTGTGTCGCTGAAAATAGCGTGGACCTCACGGGTGTGACTATCATGAGTTGAGGTTTCTCCAGTTTGATTAGATGAATGGGCATGATTGGGAAAGGGTTTCTTGAATATGTGTAGGTTTTGATTGGCAGGTGCATTAGGATTATCCATGGTTAACTCTCCTTTCTTGAGCATTTCTTGGACAATGTTTTTTAAAGTGATGCAATTGCCATCACTATGACCCCTTACTCGATGATAGTTACAGAAGTCATGTTCTTTATACCATGTAGGTGTGGGGTGAGCAGGGTCAAAACCAGTGTGTGGTTTTATAGGAGGAAGGGTGATGGCCCCATCTTTGATGAGATTTTCTAAGACAGAAGAATAAGGTTCCCCAATTGGGGTATATTTCCGTTGTTCCCATTTGAATTGAAAATTTTGAACGGGTGAGAGATTAGATGAGGGACTGGCCTGATTTGATGGATGAGCTGGACTGGCTTTGAGTACCACTAGCATTAGCAGTCCCCTTGGCCTTTGAATAATTGTCTCTATGGTTTGGAATAAGAAGAGGTATCATTCGACTTGAATTCCGAATTCTTATTACGTAGTTAGATTTTCTTCTCTTCGATGGCCCAAATCTCAAGCTTTTATGCCATGGTGAATGCTTTTTCGAAGCTTCAGAAAGGTTTGGACCTGTAGAGTCAGTGAGATATATCTAGCGCAAGCCCACATGAAGAGCTCAATGAGTTCGGCTTGTGGTAGTTAGAATGTGAGTTGATTGATCAAGCTATGCTAGGGTGCAATGAAATTTGTGATAGATTCGTCATCATACTAACACAGTGGAGTATAGGTTAGTCATGATAACCTTTTTAACAATGTTAATGGAGAAGTGATCCAAGAAGGATTAGGGCTACCTGATTAAATGAAAATATATAGTGTCTAGGTAACCCACTATACCAATCTAACACGGGTCCTATCAGTGACATAGGAAAGGTCCTCAAGAGAAAAGCACCATCGTGGGCGATTAGGTAGTACCCATGTTTGAAAGACCTGAAAATGTTATTGCGGTTCTTCCTTACTATTGAAATGGTTGAATTTAGGCTTTTCCCTATGCATGGGGTATGGACGGAATAGGGATGGATGGGTGTATAGGCTCATTACAAATCTCATCATAGGTGAGAGTGTTGTGCGAGAATGCCAGAAACTGATGCCACCAATGTCTGCATCTTGTCCATCATTAACTTGATTAGTTCATTGGTAGGTTGTGATGGATGAGTATCCTCCTGTAGCGTAAGAGGGTGGGTGTTGGGCACGTACAACAAGGGTGGCAATTCCAATACATGGTGTTGCCATTGCATAGGTGGATTGAGAATAAGGTAGGGAAATAGGGGGTACGTACCCATAGTGAATAACAAATGAAATAAGAGGTTACTGATAGTACGAATATGGAGGTGGAAGGGTTGTGGTGGCCCCTAGTGGTAATGAGGGTTGACGATTGTGGAATAGAGAGGATGATGTGTTGAAAAGGGTTAAGGGTCACCGACACTAGAGGGTGGTAGTGTAGCTATAGGTATATGCAGAGACAAAAGGCATGGATGATGCTATGTTCTAGGTGGTTGGCGAAGGTATAGTGGATGTGGTGGGTACACTGGATGTAATAGACGTGACAGTCATAACAGGTATAGGACCTAGCTATGAAACAACTGGGGGTAAGGTAGATGCAGGAAACATGGAGCTAACATGGGGCTGGAAGTAGGAGTAAGAGCGAGTGTCGAGGGGATAGATACAAGCATGCAGTATATCAATTGACCCAAGGCATCTCAAGGTGAACGAGTGGGAAAGGTAAAACTACAAAATTGACATGATTTTGATCAAGGAGCCGTGTGAACTCCTCATCTCTTATGGTGATAGTGATAGGTTGTATAGGATCCATGGCAGGTGATAAAATGGAAGGTGGTGAAGGGATAGGTGGGAGTGGTTGACAAATGACATGGAATATGAGGGCGCTTGTTTGTCGATGCATCAGTACCATGTGAACGGGTATTAACGTGGTAAGACTACTTTCTGTAAGTGACACAAAAATATAACACAGGTAGGATAAATAGGTGGTGGTAGGTGAAATGAGGTTAAAATGTTAGCTAGAAAATGACACAGGCTAACCGATGTCAGTTAGGTCAAACCAATGCCGATCATAGGTAACTGCTTCCAGTCACTGTGGAAAGTGGATAGTTGGTCAAAAACAAGGTATAAGGCCCAATGCCAGGTATGCAAGATGCTAATGGGGTTTACCAGTAAAGTGAATATGATGATAGTTATAGGGGCTCTAAATAGTCGAAGAAGGTGAATATGTGTCCTTTTGGGTAGGTCAACCAAAAGAACAGTGAACCGACACCGGTTGGGTTTAACCAACGATGGTTAGAGGGTAACTAATGACAATCATTGGACCAACACCGGTCACTGTGAAATTGAAATAGTGATGAAGAAAAATTTGGTTGTGAGTTAAAATCAATATGGAATTAAACCTAGAATCTTGAGAATGATGAGAATATGGTCCAGATACACTCAGATGAAGCTAGAGTACGCCAACTGTGATGAGGAGTATGTAAGGAGAAAATAAGAAAAATGAAGAGCGTGACCTCTGACCTCAAAACGTAAACCAAGTAGAAACACTAAGAAAAATACGATCCTAAGAGTGCTTTTTTTATTATGATTATTTAGCATATGCTATTTAAGGACTGACTCATGAACTGTAGAATAGATTTTTTTGGTGAGGATGGCTTCCTACAAAGAAGTAAATCTACAAGGAGAGGTTTCAGGTATTTTATGGTGGAGGCGGGATTTGCTCTAAAGTATGACTTGACATAGCAGCGAGTTAGGTGCCCACTAAGTGCCATGATTGTGTGATCACCTATAGATTCTTCCAGGAAATATGTTGTTTAAGAATGTGTATATTTTCAATTTTTGTGAGGTTTGGTAAGACTCAGAGAAAGAGAAAGAGAAAGAAGTGCTTTTCTATTATTTTTTTACCAACCATCAGCTAGTCATGACTTACAGTGTATAGGTTACCCTTAATTAATGTGAGCTAATGCAGAAAAGTAGAATGAAATGAAGTTAATTTTAAACCCAAATCTAAATATGGAATTCGATGACACAATAGGAGGAATAGGATAAAGTATGATTTTTCACTAATGTAATGCAAATGAAAATATAAGATAGATTTATTTTTAACCAACAAAAAACGATTGCTTTCAGACAATAGAAAAGAAGAGAAGATTCCAAGAGAGAAATTTTAAGGTGAGAACCTTTTAAAAAGGAAGCAAACATACAATTTTTTCACCTAGAAATGAAGAAAAATGCAAGGAACCCCGAATGGGTCCCACCGGGCGTGCCAAAATGTTTCACCAAAGTTCTGGAGTGTTTCTTAGAAAATGATGAAACAAATGAGGGTAATGGGCATAGGAGGAATACCTATTAAGATGTTGGTTGTAGGTTATTGCACACGTATGACTTTTGAGTCCACAGCTAATCGTGAGATCTTCCTTTTTACTTGGAGGAACTACCTGAAATAGAACACAAGACCACCAAATAAAAGTTAAACAATATACACAGTGGACTACCTAGCGTGTGCTACATTTGGGAAGTATGATACTTCCTAGACGACTGTCAATCCACTTTTTAAAATAACTTAATGCCTGGTAATAAAGTAAATCCTACTGTAGTTAAAATGATGTAGGTATCTAATTCATCTCCAATAAGTGAATTCGTTCACAACATGCTTAGGCTGTGATTAAATCTAAAGGTCAGGGGTCACTATCAGGATATTGTTATTGATCAAGCGTCAGGTTTTGATTAGTTTAGGGTATTTGGTGGTGGTTTTAGGCTCTAATCTGGGTTTCTAATAAAAGACATAAAGGCTGACGTCGGTTTAGGTTAACCGGTGATGGTTATGGATGACCAGTGTCGGTATGGTCGAAGGTACAGGGAACTCAATAAAACTTGGTTAGGTAAGAGATCCAGGATTATATAAAGGTGGAAGGGCCAAAATGGCGATATTTGTATAGATCCTGAGGTATGCATAGGAATGATAGAGGCCCAAGAATGGGTAGTGTAAGGGTGTGGACAAAAGGATGATCAAGGTTTTCATGGAGGTAAAATGGTGGGGAATGGAAATGGGAACAGAGAAACTAACAACAGAATGTTAAAGGACCTATGTTAAAACAATAAGGGAACCAATATAGGTGAACAAACTTAGTGTTTGTATGAGCCTGTTGCCTGGTTGGTAAAGTGTTGGCGATCAAATGAACTTTGTGTAGTGCTGGCGCTTTCCCGAATGCTCTCGTGAAGGCAGGTGGCCTGTGTGATTGCTTCAGGGTACTGACTATGGGTGTTATGATGCAGGTACGAGATGTTAGTTATACTTGCATGCAACTCTGGTTTCGTCACTTGTTCTCAGAAGATGTCTCTCTCTCTCTCTCTTAGAAATGTGCCAACCTCTAAAACAATGTGTTAGCCCCGACAATAAGGTTGTTTTGGGAGTTAAAAGGTAACTGATGGCGGTTCTGGCTTAACCGGCGGTGGTTAAGGGTAACCGGGCGTCGATTAGGGTGGGATTTCCTAGGTTTACTAAACTAGGCAAATCCCCTTGATTTTCTAGGATCTTGTTTCGTTTTTCTCCACGGATTAGCACTGGAAACCTCCTTCTAACATGAAGGGAATGTGGTTAGAGGGAATGTAGGCTTTGAATTTTTAGGGTTTGGGAAGGTCTTAGTTAGTTATAGAAACTTACTAATAATAGGTCTTAGGGTGAGGTTGGCTAGATGAGGTGTCATGTGTGTGCATTATCTCAATTAGGATATTTAAATAAAAAATATTATGAGGATACTGAATTAATGTAATTAAAATAATTAAATTAATATTATAATGGGGTGAAGGGGGCCATGGCTAGGTGGATGTGTTCAAGGTATTTATTTGACGAGGGACCAAAGGGGAGTGTGACCTAATTTTAGTGTCTATAATAATTACAATAAGTTTGGTGACGCTATCACTGTAATCAGTGTTGCAGATGATGTTGGCTACACAGTAGGTGAATTGATAGCTCAGTAAGTAAAACACGCAGCACATCATATGGTCAAGCGTGATGAGATAAGTGCAAAGGATCACACAAACAAGGTGGATCTGTAGGAGGAGTATCATGTCATGGAGCCAGAGAAGGAGTATGCTTTCATGGCTGAGTAGGCTTAGCTTGTTTGCTTTGCTTTTGAGGCAAAGGTGGAGATTATGTAGGATGTTCAACTGGAGGAAATAGTGGAGAACTAGATGAGGTAATAGCCATATAGGTATGCAAAGGATCTATGATGTGTGTTGAGATAATATCTTTTTCTAGGTCGATAACCTTGTAATATACAAGAATAAATGACTCACATGTATCATAATGTAATCTTTTCTTGAGTGGAGGAATTAGGCCACAACAATAAATGAATTTCTTCTCTAAATCAATAGGTTTGAATATCAATTGATGTATACAAGCATTGAATCATAAGATATAATCCTTGATAGGTTCAAAATATTCTTGATGTAAAGTAGGTATGTGACCATAAGTAACTTTAGGGAGATTGTTGAGGATAAAATGATGGAGGAAAGCATCCTTCATGTCAATGAAAATACTGAGAGACCAAAAGGGGAGACCAGTGTACCATTTTAATGCCTCATCAATAATATTGTATCAAAATTCCTTAAGTAATAATCTATCATTAGAATGAGAGGCCATATGCATGTGGTAATGTAGAAAATGAGCATTAGGGTTACTAGTACCATCAAAACATGTGAAAGTAGGCATGGTAAAATCTTGAGGAATTGCAGAGTTATGAATATTCTTAGGAATAGGGTTACCATATAATGAATTATTATCAATAGAAGCATAATAAGCACTACTTTCTAAAGTGAGGGACTCAACTTGAGATTATAATTCACCTACAACATGCATGAGAGAGATGATATCTTGTGAAGGAATGGTGGAAGATGGAAACAATGTATTAAGTAGTTATAACTTTCCATTATGGGTGATCATAGGAACATCTAAAGGTGATGAATGATATTTTAATGTTAAGGTCACACTAGTAGTAGGTGTTGAGGAAGATATAGGAGGTGATATAGATGGAACCTCCATAGAAATTGTAGGACTATATTTATAAACATACTTAATAGATGAGGAGATATATGGAGACACATCTATAGGAGAAGATGGACTAGGAGACATAGATAATGGAATAAGAGGAGATGAATCAATAGGAGAGGAAGAAGTGATAGATGGTGTTGATTCATGGAAAGTTTTAGATGCAATCTTAGGAGAAGGAAACAATGGATTAGGAAATTAACATTTAGAAGTATGGAAAGAAGGAGAACCAAGACTATCATTTACCTGTTCTTCATCCTATAGAGACCCGGATATGAGAATTTCGCTAAGAATTATATCAATAGGATCATCAACATAATGTAAAGGAGCATGAAAACTAGTATGATGTGTATCTTGAGAAGAAATTTAGAAAGAGGTAGAATCATTATAAGGAGCTATATCAGTGGCCAGAGGAGAAGAGGAATTGGGATGCACATGTGAATGAATATCAATACCAAGAAAGAAATCAATAAGAGAATCATCTAAAGTTTCTTGTAAAATATCAGGAGGATCACAAGTAGCCATATAGCAAGGTGTACAATGAGTGAAGGCTATTTGATCCTAAAAAATACTAATTCGTATAGGATAATCCTCAAAATGAGTAGGCATATATTATTGGCCATGTAGAAGTTGTTATTTGATATGATCGGGTGTAGTAACAAGAGTACTATATAGAGATTTGAGCTCAGCTATGGCACCCTCATCATAGATAGGGTTAACGCTAAAATGAGACATGAAGAAGATGAGTTATCTTTATCCATTAGGGTTTCATTAGATCCTAGGGAAAGCTATTTGAAAATACGGGTTCACCAAAATGATTAACTAAAATATGAAATTGATATCTACATTTTATAGTTAATCTAATCAGGTACAAAAATACAATAAATATTTTATTTTGATATTTAAATGAAATGAAATAATGTAAATAGGATTGATAGGATACTAACTTGAAATTGACTTACCTCATAATATGCTAGATTTGGGTAGGCTGATGTGCAGACATGGTAGAATATGAAGGTGCTACCTAGGAAACTATAGCAACTAAAGATCCAGATGAACTGGGGCACTTGAGAGAGGACTGGGGCACATGTGGATGCCCTAGTATGTAGTTTGGGAGCTCTAGTGTGTATAAAATATTAGGCTTTGAAATTGAAAGTGTCACTAGATGTTCTCAATTTCTTAGTCTTTATCATGTAGTTGTCACATTATCTTTGCTTATGTCATTGTAGGCTAGTGATGAATATATACTTGTAAAAACCCATATAAAGCATCAAATACCTAAAAAATAAAGATGCATATTAAGGGGTCAGACTGACCTTAGCTTCCACAATGGCGTTCTTATAACTAAGCATTGCACTATACTCCAAATCCAATGTAGTTTTGTGTGCTTATGTGTTAAATTATGTTCCTAGGGTTACCTAGAGCTAATGATGCAGAAGTAGGGGAAATAAATAGATATAAAATGCAAATGGTGGATGGAATACAATGGATACAACCTTTTTCTCCTATGCTTGTTTGATGCAGATGTAAATGATGCTCAAATGTGGTCCTTTTCCTTAGTAGATAGTTATCTCTTGATAGTAGATAGTATGTCCAAAAGATAGTGAGTATGCTATGTTTATATAGGGATCTCTTGTTCAAAATTTGACACTAATGACCCAACAAGTTCACTAGTACCTATGGGAATGAGAGGGGAAATGATAAAGACTAAACTTGAATAAGTAATTTAGACCTAAGTGTTATGGGGACAGGGGTGCTTAAAATTAAGGACCAGGAGCCCATGGGCACCACAGTACTACCCTGGGTGCCTTAATCAAGGGATAGAGATGATAAATGGATAAATAATGAAACCTCATACTCCCTGAGAGATGACCAAAACTTTCTAAATAAATGACGATTGTGAAAGATAAATGACGATGATGACCAACTAACTAATTACAAGACTAGGGGATAGGTCATTAGTGAATACTTTTCTTACGTGAGATTGATATATAACATAACATAATTAGTAGTATAAATGTAATAGTAAGTGCATGATTTTGTGATTACATGAGTGTATAATTATCAATTATTGATAGTAAATGTATTTTAATTTGTAACTATAGACACCTATAGTTCGATCAAAGCACTATTATTACTAATATTGCACTAACTATTCTCCTTCTTACAAATTGACGATACCTCGTCAACTTGAATCCTCTAACTCATCGTTTACGACATTATTTTGGTCATATTTCTCCTATAAACCAACTAATGGGGTTAATATAGACCCTTATTAGCTAAACCATATTCTCATCCTCGTTTATACCAATTTTACTAACTTCCTAGACTATTAATCAATTTCATTGGATTGATTAGACCTCTCAAAACCATAATTCCTCTCTCAACAAGATTAACTAGCCTAACCTAGCTGAACTAGTCCTAACCATGATTAACATATTCTAAACCTAGTCAAAAATTACTTTGACTCACTAATCAACTTTTTGAATTCCTTTTAGTCCCACATGCACCAAAATTCCTACACTTTCCCAAATGGAAAACTATAAATAGCCCACTACCCCCTCTCATTTCTAAGAACTCTCCTTCTTCCTAACATAAACTATAGCATTTTATTTAGGGTTTAGATCTATTTCATTTCGTTCATTGAGCTATTGCTTTGCCATTACACTACACACACAATAGTGAGTAAATGGGAACTATTGGCCTTAAATCCATTAATGGTGAGCTCCCATACTCATTATCACATAACTGCTTGCTTAGAATCTTTCCTAGGTTTATTTTAAATATTTCAAGAGTAGAGGATTGCTAAATATTTTATATTTTCTTGTTTCTTTTAATATTAATGTATTCAAAGTGATGAATCCTTGTTTATCTCTTATCTGATGGTTTACTGACTAGTTTGTTAACAACCTTTGGGGTTTCTTTAAAGATTCTTACCCCATGTCCATGGCTTTTGCAAATTTTCACTGAACACAATAACATATCATTATTCTAATCAATAAAATCAAATCATTAATAATATGTTGCATCAATTGTGGGCACAACCACCCAGTTCTTAGAATATATCAAATAATAAATAAATAGTTTTAGGATGTAAAATCCTTCCCCTCTAAGAGAAAAATCATCCTGATGATTATTAATAGCATCAAAGTAAATAAACTAATTAAATAAAAATGGGTACAATTTTTGGAATTCATATTTTTTCTCCTAGGTAAATATTTCCTCTGAATATTCATCCCAAAGGACCTTGGACAAAGATAATTCCTTATTTCACAAGTGAAACTTGCGCACCTCAAGCACCCTTACGGGATCAACCAAAAACTCTCTTGAATCCTCTATATGTAGAGAATTCCAATCAATATTATGAGAATAATCATAATTATATCATTTCAATAAAAATACAAGAAAAATATTTCCAAACCAGGAGAGAGCTAGAAGTAACACAAGTTTATATGTCATTGGGTTAACCAATTCGATAACATTGAATGGTCTAATGTAACAAGGTGCTAGTTTGGAAGACTTTCCAAAATTAATAGAAATTTTCTTTTGTATAAATCTTAGTAACACATTATTACCCACTAAAAATTCTATAGGAATATGTTTCTATCTACAATACTATTTTACGTATCTGCAACCTCAAACAAGCATTATCTAATCAATTTTAACCATTCTTCCATGTCCTTAAGCATGTTAAAACCTATAATAACCCTCTCCTTAATTTGATTCCAAATGATAGGTGTATAAATTTCTTGTCTATACAAATACTTAAAAGATGCTATAGCCAATGTCAAATTGTGTGATTTTTGAAAACTTTCAACCAATGGTAAGTAATATTTTCATTTCTACCATTGATTCATACAATACATCTTAAGCATGTTTTCTAGAACTTGGTTAAATATTTCTATTTGACCATATGTCTCTAAGTGATAAGTAGTAAAGAAATTAATTTTTTTTCCTAAGGTAGAGTGAAAGTTTTTCCAAAACCTTGATGTCATGCACGTATCTCTTTCAGAGATTATATTTTCTGTTACTCCATGTAAATGAAAATTTTCTTGAATGAAATCTATTTTGCAAAACTAGTGTGTCATATTTCAAATTTCTCATGATGAAATGCACTATCTTGGTGATTTTATCCACAATTACCAGTACAACAACATGTTTTTCTTGGATATTGGGAGTCCTTGAGTAAAATCCATACTTAAGACTTTATATGTCCATTCATGAATTTCATATGCATATATCAACCTAAATGGATGAACATGTCAACCTTAACTTACTTACACTCTAAACATTTTGAAACAAAATTTGTGACATCATTTTTAATTCCTATTTGAGATTATTCATTACCTTCATCACTCCTAGGTGACCGGAGTAAGGAGCATTGTGTGTCTCCTCCAATGATAGGATCCTCAACCCCTCAATTCCATGTATATATACTATGTCATCGAATATATTAAGTGCATATTTATCAAACTAGTAATCGTGATATCTATGATCTCATAAATTATTCACCAACACATATTTCACCTTCTTAAAAAAAGTATATAAACATAGCTTACTCAAAATCTATTGTCTAAAAGTGTTCCTTGTCAAGGCCATATATGTTATATATCATATTCTGCTAAGGGAATCCATAACACAATTTTCCTTTCCCTTAATATAGCTTAAATAAAAATCATATTCACTCAAAATTTCAAACCAACACTTTTATTATGTATTCAAGTTAGGTTGAGTAAAGAAATACCACAATCGTAAATGATATATCTTAAGCAAAAAATTATTTCCCAAAATTTAATGCCTCCACATCTACAAAACATATACTATATATGGAAATTAAGATCAAATGGAGTGTAATTGAACTCCAATTTTCCTAATCTTTCATGAATCACATGCCTATAATTAATTATCGTGAATTAAAAATCCTTTGAATCCTACACCTGATGCATCTATGACCATGGTGAGTTCTCCATTGGGATATGCAACTTTAAAAATTGGTGCGGTTGTCAATTTTTCAATAAGGAGTTGGAAGGAATTTTCACATATTCATGTCTGTAGAAAATTTATTTCATTTCTTCTACAATGAGGTAATAATATTGCCAATTTTTAAAAATCCATCTAAAACTTTCCTATAGTACCCTAAAAGTCTCATCAAAATACATAATGCCTGCCCATTCCTAAATACAGGCCATTCCATAATATCCTTTATCTTAGTTGGATCAAATACAATTCCATATGTTGATATAACATGTCTCAGATAGTGAACTTTTCTTTGGAAGAAATAATTTTTTGATAACTTGGCATAAAATTTATGTTTTCTCAACCTTTGCAAAACTAGATATAAAAGATAGAAATTATCTTCTTCTTTAAGTAGATAAATAAATATATCATCTAGAAAAACAAACAAAAATCTGCACATTCTTCATCAAATTTATAAAAAAATCTTGTGTGTTTATGAGTCCAAAAGGAAAAATTGTGAACTCATAATGGTCATACCTTGCATAAAAAATTATCTTAGGTATGTCACTTTCCTTAATTATCAATTGATAGTACCTATATCTTAGAAAAATCTTTAAGAAAATGGTATCTCCTCACATTTGATCAAAATGATCATCAATACATGGTAAAGGCTATTGATTCTTTATTGTTTCCTTGTACAACATTTTATAATCAATACAAAGTCTAAGTGTTCCATCCTTCTTTTTCAAAAAAATAATATGTGATCCCTAAGGTGAAACACCTCTTGCAATTTAACTTCAATTCAAACAACTTAGTTGTATTCATCTGATAAGGTTTTTTTGACCTTGGTTTAGATCATAAAATGTTGCCTATAGATAAATCAAATTCTCTATGTGGAGGAAGTCTTAACAATTCCTCTAAAAATACATCACTAAAATCCCATAGGAAAGGATAATATTATAATTTAGATTCTTTTCCTTCACCCTCATCATCAACATATATTGCATACATCATAAGACCCTTTCTTTGTGATGCAAGGGCATCATGGGACTTAGAAAAAACTATACAAAGGAAGGTGTGTGCAATAGTTAGAGGACACACAAAACAAGTGAGAAACAATGTGAAAATATGAGTGTGCCAAAATAATATCTACCCAAAGAGGTGGACATAAGCTAAGAGAGCATGAAAAGACAGACAACCTAAGAGAGAAGAAGAGAAAAGAAGAAAGAAAATGCATAAGTAGAATGTGCGGTAGAATGAGAAGCTACCATTTCATGGAAAAAATAGATGAGGGAATAAAGACAAGGAAGAGTGGAATCACAAGTAAATAGGCATGCGTAGAGGAAATATGCATAAGATGAGAATCCTCATATAAGAATGGGTGAATTAGGGGAAGGAAGGAGACCATGAGAAACATGATGAGGAACAAAAGGGCATAAAGAGAAATCAATGCACAAGAGGAAGAAATGGAAGAGAACATATAATAAGGTCAAGAAATCCATAGAAGTAGAATTCCGTAACTAAAAGAAGAAGGGGCATGCATGAAGGCATAAAGAGAAGGAAGTAACACACAAAGGAGAAGTTTTCTAGAGTAGAAACTAAGGAAGGTGTAGAATGATGAGGAAAGGAGTGAGTTCCAAGGAAAGAGGAAAAACAATAGAAGCATGGAGGATTAGGCTTGAGGTGATAAGACATGATAACAAATAGAATAAAGGATTAATATAATGGAGCTTCATGGTCATATTGGTGATAGTAACTAGATGATGGAACACATGATGAGGATAATCCAACAACTAGGTGATTGGGTACAATAGGATTGGTGGAGAGTAGATCACGTGGATAAGGGCATTAAATATCTTAGTTTAGATTTAGATTTTGCATAGGAGGAGTAGAGAAGCTAGCATAGAGAATAAAGAAGTGGGAAAGTCAATCATACAGATATTAAAGGAGAAAGGGCCTACTAGAAAAGCTTGTTAAAAAAATAAGTTACGTAGAAGGCCATTGTAGGCCAAAGGCTGCAAGATCAACCAAAGAGAGGGACTGAGAGAGGTAAGGTCAAGATTAACCTTAGAGCCAAATGAGAATCATAAAATTTTAGTTAGGCCTTAGGAGGCACCAATAGTTGTAAAACCACAATTATGGAATATATTGTAGATGTTGTATGTATCTTTTCAACATCAAAGTAAGGATGGACCAAGTTTCAACCCATTTCATAACTTTGAAGAAAATAAATAGTTCCTAACCACTATGTTTACTCTAGAAATGGAAGGCTTGGGGAGTGTTGGAACATGATGTTTAAGTGGGATGATAATACCTTAATTAAATATGGATCCAACATTATATTATAGGTTAATTATTTAATAATAAGAAATATTTGTATTTCTATAATTAAATATTCAAACCTAAGAATATACTTTACGTTAAATATTTAATAATAAGAAATATTTATATTTCTATTATTAAATATTTTAAACCTGGGTATATGTGTCAACCAACATGGTTGAAAAGGTGAGTCAGGAGACATACCCGATCACCTCATATAAAAATGACTTTAGGTCCTCATTTGATATATTAGAAAATAATAATATATCAAAGGTTTTCACCTTTGTGACTAGGGTTTCTAAGGAGGAGGTGATTTACTGGATGTAAAATTTTCTCTACAATAAAGGTTACTTTCCACAGTGGTTTTTACTTTTGGGTTTTCCACTATAAATATTGTGTCCGATGTTATTTATTTTTGTAACTATTACTTTATTATTATACAATGTGATGTGATGTTTATTTATTTAATATTTCCTAGTTTATTAATGTTGATTAAATTTGTAATTAATATAATCATAAAATTTTAACATGGTATCAGAGCGAGGTAAATTAAATAGATTAGATCAAATGTTGTATTTAATTTATTTAATTTTTATGTGTTTTTTCAACTAACCTGGAAGGGTATTTAAAAGTCATCGGGCTCCTTCTCCCCATTTTTTTTGCAATCTAAATTTTTTAATGTTTTTTGTGGAATTAATGTGAGTGTTCACAGGTGAAAGGGGATTTCATGCATGTGAAAACTCACATACAAGTAAGGGTAAATTAATATACAAAATATTTCTATTTCTCTATTTGTTTTTAAATGTGTGCAGGGTAAATGTTTTCAGACATAAAATTCAAGAGTAAATCAAGGGAGGAGACAAGTTTCATGAAAATAAGGATTTCAAATTATTTCATTGGCCTGGTGAAATTACTTGTCTCCTTTGTAAATCTCTAGGATAATTTGTACTCTTATGTGATTCAAAATCTCCTCGCACATAGTAAAAATTATTGTACTATTTTTACCTTATTTTTTTCAAATTAATATGTTCGTGTCCTTTGGACCTCCCTCTAATAGGGCTTGATTTTTAAAAATATAATTTTATATTTTTTATAACTATATTCTTTAAATAAAAAATTACTATAGAATAAAGATCATTATAGTTTATATTATATAAACTATTCTCAAAAAATTATATAGTTGTTTATATTTTGGGTAAGTGCAGGAAGTTGATGGACAAATATAGGGTCATCCGTGGACATCATATTGCAAATAACAACATAATATCAACTTGTAGGGATTACTAGCAATACATACACTCAAAATTAGACAAAATTATATTAATATGAATCGTAGAATCTAGAATATAGTTTCTAAAATACTAATTTTTGTAAAAAATGGACAAGATTAGCTATATTAAACACTCAAAATTCAATGACTTGGTATTTTTTTTAAAAAATGCTGATAAGATTATAGTCCGTTTGCCCACAATTTGGATGACCAAAAATTGATATATATTTATTTCCTTTGGTGAGAAGTTATATGCCACTATCTATCTTGGGATGGATTTTATTTTGTATTTTTTTTGAGTAATATTTTATTTTTATGATTTTTTCCGTGAAAGTGGTATGAAAACATAAAGAAAACAGAGCACTTTCCGTTTGCCGGCCATAACTTCATCAAAAAATATTGAAATCAAATAATTTTTTTTTGAACATGTATAAAATTTCACCACGGTTGGGATGGTATAAGTTTTATCACATTCTGATAAGTGAAACAAATTTTGCAGTCTTAAACGTAGACATAAACATTCACAGGAAATAGTGTCTTAAAGACCTACTATTAGTAAAAATTATAAAATGATATTTATCCTCTTCTATTCACTTTAAAATCAGTATTTCTACAAAGCTAATAGTCTCCCCTACGCAATGGTACCATTTTTATGACATAGTTTTTACTTTTCGGCATGGTTTAAGTCCGCGGAAGACTAAATTTGATGTTTTGTTGTTTTTAATGTAAAATTCAGGATTTGATGTCCACTTAATTGTCCCCCAACTTGGTGCACTTACCCTTTTATAATTTATAAACAAAATCTGTCTGAAACTGTACAAAAGAAGAAATTTTGAAATTTCATATTCTGGAAATACACAACAAATTTTCATTGTGTTAAATTTGAAGGTCATATGGCCATCACGACATACCAGAAATAAGGCATAACGATGGTCATTTGGACGTCAATTTAAGTTGACAAGATCTAGGAAATTTTCACTATGTTAAAATTGATGGTCAAACGATTGTCTTAGTAGACCAAAAATAGGGAAGAATGACAGCCATTTAGATGTAAAATTTAAGCTTTCTAGATCTTTATCTAGATTAACATTTTTTAGAAATTTGAAGTTGTGCATTCTTAGGGGTTTCATCTTCATTTTCTATATGGTTCGGAATGTTTTTTATGATAGGTTTAGGAAATTTGAAAGACAACGGTGTTTAGTTATTTTTGCCTTGATAAATCCCAGATCCTGAATGAAGCTAATTACAATATTTGGAAGATCAAGGTCAAATCAATACTTATGGAAAGGAAACTTTGGATGATTATTTCAAGAACCGAGCTTGCATCCACTGATCATCAAGTGATTGCGTAAAATATAAATGCATTCTCAAAGCATACACATGTGGCCCTTTCCATAATTCTATGCAATGTGAATGATAAATATATTCTACACATTGATGATATCAAACATCCAAAAGAGGTATGGATATAATTATAATCAATGCATGAAGGTGCGCGATTATCTAAGATTATTAAACTTATTTTAGAATTGCTTACGAATCATATAAAAAGAGATGAACATGTAGTTAATTTCTTAGCCAAGATTAAAAATATCAAAGCACAATTAGATGGATGTAATTGTGACTTAATTGACAAAAAATTAATCTACTTTATTGTTCAGATGAATATATATGAAAGATTTTGGAATTTTATTTCTATCTTAAACTCTAATATCATAATGAGGATGAAATACTAGACTTAAATACTTCGAGTTCTCTTCTAATACATGAAGACCAAGTGATGATGAAATTTGAATCTAAGGAGAATGCCTGTCAGGAACTTCTTGCTTAGAATTCAAATTTCAAGCCTCGCAAGCCCCTCTCTGATAAGAAGTTTAGAACTAAATATTCATCTGATGATAAGAAAAGAGTTACTTTTAAACATTTGCGTGTAATATTTAATGATAAATATCACAAACAATGCAAATTTGGGCATAAAAGGGAAGAGTGTGAATCTAAGAAGCCCATCTATAAAAATCAGAAACAGACTGTCTCATCTAAATATAATTTAAGGAAACAAGATAGTTTTAATGATGCTCCTAAAACTATTGCAGTATATGCTTCTCTATAGTCTTCCTCTATTTATGAATGGATTCTAGATTTAGGTGCTTCAAATCATATGACTGGTATTTCTAATTCTTTATTTTATGTTATGAAAATCAATAAGTGTGTGTATCTTGGTGATAACTCATCTTTAGAAGCAATAGAGAAATGAAAAGTAAAATTTAGAAATGGTATTTTGAATAATGTATTATTTGTTCCTAAGATTAAAAATAATCTTTAGTCATGTTTGAAACTAACTCATGATGGTTTTTCTATTCACATTTTGAAGGATACTTGGTATATTAAGGATAGAAATGATGATATTATTGCTGAAGGAATTCAAAGAAATGGTCTGTATATTTTTGATGATTTTTCTTCTTCATCTTGTTTTGTATCTCAAATTTTAAATAATTCAAAACTATGGCATGAAAGGTTAGGACATGTGAATTATCAAAGGTTGTATGAAATGTCTAAAAATAATCTAGTGAAAGGTTTTCCTATGTTGTCTTCATCTCACGATGCTTGTGAAGGGTGTTTACACTTGAAACGAAGTGCTAAACCCTTTCACTTATAGCCTGGGGATAGTTCCTCTTCACCACTAGCAATTTTTCATTGTGATGTTAGAGGACCTCTTGAAGTAGCTTCATTAAATGGTTATTTATATGTTGTTACTTTTATTGATGATTTTACCAGGATTATTTGGACATATTTTTCTTAAAAATAAATCTCATGTATTTGGAAAATTTAAGGAATTTAAAGCATCTGTTGAAAATTCATCAAATTATAAAATTAAGAGGCCTAAAACAGATAATGGAGGTGAATATATTAGCAAGGCATTTGAAAAATTATATAATGATAGTCGTATTAAAATATAATTAACTTCTCCCCATTCTCCACAGTCTAATGGTGTTACAGAACGGAAAAATAAGACTATTTTAGATATGGCTTGCAATATGATTCATTCTTTTGGTCTTCCCAAATTTATGTGGGTATAAGCAATGAACATGATAGTCTACATCCTAAATAAGGTCCCTATTAAATCTATTCACCTTTCAACCCCCTTAGAGAAGTGATCAAATAAAAAACCAGATGTATCACATTAAAAATACTCTGGTAGTCCTACCTCCTTCTGTATCCCTAAAAAGAAAAGATAGAAAATTGACATGACTTATTTTTCTTGTATTTTCATTGGATACGGTATTAGCACTGCATGTTTAAGGATTTACAACCCTATAAAAATGAAAGTAATTGAAAAATCACAATGTTGTTGTTTCAAAAAAATGCTTCTTTTCATCTACAAATAGTTATGAGACTCTTAATCCTATCAATATTTCTAATGATGGTTTTAATTCTGATAATGAAAATATGGTAAATGATCATGATGATGTTTATTGTGTTGATGTTATGGATGTGTTTAAATTTTGTCTTCCTAGCTAAGAAACCAAAATGGTCTCAAACTGTGTTAGAAATCTCTAATCCTATTGACCTTAGGAAAATGACCAGAAGCTATCATACGCACCATGCATTATGACCTTATATAAACCTAAGCTAAAGAGTTTTAAAGAAGCTTCTCAGGATGAGAAGTGGATCAATCCAATGCAGGCTGAATATAATGTCTTGATTTAAAATCAAACCTGGGTGTTTCGCACAGAATGTTTCCGTTCTTGGAATAGAGTTACTTCTATCCTTTCATTCTCTTGAGAAATAGATAAGGGTTAGGGCTAGGAGGAATACCTGTTGAATGTTTGGAGGGTGTGCGCGTACCATAGAGAGAGATCAGATCGATTGTGAAGAACTCCCTTTTGTCTGGGAAGGAACTACCTGCAAGTAAGAATACAAGACCACCAGATTCTAATTAGACAATAAATGAGGGAACTACCTTAGGCCCAGGAAATATTGGACTTCCTTTCGAAGGTGGTCAGTTCCCCTGCTAATACGAATTAACACAAATTCTAACAAAGAAGTTATTGCAAAATTACAATTTAATTACCTTGTTAAAACAATAGAGAAAAGGCTGGTCTTAGTTTTGAATCACAGTGATCAATGCCGGTCACTGTCATCGGTACCGGTTCCTAATAACCGATATCGGTAGGGGCAGTGATTTAGGGGCTTTTAGTGAAGGTTGGCTATAAGGTGGCTATGGTGTTTATTAGGCTGGTAAATGATTGGGGATAGGTAATGGGGTGATGGAGAAGACTCAGATAGTATGGGGGCTGTTCTTGGGGGCAATGTAAGGGTAGAGGAGGTACAGTTAGATGTAGGGTGTTACCGGGTAGTGGATCTAGGAGTAGACTTATAATTACTATGATTTAAAAGTCCAAGAAATATTATTAAAAGAACATACAAGACATTATGTAC